>QEPC01000564.1:2296606-2331365 GCA_003113815.1 Sphenodon punctatus
AAAGAAAAAAGCTGATTTCAAAAAAGGTACCAAGGAGGATTAGGGAGTCTAGGAAAAAGAGGAAATATGTGAATGATTGCAGCTTAGATCTGGAAGAACGTCAAGCGCTGGCCCGGCGGAAAGCTACTCTGGAAGGATATTCCAAAGATAGAGGAGGTGTGTTTGCACCTCATTCACGTATGTCAGAAGGTCAAAGGCTGCAGCCAAAATAAGATGTGTTTAGCACTGAGGCGAATACACTGATGTTGTAGGCTCTGGAGGATGTACATGCACTGGTGGTCTAATGCATGGGAGTTGGAGAGACCTGTGCTCTTGCACATTTCCAACTCTCATTAATTTATCATGAGCCTCAAGTCACTCATGATCTTGCGATTAGTGTCACTGCTCATGAGATCGGGAGTCTTGGTGGGAAGCGGGCATCAGGAAACCCGGCACGGGGGAAGAGAGCCCAAGAGCCAGCCTCCTCCCCTGGCCTCCGAGGATGCAGGAGCACGGCCTGGTGAGTGAGGCTACCCCTAGTCTGGGAACGTCACTAGGCCTGGGCTTCAACCCCCAATCTTTTCCCTAGAGCCCTGAATCCTGTGCTGCCTTGCCTGATCGGCAACTTTGTGGAGTGCCTCTGCACCCCTCCTGGGCTCTGGGAGGAGGGAAGCACAGTCGCCTCCCTCCCCCGTGCTACTGGCTTCCATGCTGCTGCCGGAGAAGGATGAGGCTAACGCAGAGAGCTCAGTCCAGGCAAACAGCCGTAGGGCAGTTTCTAAACCCAGCACCCCCATAAACCTGTCACTGGCAGAATCAAGCATGGTTTTACCTCGGCCTCTTCCAAGCTGGGATCAATGGGGACTGAAATGGGAGGGAAAGCAGCCAAGTGCAAGGGGATTGCCCCAATCCCTGGTGCACACTTTCCCAGAAGAATCTCTCTCCCACGGCATTCTGAAGAACCAAGATGTGCGGAGCTGCTGCCTCTCTGGTTGAAATACCAGTGCTTAGTGTTGATTTTCTTGTATTCCAAAAGGAACTGGGTTGACAGCAGCTGAACGTCATAAACACTGCATCACTCTGAACTATTACTTAATAAGCTCTGACCTGTTAGTTGGCTTATGTTTGAAAAAGACAGCAACTCATGACTTATAGATCAAATGGCTTGATTTTGAGTTTGTCTCCTGATTTATGGGACGGCAGGGGTTGGCAACACTGCTCTTGGCCCTGCCGTTTCAGAGTCCTTGAACCCCTCAAGAGAGGCACTGCTTCCACAACCCCTCCTGGGCAGCACGCCTGGGCCCCCCTAGTTAGTTACCATACCATACTGTTTCCAGTGCAGCCCTGTAACATGTATTTTAAAGGGGAGGTAGAGTAACCCTGCCCCTCACAGGCAATGGAACGAGCCCCCTGCTGAAGCAATCGACTCCATACATTCTACAGGTGTGTGCCCCCCCCCCGCCCCAAAGGCCCTGATGTGGCTGCACCCATTATAGCTACACCCCTGCCCCTCCCCCATAAAGTTACAGCAGGAGTCCCATTCCCTGCTAAATTTTCCAAAACATGGGCTGCCTAGCAGCTATGGCTGGACAGCCAAGACAGGGGGATGCAATTTTTTAACACAAACCTGCCAGGGATGGGACCCCCCCTCAATTACAACAAGGTTGTAGGATACAGGAAGCACTTATAACCTAAATATATTTTATAATCAAACTTTATATAAACCCAATAAAACCATACAATCTTCTCTATTATACAAGTGAAATCCTCTTCCTCCAGGTAAAGATGAAGAAATACCACGCTATCCTTATAATCTATTATAAAAGTTGACTGCTAGGGTTCAATCCATGGATATGGTGGTTTTTTTAAATTTTATTTATTTAAAAAATCTTGCTACCCCGCCCCTCCTGGACGCAACAGCTTGGGGCGGCTTACAATAAGCAAATAGGCATTAAAACACATAAAACAACTTTAATAGATTATAAGGATATCATGGTATTTCTTCATCTTTACCTTCACTTGCGGTCAGTCAGGAGTGCCCTTCTTGAGGTCTCCCAAGTTTCTATGGTGGCTATTATGGGGAGTGTGTTCTCGACGGCCGCACCAAGGCTGTGGAATTCCCTCCTGACGGAAATCCGCCTCGCCCTGGACCTTCCTTCTTCCCGACAACAGCGTAAGACCTGGCTGGTCCGCCAGGCTTTTGGGGAGGGAGACCGGTGAGAGGTTGGGAGGGATTTTAGCTTCCACTATCATTTTATATTGCTGAATTTTTTGTATTTTATCTTTTATATTTTTATATGTATATTACAATTGATGTTTTATATTATATTGTGAGCTGCCCCCAGCTGCTATTGGCAGGAGGGTGTGAGATACAAATTTATCTAAATAAATAAATAAATAATAGAGAAGATGAGGCTCAGCTCTGCATGCGATTCCTCTTTCTGTGAAAATCCCAGGGCTCTCTATTTTCTTTCACAATTGGAAGAATTTCACTTGGCTATTAGAGAAGATTCAAGACAGCTCCATATGTGATTTCTTCTCATCAATTCTCTGAGAAAAACCTTGGGATGCCATGTATTGCTGGACCTTCTAGTAGAGGGTGAGTTTGTTTTTAGTTTCGGGCCTGTATTTACAAATTTGGGCTTAGTTAGAATTTACATTGATGGTTGCTTTTTTTTTTTTAAATGTGTATATGTTTTTTTAAAGTTTAAATTAATTTATATTTTGCCTGGTGGATTAGGAAAGATAAAGGTAAAACCTTTATTTTAATAGATCAATTGGGCTTGTACAGTTTATGTTTTTGGTTATCTTTCATTATTTTACTTTCTTACAGACTCCCCTATAAATAAACAGCTCTGTTTATTTTTGGATTATAAATCATTGTGCTGCTGCTGAAGACCAGAGATCTTGGTCAGAAACATGGCTATGTCCAGCACTAACATGCTCAGCACCAATCTGTTGGGGATTGTTAATTGGAATACCTTCAGCGTTAACCTGCTCAGCACCAACTTGTTGGGACTGAAATACTTGGCTTTTCTGTATTTTGTATATCCTTGAGATTGTATGGTTTTATTGGGTTTATATAAAGTTTGATTATAAAATATATTTTTTGTTATGAAGTGCTTCCTATATCATATAATCTTGTTGTATTAGGGTGGGGTCGGGTTTGTGTTATTTTGTGGGTGGGATTTAGTGTCTTGAGTTGTTTTACGGATGCAATTTTCCCCCAGGCTGCTTGCTGGGATGGGGGGTGAAGGGGCAGGGCTTCTCTTCCCCTGTTGTGGAGTAGTCAGAGCGTGGGCGCCAGCATTTGGTAAGTCAGGGGGACTTGTCATGTGCCATTCCCCCCTCTCTCCCCAGCATTTCCCACAAAGTTTTGGGGATACCTCTGGAAGGGACAATTGTGCAGGGGGTCTGAATCATTAGATCACCGGTGGGCAACTGGTCTAGCTCTCAAACATCCCTAAAGGTCACAAGTTTCTCTGTACTACCAGCTAAAACGCCCTTAAGGAAAATTCCCAGCTGCTGCTGTTGCTATTCAGACTGGGTCATTCCAAACTTTGTGCCTGCTCTGGGAGAGGAAAGGAGGAGGACTGAGGGAATGGCATAACCTTGAGAGCACACGACTACAGGTTTCCTGTTGCCTCATCACGTGGTGTGCCTGGCTGCGGTCTTCGTTGGCTAACAGCTCTAGTAGCCAGCTCTTTGCTGCTGCTTACAGTTGCTGTTCTGTAGCATCCCAGCTGCAGCTCAACAAGAGTCCCCTCCTTCGCTCACTCAGCAAGGGCATAGTGATAATGAGGACAGGTGGTGGAGCTGCTACAGAACCTACAGGTGGGCATGGGCTCGTTCCCTCAGCATCCCCCATTCCACCTTCTGCACCTAGATACGTTCCTGTCATTTAGTAACTGATGGAGGCTGCATTTTGACCCCCGGGGATGGGGGGGGGGATGCAGTCAGTAGGTAGGTACGAATCATCCACCACCAGGTTAGATTATTGTAATACCAGTCTTGCTAGACTTCTCTCCCTAGTTCAGGGGCTTTGACACGTTGACTTTCTTTCTGCCTGATCTTTAGTTGGAAATGTGGAAATATCAGAATTTCCTGTAGGTCAAGAAGTTCGTTTTCTGGTTCTTTGGTTTCTAGAAACTTTCAAATCAATTTTTACGTCCTTTGACTTGCATTGCAAACAGGGAGAAATGTCTGTTTATCTAAGAAAAGCTCTCATCTATACCAATAAGAGGAAAATCATTCTGATCGATTCAGTAAGAGTTTTTACAAAACCTGAAACTTGTCCCCATTGGGCTTAGCAGTATGCCAAGTAATTACTGTATCTAATTCCAAACATTTTCATGCAAGTAAAGGAAGCAGGTGAACTGGGATCATGACTTCCTCTCTCTCTCTCACTTGAGTAAGCTCAGGCAATCGGAAGAGAAGCGTAAAGAGACCCATTATGCCTAAAAATACATTTCTGCTTTGACATTCTTAGAGCATTCACAGGAACTGCACTGCAACCATCCTACTTCCGAACAGATATTTTGAATTTCTGTCTGCAAAGCATTATTGCAGCAACATGATAGGCCCTCATTGCAGGCATATCAGACTTTTATGGACTCACTTTTGAAAGTGACCTCTAAGATTGTACACACAGACTGTGCCCTTATTGTATTTATTTATTCATGCATACACACTGGGTGCCTTCAGATGGATGGCAGCCATGACCCTGCTCCACCTCACACCCGGGTCACGGCCTGTCTGTGGAAAGGCAGGCTGCCAAATGCAGAAGCCTAGCTCCACTAGCGGGGCACCAGGACATCCAGGAGCACCACCAATGGAGCAGGTCACCCAAACTTGGGCCACCGGAGGCGGAGTGGTGGTCCAGCCACTCGGCAGACAACTGCTGCAGCTCCGCTCCGAGTCAGGGGTTGCCCTGGCAACACCATAGAGCTGCAGGTGGCAGGCTAGAGTGGCAGCCGATCAACCCGCTGCTCTGACGTGGGGGAGGGGGCACCGTACAGATGGACTGTGGGCTGCAGCAGCTGGGTCCATTTAAAATAGACCCAGGGTGGTTGCAGGTGGGCAGATGTGGGGGTGCACCCCCTGACTTCCCTGCCCCTCCTGCTGCAGGCAGCTCGGGGCGGCTTACAATCCATAAAACCATATAAAGGAGGAGAAACACCCACCCCAACCCATTCCCCATCACCCTCACCAAACGCCTGATGGAACAGCCAGGTCTTACAACTTCTCCAAAAAGAGGGAAGGTCCAGAGCCAAACGGGTCCCAACCGGGAGTGCCGCAGCCACAGTGCAGCCGCCGAGAACGCCTGCCCCTGTGTGGCCCCCCCCCCCGGAAGACTCGGGGGACCTTAAGCAGGGCATCCCCAGACGACGGCATCCGGGGGGTGAGGCAACCCTGCAGATAGGCAGGGCCTAGGCCGTTTAGGGCTTTATAGGCCAAAACCAACCCCTTGAATCGAGCCTGGAAAACTACCGACAGCCAGTGCAGAGAACGGAGCACCGGTCTAATGTGCTCCTGGCGAGGTCCAAGTCCGAAACATATGGCTGAAGCTGTCGCACCAGATGTAATTGGTGAAAAGCGCTCCTCGCCACAGCCTCCACCTGGACATCCAGCCAGAGCTGCACATCAAGGAGCACCCCCGGACTTCGGTGGAAGGAGCAGTTATTTACCCTCTCAGCTAGTACTAGAACTAGGGGACACTCCATGAAACTCATGGGTGGCAAGTTTAAAACCAATAAAAGAAAATATTTTTTCACTCAGCGTATAATTGGGTTGTGGAATCTACTGCCAGAGGCTGTGGTAAGGGCCAGTACTATAGCTGAGTTTGAGAGGTTTGGGGACAAGTTTCTGGAAGGTAGATCCATTGGCAGCTATTAGCCCGATAGGATCGAGGAACAGGACGGAGCTGGGGGAAAACAGGGAATGGATCCTCCATTGTGACCTGTTGGGTGCATCTCCCAAGCCACCGTGATTGGCCACTGTCGGAGACAGGCTGCTGGGCTAGATGGAGCATTGCTCTGACCCAGTGCAGCACCTCCTATGTCCATCTAAACACACCCACCGAGTAAAGTATGTTCAAAGAGGCAGTTACATACATGAGATTCCCCACCACTGGTTTAAGCCAAGGAGTCAGTCCAATACAAGCAGGAACGGCTGGAGAGGGAACTGGGCAAGCAAGTAGTTAGCTGGCAGGAGGAACCTGGCAACAAGGCAGAGGCCTAAGCACTGTTCCATCTCACTTTCTCTTCCTGTCCTATGACTTTGATCAAGGCAGGAGCCTTGTTAGACTAGCAAGGTACTGGAGCCAAGCCTGATGAGCTGGATCCGAGCATGAGGGTGATGCTGCAGCTCTGGGCATCCAGGGTGATGGTTCTAATCCTCGGTCCTGATGTGCCTGGATATTTTTTTATATGAGGGAGGGCTCCGGGGGGCATTATATCATGGGGTGTGTCGGGGGAAGGACATTGTGTCCAGGCCACCCAATTAACTCTCCATTTTCTTAACTCCTTTCATTCCTCATGGCCTAGTCCCTTCTGCCGTGACCCCATTCCTCCTGCCCCCCTCCCTCCCCAGTTCTGCTCCATCAGCTGTTTACCAACAGTTAGAAAGTTACATATTAATGCACATTTATACAACTTAAATCTTTGTTCCAAAAAGTTATGTCCTTTTTAAAAAAAAAAATCCAGCCCAGTAGGAAAGTAATTGAGTTACACTGGCCTAGGGAGACGTTTTAAAGCCAAGGGTTCCAGGCAGGATGACTTAACTGACATCATGACATGCCCTCTCTAAAACATTATGCCAATGAATGACTCCAAAGGTGAACGGCCGTTGCAATGTGAGTGAGGTGATGGTGGATTAAAATGGATGGATTGTTGACTTGGGTAACTTGTCTGGCGAGCAGCTGAGGAGGAGTTCCAGTATTACACTTGTGGAGAACAACCTCATAGAGTGGAGAAGAGAGTTTGGAGTGGAAGGAACGACAAAAGGATGGTCTGCTACTGACGGACAAAAACTATGAAGAGCTAAGAACTAGAAATGGGAGAATGAAGTCAAAGGAACAGTTGCAAGACAAGTAGAGGCAGAGGGATGTCATGGGTTCCCAGGATACAGTGCAGTTATTAGACACACTCATAAGAACTGTAGAGCTGGAAGAGACCACGAGTCATCTAGCCTAATCCTCTGCTCTGAAGCAGGCTACCCTATACCCAGGGACCCACGCTCATTGTGTTATCCCCATTGCTGCCAATGGGGGAAATGCAGGGAACATGGGGCGGATCCTGGCCTAGACTTAACGCAGCCTTGGCAGACGCCTGTGCAGTCTTTTCTTGAAATCCACCAGGGAAGGAGGTTCCAGGTCCGCTCTAGGCAGTTTGTTACACGGCTGAACGGTTCTAACAGTTAGAAAGTTCCCCGTAATATTTCACCTAATCCTACCTCCTTGCACTTTAATCTCATTCCTTCTTGCCCTGTCCTCAGTGGCAACAGAGAAAAAAAATAAATCTCCCATCTTTTTTATTGCATCCTTTAAAATATTGGAAAAATTCAACGCATCCCCCAGGACATCAAGTAAATATCCCTTCTGTGTAGCAAACAACCCATCAGATACACAGAGCATTTACTCTCTCGCGCTTACACCTCATGAAATAAAGAAACACACCCCGCCCTAGGAAAGCACTCATTCCCCAGCTAACACCGGTAAGAGATCAGAGGCTTGTTCTCAGGTGGTTTGTGACCCTGCTGTGCTTTCACCCCATGGTAATTTCCTCCACAGTAATAACCTTGGTTTGGAGTGTTCACACAACAACAACAACAACAACATTCTAGAATAGCTACCACAGTATATTTCAGCTGCACAGCTGGTAAATTAGTCTGAATCAAGTCTGGATTTAAGCCTGTTGTGTATGCTCTGTTAGAGGTGAACTTGATGAGGACGTAGGATACAGTATATAGTATTTGCATGTTACACTAAGCACCACCATTTTGCACAATACATAGAGTTTAGTATGGTCAAGCAGAAAGTTAGCTTGAGTTCTGGGGTGTTGGCTTTGGAATGTATAAGGTACTAAGCTAGAGCAGCACTGTAAAAACTTCAGGTACATTCCTGAGAGGGCTAGGCAAGACAATTGATGGATGGAACCACTGAAAGTAGAGACAGCCTTCTGATAAGGGGATTTGATCAGAGCCGCTAAAACTGGAGGGAGGAGTACGTTTTGGACAGAATAGATGGGGGATGCTGCCAAAGTGGGACAGACTTGAACCATGTTTTTGAGGGAAACCATAGTAACTGGCAAATATGCACTTATGTATTAATATGTAACAAGCCAATCAGTTGTTGAATGATTGTTATATTTACGTATTAAGATGTAGCGAACAAATCAAGAAATTGAAAATCAGGAGCCAATCAAGTTAGATTTGATAAGTGTGATGTTGGTGATTGGATATATGTATCATATATAATAACCAAAAGAAAAGTACATTATCTGTATGGTTGAGACCGCCTCTTTGCTACTGGCCAAACTCAATGCTCCAGAGGGTAACCAAACCAGTGCCCCTCTGGATGGACATAAATAAAGTCTAAATTGCTAACTAGCAGTCTGGTCTCATAATTAAGCCACTCCTTAGAACTGGAGTATAGAGAGTAACTAAGGATGAAAAAACCCAGAGAGAAAGGTAGTGAAAACCACATTGAAAGTAACATTGTGCATTTTCTTCTTCCCTGCATTGACTCTTAGAACACAAACAAGATGCAGTCTCCCCTGCTGCTTCTTTGTAGCTAACTGATACCTCCAGTCTGGATCAAAGTTACAAGACAAATTGAAGAAAGAACGTATTCTGGGAGGCGGCTGCAACGGAAGAACCTCCTGCAGGCAACAACATCCCAAGTAGCTTTCACCTTGAAGGATGTTGTAAATTAGCTTGTACAGATTGGAATTTGTGCTCATGTGCATCTTGATGTTTGTACTAGTTTTAACAAAGTTGATTGGGGTAGTTCCAGAGAATATACATACGTGGGAGGAATTAACGGATAAGGCATCTGGATTCAGCATTCTTTACATGATAAGAATTCCTATTCTCTTCTTGTTAGCATAGGGCACATGATAACAGAAAGGACTGGGTCCAGTATCCGTAGAACCAGATTGTTCCTCAATGGGTGCAAACCGATGGAGTCTGAGCTCAGTAGAGCTATCCCATAGGAGGATCTGGCGCATAATTGCCTAGCCCTTTGTGGAGAAGGGATCTATGGCTATAAAGGTGAGAGGCTGCAGTTGTAACACCGGGCTACTGCTGCCCCCAACCCATCCCTCTGCTGCTATATGGAAACTGTCTGTCCCCTGCAGGCAGCGGTCAAAGACTGCTGGCCGTTCGGGACTGGGAGGCTGCCACTGGGGGTAGGCTCGGCGTTGTGTTTTTTTTCAATACTGTTTATGGGGAATATGTGGGGGGAGAAGGTTATGGGGGGGAGAAAGAAGGGAAGGGTTGGATGCTGGGATATAAAGCCAGTTGAGTGGGAAAGTGAGGACCCCTCAAGCGTGAGGGGGATATGGACATGGGAGCCAGGTGGGTGGGAATGTCATGACTCTCCAGAGAGAGTGGGGGACAGACATGGGGTATGGGAGTGAGTTAGATGTATTTGTACTGATATATGTGTGTGTGTATAATGAAACGGGGCATATGGGGTGGGAGTTTGGGATACAGGAATGGAGGGTGGTATTTGGGGTGGGTGGGAATGCCATGACCCTCACCCCAGTGAAGGTGTGGCAATGGGGATAGGTAATGAGTTGTATCATGGAGTGATGGCATTTTTGATCAATTGCATTTTTAAATTATTGTGTATTTGTTTTTTAAGCTGCCCCAAGGGGACAGGGTGGGACTAAACCAGGGTGTACCATGCTCCTTCTTGCCCAGCAGCATCCCTCTCCACTCTAGCGGAGCTGGTGTCAGGGGTAGTGTTGCGCTCCCCGAGGGCCTTGGTCCTGGGGGATCTCAACATTCACGTCAATGTCGGCCTTGTAGGGGTAGAGCATGAGTTCATGGCTGCCATGGCAACCATGGGCCTGTTCCAGATGGTTAGGGGCCCTACACACGAGGGGGTGGGGGCACGTATGCTCGACTTGGTGTTCTGCTCCGACCTTGAGGCTGGTGATCCGGTAGTAGGGGGAAGTGAGTTATAAGCCCTTGTCATGGACGGATCATTACCTCCTGCAGGCCAAACTCCTAGTGCATGACAGCCCCCAGAAAGGGGGAGATCCATTAGGTTGGTCCGCCCCCAGAGACGGATGGAACCGCAGCGGTTCCAAGAAGCCCTGGGGGAAGCGTCCTTAAATCTTGATGGTCGCTCGGCTGATGATCTCGTCCTAGCTTGGAATGCCTTGCTGGAGGAGACCATCAATTGGGTGGCTCCCAGGCGTCTGCTGCCACCGCTTTGCCACCGTAGGACCCCTTGGTTTAGTGAGGTGTATGAAGTGGGGGAGGCAACATCTAGAGCGATGCTGGCGCCGTTCTCGTGCTGAATCTGATCGGCTACGGCATCAGGCCCATTTGCAGTCCTATGCTGTGGCCGTGAGGATGGCAAAGGAGGAATTCTTTGCCACCCTCATAGCTGCTGCAAACTCGTGTCCAGCGGAGCTCTTCTGGGTGGTGAGTCTGGCCTCCTTCCGCCTGGAGGGGGAGGTTTCCCAAGCCCGCTGTGAGGAATTTGTGAACTACTTCGCAGACAAGATCGCTCAGATTCAGCATGTTTTTTATTTATTTAAAACATTTATTAGTCTCCCTCTATGCCTACTGCATCTCAGGGTGACGTACAACTCAATAAATCTATTCATAAAAAACTTTTGTTTTTTTTAAAAACCCTTTAAAAAACAACAATATAAACAGGTAGGGAAGCGTTAACACACTAACACACACACCCCTCCTCCCCAAAGGCCTGGGCGAACAGCCAGGTTTTAGAAGCCCGCCGGAATGTTAAAAGACTTGGGGCCAGGCAAGCTTCCTCCAGGAGAGAATTCCAAAGACGCGGCCCCGCCACCGAGAATGCCCTCTCCACCAATAAAGTCAATTATGTGACCAACTGTCATCCAAGACAATCCTCTGCCATTGAAGTCAATGATGGAGACAAAATAGTTCAAATGATATATTTTATAGGACCAACTTTTGTTGGTAAGAATGTGCACACTTTTGAGCCACAGAGCCCTTCCTCAGGCATGTCGTGTAGCCAGTCAGAAATATATAAACTTAACAAATGTATGACAGATATATATGACAAGGCATGGAAAGGAGAATGGTCACCTACCTCGGTGAATTCCTTTCTCTTCTTGTCGACGGATAATCCTCTGCATGGGTAGCTCTGCGGATGGCTGCTGGGAGGTAGAAGAAGAAAGATTTCCATTGTGCATGCGTGTAGAGCTAGCCCCGACTCCCGACAGTTTATATCCAAGCCGAGGGCCGGTCCCTGAATCATCTAGAATACTTCCAACTTACAACAGGTTAATGCACAACCATGCTAACTCGTCGTTTTTTGTTTTTTTTAAAAAAACATACCTTTCCCCGAAGAAACCCTTAACTCTAGTGACTCAACTAACATTTCCTGAATCCTTTTAACTTATCCAGAATTACAGAACTTATAGCCTCTCGAGTTGTTGGCCAGGGAGGGCCGGAGGATTATCCGTCGACAGAGGAGAAAGGGAGGTAGGTGACCAATTCTCCTTTCTCCCTCTGTCTCCGGCTAATCCTCCGCACGGGATGTACCCGAGTCCTTAAGATCCCTCAGGGTGGGTGCAAACAGCGCTAGGAGAGTCCAGCACTGCCTGCAACACCCTTCTGCTAAACGCTGCTTCTGCAGACTGGAACACATTCAGTTTGTAATGCCTAACAAAGGTGCAGGGATGACCATGCTGCTGCCCTACATATCGCTTCATAAGAAGCTCTTGCCTTAAAGGTGTAAGAAGGCTGCACTCCTTACTGAGTGTGCTCAAATCTGAAGGGGTGGAACCCTATTTTTGGCTTTATATGCCTCTATGATGCATTGTTTTACCCATTTTGACAGGAGAGTTTTAAAATCTTTCGATCCTCCCCCACCCAGTCTGATATTTACGAACAGAGCTGTAGTGGACCTAAGACCCTAAGTCCTATTCAGGTAGATCTTTAAAAGCTCTCCTGAAATCCAGCGTGCGCCACATCATCTCCTTTGGGTGAGAAGGTTTGGGACAGAAGGATGGCAAAATTATTTCCTGGCCCCTATGGAAGATAGAGTTTACCTTAGGAATAAAGGCCTGGTCTACCCCCTAAGGACCACCGATTGCTCCTGGAAGGAACAGAAGTTCACCTCCATCAACAGGGCCCCCAATTCGGATACCCTTCTGGCTGAGGTAACTGCCACTAAGAATACTACTTTAAGGAATAGAAAGTAGAGAGAAACATGTCTTAACGGTTCAAAGGGAGGTCTGGTTAGAGCATCCAGAACCAGACTCAAGCTCCATGAGGGACATCTATGAATAACTGGGGGAGATATCGTCCTCGCTGCTTTCAAGAACCGTTTGACATGCCTATGGGAGGAGACCTGCCTATTTGCTTCAGCCCTAAGCACTGAGTCTATTGCCACCGCCTGCCTAGTCAGGGTGTTGGGTTTCAGTCCCTAGTCCAGACCCTCTTGCAGAAATTGTAGGACGGATGCAATCTCCGCTCCACAAGGATCGTAGCCCTTCTCAGCTGCCCATAAAGCAAAGTTTTTCCAGGTAGCCCCGTATGACCTCCTGGTCGCAGGTCGCCTGGACTGCTGTAGGGCTGCAAGGACTGCTTCTGAGTATCCCTTCAGTGCTCAACGCTCAAGCGCCATGCTGTCAGTCTTAAATTGTGAAGGTTTTTGCATGTTAGCAGGCCCTGGGTGAGTAGATCCGGTCTCAGTGGCAGAATCTCTTGTTGTGCGTGGCTGAGTTCTATCAAGTCTGAAAACCATGGTCTCCTGGGCCACCATAGAGTTATCAGAATAATCTGGGCCTGTTCATTGATGCATTTTGACACGGTTCTCGCTATCAGCTGAATGGGTGGGAAGGCGTAAAACAACCCTCTTGGCCATGGTTGGTTCAGCCCATCCACTGCTACTGCTGCCCTGCAAGGACTCTTGGTCATGAAGCTCCGTGCCTGCACTTTTTCTTGACTTGCAAATAGGTCCATTATGGGAAGACCAAATTCTGCTACTAAGTCCCTGAAGACCTCCTTGTGTAGAGCCCATTCGTGGGGGTCTATCGTTCTGTGGCTGAGCCAGTCTACTTAACTGTTGTCTTGTCCTCTGATGTGTAGGGTCTTCAGGGAGAGTAGGTTTTTCTGCACCCAGGTAAATAACCTCACCGCCTCCTTGTGTAGGGAGTGAGTTCTGGACCCACCCTGGCGAGTCACATATTTATTTATTTTTATTTATTTTCTAGATTTCTATACCGCCCCATCCTGCCATGCAGCTCGGGGCGGTTAACAACAATAAAAACAGTATAAAAACATTTAAAACAAATATAAAATATATCAATAAAACAGGGCGTGGTACAATCATAAATAAATATATAAGGTGGGGGATTAAAAATCACCCCCCCCCTCCCTCCCAAAGGCCTGGGCAAACAGCCAGGTCTTACAGTTACGCCGAAATATCATAGGCTTTGGCTGTCACGTTGTCTGTGTAGATTAGGATGTGGCGATTGGTGAAGCTCTGTGAAAGTTGTTTCCGCGCCAGTCTGATAGCCCTGAGTGCCAGGAAGTTTATACTGCAACCTCGCTCCATCTCGCTCAAGATCTCCTGGACTGACAGGGTCCCCGAATAGGCTCCCCATCCGGTGAGGCTGGCACCTGTTGTGACCACCTTTCAAGTTGGTTCCATCACTGGTGTTCCTGTGGCGAAGGTTTCTGTTCTTGACCACCAAGACATTAATTGTTCGAAACCCCGGGGAATTGTCACCCATGGACTGAGTCCTAGCATGAGCTCTGCTTGCATAGGACGCAGCAGTTACTGCAAGGGTCTGAGGTGGAACCGACCCCAATGTACTTGCCTGGTGCATGATATCAGCATGAATTTCTGAGACCTCACAGACTTGTTTAGGAGTTTCAGATCGAGTACCGCCCTCCAATACCCTAATTTCTTGGGTACTAGAAATAGAATAGAGTACGAACCCTGAACCTCCTGCTCTGGAGGAACTGGTTCTATGGCCCTGATGTTTAAAAGTTTCTGAATTTCGTTTATCATGGCCAAGTGTTTTTCGGGGTTTCCTGCTATCGGGGAGGCAACGAATCTCTGTCTGGGACGGGACGTTACCTCTATGCGGTAGCCCTGGGTCACGCACTCCCGCACCCATGCGTCCGATACCGACTCTTCCCAGAGCCCTGAGAAAAACTGCAGTCTGCCCACTACTTCCGGAAGTTCCGGGTAGTCAGGAGTCCTGCTTATTTTGTGCAGGAGTAGAGCCTCTTGATTTCTGCTTATCGAACCTAGTGGCCTGTCTGTTGTTTCTATTGCGAAAAGGGAAATTTCCTGTTGTCACCCTGGGTTGTCTTTGAAATCTCCTAAATGCATGGAAACCACCCCTAGGTCTGAATGGGGTGCCTCGAAAAAATCTCTTTTGTCCCCACTTGCTGTAGTGTCTTGTGTCTGGCCTTGTTGCTAGCGTCCGCTAGGACCTTATCCAAACACACTCCAAACAGTTTCAGTCCTTTATAGGGAGCTGAGACTAACAAATTCTTGGCCATGACATCCCTTGGCTACGATCTGAGCCACAGTCTCCTCCTTCCTGAGACCGAGCTCGCTAGGGCACAGGCAGACCAGCCCATGGCGTCCATAGTGGCGCCTGCCAAGAAGGCCGTCGCCAGCGTAATGCGTGACAAAATGACTTGAGCCCTTTTATCTGAGATTTCTGGGTTCTGAGCCTCCTGCATCCAGGAAAGTAGGATCCGCGCTATGCAAGAGGCTATAATGTTCACCTTTAATGAGGAAGTCAAAAAATCCAACCCCCTGAGAAGGGCTGGATCTGTAGCCCTATCTGTGGGGTCTTTAGGATAGCAATCCCCCTCTGTGGGGAAAATCGTTTGCCTCGCAAGGGAGACTGCCGCTGCGTCTATCTTTTGGATTTTTAAATATTGGTTCCTTCTTCCTCGAGAAGGAGTACAGGGCAGATTGTGTCCTGTTCATCCTATGGGCCTTATCAGGGTGTTTCCACTCCTCTAGGACTAGTTTTTTGAAAACTTTATCGAGGAGTAACCCTGCCTCTTTCCCATGGAGGGACGGAACGTAGTCTCCCTCCTCCTCCTCCTCGGAGTCCTCCTTTATTGGCCTTTCCTTTAACTGGAGGGTCTTAGTAACTTGGGCTAAGAACTCCTCCCTGTATGAGAAAGGGAACTGTCTGTCCCTTTCCCTGGAGTCTGGGCGAGGATCCTGGAAACTCGAGCCTTCCCCTTCACCCCACTCCTGCCCCGACTCTTGATCTGAGTTAGAATCTAACTCTGTATGCACAAGATCTCCGTGTTTTTTGGGCTGTGTCTCCTGAGCACGGTCCTCAGAAGAGGAGGAGGATTCCAACAGCCTAGTTATGGCGCCCCCTTGTGGGGCCTTTGCTCTTTTGTGCCCTGCTTTACGGGGAGCTTTTCCCGTGCTTCCTCTGGGTGCTTTAGAGGGGAGGGGTTGTCGTGGGGCCCCCTTCTCTGCAAATCACATAGTTTATCTAGGGATTGCAGGATCTTTTCCATAGTTGCCGCCAGGCATGGCATGTCTACTTGTGTGCCCTCCTGGTCTGCTGCTGCCTGCTGCGCTCCACTTCCTCGAGTCCCCTCCATAGCTGCCCGCGTGCTTTCCTGCTGCTTCTAGGGGGACGCACTGTGGCTGGGATCAGCTCCCGCTGTGCAATGCTGTTCCCCGGCCGGGGGGGGGGGCAGACTATTGCTGACCTCGCTTCGCTGAGGCTGGGGGGGAAATGCTTGAGTCATCGCCCCTGCTCCCCAGTTCCCAGGCACCGTACAAGGAAACTAGCCAGGCTTCTGCAGTCGCCCGAAGGTTCGGCGATTCCGCTGCCCTTAATGCCCCGCCTGCTCGCGGTCACTCGCCCGGTTCGCGAGCCTCTTTTCACTGAATTATTTTTCTCTTCTTTTCCTCTAGGTTCGGGGAGAACCAGATGCGATCCCGACGGCCCGAAGGCAGACAGACTGACGAGAGTCGGGGCTAGCTCTGCACGCATGCGCAATGGAAATCTTTCTTCTTCTGCCGCTTCCCGGCGGCCATTCGCAGAGCTAGCCGTGCGGAGGATTAGCCAGAGATGGTGGGAGTGGATAAAACAAGGCACCTGGTGGTGGTGGTAGTGGAGTTAGATAGGGAGAAGAAGAGAGAGAGAGAGAGAGAGATGCCAGATGTTTAAAAGCAGAGCTGTAAATAAATTTATATTATATATAATGTATGTGCGTAGGAGACAAAGTGTTTTTAAATGAGCGGGGGCAGGGGGTGGTCTGTGGCCGTGAAGTGGCACTGCCACAGAGCACCCATGCATGTGGAGTGAGTAAGCAGTGCTTCAAACGGGCAGCTCCCAGCGTGGCTATTCTGGCCACTATCCATTTGGCCGGCCCCTCATATGTTCGATATTCAGTCTTCTGCTACTTTGGTATTTGGTATTTTTTATTTGTCTTCCTCCCATCTCTCTTATTTAGAAAAATTCTTTTTGCAATTCTTTAGCATGTCACACTTAAGTATCTTAATTTCTTATACAAATACCAATTAACATGGCTTCCTAATGCCCCTCTAGAGTATTGTTTGTATTGTACCCTCTAGGGTACTGAGAGTATTGTTCTCTCACAGACACATGAAGAGGCTGAGAGATGGAAAGAGAAATTATTATCTCGCACTTGTGAAGGACATCTGTGTTAGAGGCAGGAATACGGCTCCTGTCTCGTACCTGGCATGTACCTTAACAACAAGGCTCCCCTTCCTGCCTGAAAGTGGAATGCGCTGCTAACAGCGGCGGTGCCAGATGTTTAAGAAAATGGCAGACGCTTCGTGCTGCTAAGGACGCTGACACGTATGCAAGGGCTACTAAATAAAGAGCCTTTGACTAAATGCAGATCTAGATTTAAGTTGTCACACAGGTTTGGTTTGACCCTTTCTTTGTGTTGCAGCAAACAACAATTTGCGTTTGGAGACTTTCTAATCAAACGGATGCCGTGTCAGGTAAGCGCCCTTAGATTCAATGACCAAACTCACTCAACGGGTTAGAGGTGGCAAGGCAAAAAGCTGCTGGACACTATGGGTGAAACTAGATGTGCGGCCAGCAGGACTGTTTCCCGGGCTGCCGCAGGGTGGAAAGTCACAGGTCGGGGCACCAAACTGCAGCTGTCCTCCTGCCCACCCAAGCCAGGTAGGACTGGAAGCACAAACAGGCAGACAGCCCGGCCTGCGCCCTCCTCCACCATGATGGACAGCCATGGCAGCCAACGAGGCACGGGCACGGGGGCCCCAGGCCAGGGACGGGTCTGCCGGCGCACCAGAACAGACGTGCTAGCCTGCTGTTGCCCACTGTGGCCCGCAGGGGAAGCCTTAAGCCCGTGCTGTGACCTCAGAGATTTGCAGAGGTCAAAGTCTAGGCTAGCCGCCAACATTCTCTGGGGCAATTCCGGGCCAACATCTGGGGGCGTGTATTTACATATCCTGGGCCAAAGGCATGTTTGTTTTTAACCCTATGATGGGATGACACTCTGACTCCCAGCAATTTGGGAATAATAATCTTAGAATCTTTGGGCTCCTAACGTTTCAAATTACATTAAAGAGAGTCTGTCCTGTTGCTTTAAAAAATAAACTGGTTGGTTGTGTCAGGTTCTGGGGTAAATGACGCGGGGAAAAAATAATCCTAGTACTTCCTAGAGTCATCCTCTGTCTCTCTCTCTCTGTCCCGCTCCCTTCCCACTTTCTCTCCTCTAACTCCATCTGCAGGCTCAATGAGGAATTTCCCAAGTTTTAACGGGTAGGTTTTCCAAGGCAAAAAACTGTTCCTGAGGAAAGCTTGACCATTCAATCATTGGCAATCCTGGGGCTTGATCCAAAGCCCCTCAAAGTAAATGGGAGTTTCCCCCCAAAGATTTCAGGCTTTGAATCAGGCCCCTGTCCATAGAATGAGTATTAGCAAATAAATTATAATTGGGATTACTTAATTAAAAACCATTTGGGCAACATCTAACTGCTTCTGATTCTGCTGTATTCCTTTCCTTGCTCTCCTAGCTGCTGATTTTAGCACTCAAGTGGGATTTTTGACAGATCTTTCAAAATTGAGAGCCAAACACGCCATAGGAACTTGAAATGATGATTATTATTCTTTAAGCATGGCTAGGAGCCCAAAAATAGACACCACCACTGTGTGTGGCACTGTACAAACAAGGGGATGGGCTCTGCCCCCAAATAAGATACAATATAGCTTAAAAACCAAAGTGAAAATAGCCTCAATTCATTGTAAAACACAGAAAATAAAGGGAGATGGGGGAGGAAATATTGTAGTAAGTTAAAGTTTGACTTTATTGGCACGGGCTTCCGCCATGGCCTAAAACACTATACAGTATGCAAATGGTACAAAGCATACCGCGCAGCGGTAATAGTAAAATTAAAATACAGAGAACCTAGAAGGTAGGTATTAATGAAAGAAAACATCTAAATACGTCCAAAAATAACCCTTTTAAATTATGGATTAGTTAACAAAAACCTACACTCCACCCTGCCCACCCTATATTAAACTTTATACCAAAACTGGACCTGCCAGATCCAGACATCTCTAATGAGCTACAAGAAAGCCTGCCTGGATTGCAACCCGGTTATTCATGCTCTAATCATTTTGCGGCGTTTGGCTACAAGAACGAGAAACGTTGCCACAGACACCAGGGCATTAGGATTTGACAGATTGGCCAAATAGACAAGGAGCTGCTCACGGTTAGTGCCCTTACCCTCCAGCAAGGGATTCAGCCACACCTCCCTTAGATGAACATAGTATGGACAAATAAATATTTGGTGCTCCACTGATTCCACTTCAGCCAGAGAACATGAGCATCTACGGTCCTGATAAGGGATCTTTGTAAATCGACCCTCTAACACCGAGGTCTGAATCAGATTGAGGCGGAAAAGAGTGTATTGCCGCCTGAGTTGCACACTCCTTAGGGTGTCTAAATAGGGCTCTCTCCTAAAAGAAACCTCACTAATTCCTATAATCGGAGTAATCTTCCAGTCCTTAAGGGCGGCCCTGTCCTCCTGGATCACCACGTCCCTGGATCTTTGCTGCACAAAAGCTTTGATACCAGTTAGTGATTGGGCAGCCAAATACTGAAACGAAAAGCCCAGGTTATTCAGCGTTTTTGCAACATGGCGAATCCAGGGGTACGGTCTGCCTCCCTCGTGCTGCACTTCTTCCCTCAGACACTGGGATTGTAAGGAATCAGACGGGCACTCCAAGAGCTTAGCTCAGTATCTCAAAGGAGTTGTCATTAGAGCACCGGGTGAGGACAGCTCTTTTGAAATATTGTAGTAGTGAATACTTACAGGACAATTTGTGAATACTTACAGGACAATTGTCCAACAAGAAAGTGAAGGGGAGCTTCACAGTCCTTCTCCCAAAGTCCATGGCAAAACTCGCATTGACTTTAATGGTGAAGGATGCCTTGCAATTTCAATTCTTTACATAGCCTTGTAGTTCCATTAATCTAAAGAGCTGCTGTTGGTTCAAGGTCAAGTTTATTAGGGTACTAGCATCCGCTCTGACCCAACAACATCAACAAGAGACAATTACAAAACAACATAAGACAAAACATAGAACAAATAATACATAACCCTGACATACCCCCCCCCCCCCCNAGATATTGGGCATTCCAATTATTACAACCCAGAGAGAGAGGAGAGAACGAGAGGGGGAAAAACAGCAAGACCCCAGAATTTCAGATTCTTTTATTTACTTTAAAAGGTCCCGAAGTTCTAGTGACTAAATGTACAGCTGTTTAATATGCAGTTACTTGTACTGAAATGGCACCTGACTACTCAAGTTATGGAATGGGGAGCCATTGTATTTGGCACTCTCATAATAAAAGTACTATTTGAGTGCCAAGCAGCAATAAGGGCATGCAGGCGTTGACTTATTTATTATTTTATTTATATCGCACTGGTAATGTACCTGATGCTTAACAATAATTGATTATAGACAGGTCCTGCCCCAGTGTACTTAGAATATAAGAGAGACAAGGACTCTTTTCTGCCACTAATTTCCACGGCTCTGTGGTGCATTCCTCAGCCTATCAGCTGGCAGGACTGAGGGCCAAAAGGAGGAAGTCCAACCCATGCCTGTCACAAAATGGTGAACTACCAAGCAAAATGAGTAGGGCAGTAGCGCTGAATGTGGCCGACTTGGTAGGTCTGTCAAAGAACCTTGTTACTTTAATTGGGATGGTGGGGGCCTCTGCTTTTGAAAGAAGAAAATTGGTGTTCTGTGCCCATTGCCAGAGCAAAGTCCTGGATGGCTCGCACGTTATGCTACCCATGGAGGAAATCAACCCCATGGATCAGCATCCCATGGCAAAGCAGTTTGAGAAAAACATTCAAACTGCTCCTATCTATGCTGCCATGGTATGGACTCTCCCCACCAGGGAGAACCCATTGGATAATAGATAGTAGGGATGGGACTCTGGGCAAAATTTCCGTTACGGTACGATTGGATCTTTTGCCTCGATTTTTGTACCGGATTTTTAGTATTGCGTTTTTTCAATGGGGGACAAACCGCAATGTTAAAAATCCGGTTCAAAAATCAAGGCAAAAGATCCGATAGTATCGAAACTGAAAAAGAACCAAACCTTCGGATTAATTAATTTATTTTTACTCTATGCCGCCCCCTCCTGCCTCAGGCATCGCAGGGCAGCTCACAATATATTAAAATAACCATAATAATTTCAGTTAAAACAATATAACCCCAACCCCCCTCAACCCATCTCCCCCAGGAAAGGCCCGGTGGAACAGCCAGGTCTTACACTGTCTGGGGAAAGAGGGGAGGTCGGCAGCCAAGCAGATCTCCAACAGGAGGGAGTTCAACAGCCGCAGCGCAGCCACTGAGAACGCCCTCCTCATAGTAGACATTCAGGAACCCCGAGGAGGGTGCCCCCGGACGACCGCAGGGGCCGCTCCAGGACCCAGAGGATGAGGCGATCCTGCAGATAGGCAGGGCCCAAGCCATTTAGGGCTTTAAAGGTCAGCACCAACACCTTGAATTGAGCCTGGAAACCTACTGGCTCCCAGTGCAGAGCGCGAAGCACCGGTGTTATATGCTTGCATCGGCCCGTCCCTGTTAAGAGACGGGCCGCCGCATTCTGCACCAGCTGCAGTTTCCAAACCAACACCAAGGGTAGCCCCACGTCATTAATCCGAAATGGCCATTTTCAGGTACTTTTGGTTTTATCCGAAACTGAAATTCCCATCCCTAACAGCATAAACTGGGAGTGCCTAGTAAGAACTGGAATTGAGGAACCAAGGACAGGGAGTGCTGAGCTGGGACTTGGGAGTGAAACCAACCACGCCTGGGAGTACCTGAGAGCAAGGGGAACAAACGTTCATTCCATGTCATGGTTTTGGCTGCTCCGCAGGTCTGCTGAAGAGTTCCCCAGCTTTGTTCCAGGGAACACATGTCTGCAAACCCAGGTTCTCTCCATCGGTTGCTTCAGGGGGTGTGTGAGCTAACAATGCTTTCTCCCATGTTAATTGGCTGGAATGGGAGCACACGTTACGGGTAGACATCCACTGAGTAGCTATGTTGTGAACCGAAACCAGCTAGTAGCAACTGAGAACTCGGGAGGTAAGTATAGTTTTTAAAAAATAGTTTACAAACACAGGGTAATGCTAAGCTTTACATAAGCCCAAGCCCACTCCTGGTTTAATGGGTATAACTAAAGAATTACTTCAGCATGTAGCTAGTCTGCATTTTTATTTATATTTTTGGCTTCGGTATTCCACAACAGGCAGCTCGGGACGGCTAACAAGCCATAAAAACATATAAATATCAAATAGATAAATACATAAAAACAGATATAAAACTTACTGGAGCAAACAGGAAAAAATCCCATCCAACCACTACCCGTATCCCTCGCCAACAGGAATAAAGAAAGAAAGATACAAAACGCTCCCCTCCCCTGGGTCTATCTCTGTGTCTACCTGTGTCAACCTCTTGATGATTGCAGTTTACCGATTCAGAAAAAAAGACGCACATAACATCTGGGCATTTAAATTCTTTGATATAAATTAGTGTGCATGCTAAAAAATGCAAACAGCCCACAAGACCCATTTCTACCTAGGCTGGCAATTGTACCGACTCCTGAATTAAAGTCCAATGGTTCAGGCAAACAGAAAAAGAAAGCCCCCCCTCTTCCTCCAATCTGACAGCATTAGTCAAGCTACCACTTGAATATTCCTGGAATCTATTTCTCAACAGGACGTTTGGTGTGTGAACAGGCAAATAATTGTTTCCATTTTCAATTGAAAGGGTTATTATATTTACATAAGCTTCTCTTTCATTTGAACCTGCTCTGTTGTTATCCACCAGGATTTCCTATTTGTGATGCAAAATATGTCTTTTACAAAGGAAAGAAACCCCATAGGGAGAATAATGCCCAACAATGGGGGAAAACGAAAAACTTAAATTGCCTTTCAGACTAACTTCCCTTGGTATTGTTTCATCTTGCTGAACCTGGCTGCTTTCAAAGTGTCGTTCCATTTATAAGGGGTTAATAAATGAATAAGAGATGTTTTAATAAATGATTAATCATTCTCCCTCAGGTTAATAGGCTGCTTATTGTCATGCCGTACAGCAGTCGGTAACACATACCATGTAGTGGAATAATACTGTGGCATACTTATAACTATGAATCACTTATTAACCCTTCACAAATACAACTTATGAAAGGTGACTGTTTTGGAGAAAGTAGGGAAAGGGAGTAGCTGAACGCTGCTGTGCCTCTTGGGTGGTCACTTACCACTTACCTTTGCACCAGTGTCCAGTGCTGCCGTTCTGATTGGACAGCATGTTTCATTGGTGCAAATGGCAAGGCCATGGCAAATCCGTATTTTAGAGGATGTTTATTGTGAGAGGAAATAAAGATAAATGGTTGTTGTAATGGATTGGAGTGGTCATTATAAATGGAGAACAACATGATGGAAGTTCTGTCTTGATTTCAGTTGAGATTGAAAACGTGCGCGAAAAACGAGGAGAAAAACTATTGGGAGACAAAGGATAAGCAGGCAAACTCAAAGGCAGGCCGTACAGATTTAACAGCATCCCCTCAAAGGTGAGATGGTTGAAGACTCATGGAAGTTAAGCAAGGCCAAGCTCTCCCAACGCTAGGTACGGAGTGGATCAATGGGAATGAAGCCTCATAAATTCATACAAACATGGGTCATGGTATATAAATTCCTAGTGTATGGGTGCATGGAGGTTAAGTCGTAAGCGAGCACGGTATGTGAAACTGTACGACATTGTTACTGTTTACATGGTGCACACTAAGGCAGGACCCTTCGCTTACAATTTCAATGCTTTTTGGAGTATGTTTGAATTTGTAAGAGCCTTAACTCTTCTCTTAAACTGAGGATTTTTAATCTTAGAATGTCCATGTTTTGTGAAAGGGGAATACACTAAATTCCCCCCTCCTACAAACTACCAACCTTAGTTTCATTGCAAGGCACCCAGAATAATACAGAATAATTTTTAAAAATGCAGCTGAATTTCAAATTGTGGAGAAGCTTGAAATATCCTGTACAATGATGTGCAGTTACAGGTGAGAGGGAGTGGGGTGCAGGAAAGTTGGGTGGGGGAAGATTTGCAGGAGGAACTTGTGAGACTAGGTGACAGCATCTCAATGGCAGATGAAATTTAATGTGGAGAAGTGCAAAGTGATGCACATAGGGAAAAATAACCCAAACTATATGCGTACTAAATTAGGAGTTACCACTCAGGGAAAAAGATCTTGGAGTCATTGTGGCCAATACATTGAAATCCTCAGCTCAGTGTGCCACGGCAGTCAAAAAAGCAAACAGAACGTTAGGAATCATTCAGAAACGGATAGAGAATAAAACTTAAAATATCATAATACCTCTATATAGACCTATGGTATGACCCCACCTGGAGTATTGAGTGCATTTCTGGTCACCCCATCTCAAAAAACACACACTCAAACTAGAAAAGGTACAGAGAAGGGCACCAAAATGATCAAGTGTCTGGAACAGTTCCCCTACGAAGAGAGGCTTGAAAGGTTAAGGCTGTTCAGCTTGGAGAAAAGACTGAGAGGGGATGAGATATAAGCTTATGAAATCAGTGGTGTGGAACGAACACGTAAATAGGGAGCAGTTATTTACCCTCTCTAAGAACACTAGAACAAGGGGAAGCTCCATGAAATTAACTGGCAGCAGATTTAAAACAAATAAGAGAAAGTATTTTTTTTGCTCAGCACACAATTAACTTGTGGAAGTTACTGCTAGAGGAAGTGGTCATGGCCGGTAGTTTTAAGAAGGGATTGGATAAGTTCTTGGAGAATAGGTCCATTAATGGCTATTAGCAAAGTTGTTTTGGGGAATGTAACCTCTTACTGTTGGGGGCTTGAACAACAGGGAATGGATTGTCCATTGTGACCTGTTGGGGACTTCTCCCAAGAGAGATTGGCCACTGTCGGAGACAGGATGCTGGGCTTGATGGACTACTGGGTCTGACTCAATATAGCACCACTTATGTTTTCATGCCCTGAAGGGTTGCCGATGAGCGGGGCTGGGGTGAAGGAGGGTTAGGTGGAGGGTGATGGGGATGCAGGTGGGGTTAGGTGGGAGGGCCTGGGGAAAATGAAGTGGGGGCTTGCGGGACTGTGGTGAAGGAGAGTTGGCTGGGGCCAGGGGAGATGGGGGTGCAGGTGGGAGGCAGTGGGGTGGGAGCTGCAGGAGGAGGAAATAAGGTGAAGGAGGGTGTTTGCATGATGACAAAATGGCCTCTCTACTCATGCTTGGGAGGGGTGAAGGAAAGCAGCAGCAATGTATCAAGCTGCTTTCCTTCTCCTCTCCCAGCAGGAGTAGAGAGGCCATTTTGTAAATCTGTGGTTCCACTGGTTGTGGCTACTCTTTTTTAAAAAAATGGTCCCTTTACTGTTTCACTGCTGCTTCCTGCTGCTGCTGGAAAGAAGTTTGTGCGGACAGGCATTTAGCTACCGGGGATAAGGTGTGGCTGCTGGGGATGATGCTGGTTGGACTCGGGGTCTGCTTTGGTGGGAATGCAGCCCTGAAAAGGGCCAAGCTGTTTTTTAAAAAGGGGTCTGTGTTCTTGAACAGGTGTTTGGCTGCCAGGGATGCCTTTGGGAGCTTGTGGGAATGGTTTGTTTGCTTGTGTGTGGTTTTCTGGTTTTTATATGGGTTTTGTTCACTTGACGTGGAGTGTTAAATACTAATTCCCCGCCACGCCCCCCCCCCCAACACACACGCAGCAGAGGGGGAGGGTTAATTAGTATTTAATGTCCCATGATTCAATTGAGGTTTTGAAATCGTGAGATGTAACAGTTAGTCTGGTGATCTGCCTGCTTTTAAACCTGGCAGAGGAGGTGAATATAACCTGCCAAACTGAAATTGCTGGATTAAGTAATGTAATGTCCATCCAATGTTAACCCTGGGAACTCCTTGCTGCTGGCTGGGTTATGCCCTGGCTCCGCCTACCATATCTCTGGCTCTGCCCTTACTACCCCACTGGCCCTCCAACATCAAAACCCACCAGTTGCCCCTGCTCTTGGACCAGGTTGTGGAAAAACAGGTGGTAGTTGCTGGGACTCAAAAGATGGAGCGGCCTCTGGTAGTGAATGTGTTCCTGCCTCTGGTCCTGGCAGCACCTTGCCAAAACTGCTGCCCATTCTGGGTCATGGGGTGGCCTCCAAGCACCCTGCCTTGTGCTGCCCAGTTCCACCCCATGAACATATGTTAGACGGCGATGCAGGATGGAGGTGCCATGATCAGCCCCTCTTTGCACCACTGGAGTGCAGCAGGTGCACTGTGCCTCTTCTGGGGCCTTTTCAGGGGGCTGAATGAAGTGATCCAACATGGTATGAGCGATCCCTTCCACGCCTACAAACCTGCCTCCCAAGATCCTCCATCCTACTCCCCCCAGTTCCCCACATTCCAGTTCGCAAACACCCAGCTAAAAAAATAAATAAATCTGTCTCAGCCCTAACACAAAAAAGTTTATGGAACTGCTAAACACTATGGATTACATACTGGTTGAGTGGTGTAACATTGATGGAAAGTGCCAATATCATTTAATAATTATTTCATATAGAATAATATTTAATATCGATTAAATACACACTCAAAGGCAAAAGATTCTCAAGTTGTGGGTTAGTAACTCATGTGGGATCACAAGCATGATGGTATTTGATATATTTGGTATATCCTTGTTGCTGTCCGAGATCATAGGCTTCTATGTCTGTCTCAAAATGAGGCCACAGGCAAAATGTTTGGGCATCACTAGCTAAAGGAAATAATTTACTACTTTGCAAATTTGGCTGTGCTTCTCAACTTCAGACTGCAAAATTCAAACCTTACCTTTCCCACTCTTCTTATCCAGATTGAAGAGTCAGGTAAATGCACTCAAGGTTTTAGCCCCTCTCCCAAGATGTTCCTCTCTTAGATTGCACCTACTGATTGCACCTCTCTTAGCCTGAAACCTGCACTCTGCATGACAACTTTGGATAGGCTAACAATCTCCTTATGGTTAACAATGGAGCAGACTTGGGATATTTGAGCCCTCAGATCTAGCTTAAGACTACAAAAGATATTTGTTAGTATGATCAGTTTTATTTACAAGCACTCGGATGAGAAATAGAAAACTTAATATAGTAATGATGAAATGGTTTGCATAGTTCTCTCATACTGGAAGAGGCTTGAACAGGCTGTGATAAAAGAATATGCTGCTTCTTGTAACTGGAAAATGGAGCAGTGCGCTGAACTTTAAAAGCAGGCAGGTGGGTCTGTGTGGTTGACTAAACTGTAGGCACGGAGATATGGTAACTTGGTACTGGAACAGGCTTTCATTATAGTGTGTGGGGGGGGGGAAGGTGGTGGCTGCTGGGGGAACTAATGCAACAGCCTCCATCTTGGCCGACACCAGCACTGCCAAAGATCAAGCTGCTGACAGTGACTTATTTAGATAGGAATGAGTTTTTTCAAAAACAAGACCCGCTGACTGTCAGCAAAACGTGTTTCTTAGTTTCTTGGATGCCTTTGAAAATCCCGATCCCAGTCTAAAATAGTGAACCAACTGAAAGTTGCAGAATGTACAGGAGACTGATCTAGTGGGAGGTACATGGTTTCAAACAGTCTTCCCATGATACCCCTACAGGTGAACCAGAACTGCAGAAGAAATCCCTTTAAAGATAATCAAAAGGCAAAAATAGCATTCCAGCAACTGATAACCAAGGGACAGGTGAGCACTCGTGCCATTTTTATCTTTGAAAATTTATTCAATGCCTTATTAACTGATGCAATAATATCCCTTCATGCACAAACGAAACATTTTGCATGTTACATTGCAAACCCAAAAAGGTGTGCAGCTTATTACATCATCTCCCCTTCCCAGAGCCTCAATTTTTAGTAGCGGTTGCACTCCTGAAACATGCATTGTCTTCTATCAGCTGATTGTATATCTTCAGCCAATTGAAGCTGAATTCAGACAAGACTGAAGTGATGATGGTTGGCTAACCTTTGTGATTTGAGAGGAGATTGGGACTCCTGTAATTGACAGGTTCCAGCCCACTCTGGTTACCCAGGTTCATAGCCTTGGAATCCTTCTGGATCCCATGCTGCACCTGGAACATCAGGTTTTGTTTTGGTGCTGTTAGGAGTGCTTTACATCATCTCAGGGGCGGCTGGTGGGTTTGGAGGCTGGTGGGACAGTGGGCGGATTCAACTTGCTGGCGGGCATAGGGGCGGACCAGTGGGCATAGGAGCAACTTGCCGGTGGGCATAGGGGCGGACCAGCGGGCATAGGAGTGGAGTCTGGCCTAGGGGCGGAGCCAGGGGATAACCCAGCAGCAAGGAGTTCCCAGGGTTAACATTGGATGAACATTACTTAATGATGGGAACGCTGCTGTGTGAAGCACTGCCACCGGGGAATAGAGAACCCTCTTACTGGGGTCCCGTACAGACACTTTCCCACTGGGTCCAAATTAACCATAGTAGGTAAAAAAATAAATAAAATAGATCACTTGCCATTGCCTACCTTTATCTTGAACCCTCAAATCCTCGATTTTCATGGCATGCTTGGCCACCTGTAGTCTTCTGAAGGTGTAGGCTTTGGGACAAGCCTTCCTTCTGGCTTGGAGAACTTGGGAAGACTGAGTTAGCTCCCTGTTCTGCGACAAGCCGAATCAGAAGAGAATGCAAGGGAAGAGGACAGGACAGAGGAGAAGTAGGAGGGAAAGGATTTGGTTTTGGAGCACGAGAAGAGGCAGGGGGAAAGAGATGGGTTCAGTGGGGAACAGGGGAAAAAGGTGTCCTTGTTGTCTACAGCCTTCTCTTCTGCCATACTCCTACCTACTCTCTCCTATGTTCACAAGGAGAGCGAGGTGAGGTGTGGAATCATGCCAGATCTCAGACAAACTGGATAGAAAAAATAAGCAAATTCCTTTCCCCGAAAGCCAAACGTCTGTCCAAGCACACAGGCCCCTTTTAAAAACATTTGGCCCATTTTGGGGCTGCATTGCCATCAAACCAGGTCCCTCCAGACCAGCATGCCTAGTAGCTACACCAACAAAATGCCCGTCCAAGCACATAGGCCCCCTTTCGGGGCTATATTGCCACCAAACCAGGCCCCTCCAGGCTACCACCAGCCCCATTGCCCAGTCAGACTCCCCGAGTCCCCACTCACCCAATGCACCCCACCCCATGTCTCCCAGTGCACCCCCTCCCCCATTGCCCAGCCAGACTCCCCAAGTCCCCACCTCCCTCCCACTCTGTCTCCCAGTGCAACCCCCTCCCCCAGACCCACCCCAAGGAAGCTGGCAGCAAAATAATATTTATTTATTTCAATTTTATCCAGCTATCTCCTGCACTCTCTACTCCACCCACCCCTTGCTGTTCCACCGGCCAACAGCGCGCGCGCACACACAGACACAGACACACGTCAGTCTCTCTCTCTCTCTCTCTCTCACACACACACACACACACACACCTGCTCTCCCGAGTCCCGCCCCACCTCCTGCCCACAGGGTGCCAAGGGCTATAGCCCATATTACATACTGCACTGCAGGTTTCAGAGTCCATAGACCTCCCATGAAAGCTTTCCCCCAGCGATGGCAATATATTACGATTTCTATGAACACGTGCTGGACGGCACCCCCTAGCTGCCCAACGTGCATTCTCTAAAGTTTTGCCCTTTGCAGGGCTCCGCGTCCCTCGGCGAGGCTCCACTCCTCCCCCTCCTGCAACTGAGTCCCTTATGCTGTTGGCGCATGTGTGAGCAAAGGAACACGTTTGCACATGCGCAGTATGTATCAAACAAGGAAGTTCGGCTCCTGGAGTGGCTTGACACTGCTATGCCAGTGTCCACCGCACCACCACTGGGACCCTGGGAAGGGGGTGGGGGAGAAGAGACATTGGGGTAGGTGTCAACTTTTTTCTGGGCACAGAGGCCAGTAGGGGCAGTGCCCCTGGTGCCCTGTGGGTGGCACCACGCCTGCATCATCTCCATCTGGGGAGGAGGCTGTGGCCCTTTCTTTCAAATTCAGATGCAGCCACCATCATCCATGCCTTCATAACCTCAAGGCTAGAATACCGCAAAGCGTTCTCCATAGGGTTGGCTTTGATGACTGTTTGGAAGGTACACTGGTGCAGAACGTGGCAGCCTGGCTGGCTCCTTTGTGGGATGGGGTCATTGTGAGCACATGATACCTGTGCCTTACCATATGCACAGATATGCATTACCTATAGCTTTATGGGCACAGTTCTAGGTGTTGCTTCAGATCTTTAAAGCCCTAAAAGCCCCATGTATCTGAAAGACTACTTCTCCTACCATGCTCCACTGCAACCCTTGCAGTCCTAGGAGGATCTGGAGACGAGTGTTCTTAGTTGCTGCCTCAGTATTGCAGAACTCCCTTCCCACAGAGGTCAGAGTCTGGGCATATTTCCGAAGTAGGGTAGAACCTTTCGTCTTGGGATAGCGTTAAGCAGGCAGGGATAGGGGTTGGTTTTTTAAAGAGATTTTAATTGTATGGTGTGTTTTTAGTAGGGCTGCAGCCATTGATTGAACCAACTGATTAATCTGCCTAAAACAGATTAAAATTTGTCCCCCGATTAATCAGTTAGCTGCCAGGATCTTTGGTCAGTCCATAGTTCTGAGTCCGTAGCTCAAGCCGATGTGTTCCAGTGGAAGTTCACCCAACGCAAATTAGGCAAATCTATGCAAACTCAGGCAAATTTAAATTTACACAAATTTATATTTGTTAATTAATTGACAAAAAGGTTTAATCAACTAAAATTTCTAATTGGGTTGCAGCCCTGCTTTTTAGTGATGTGAGCCACCATGAGCCTTAGGGGAAAGGTTAAGTAAAATTTAAAATGAAACATCAGTAGTAGTCAACATTTATTTATTTATTATTTCAATTAATTTTTACCCCGCCCCTCTCGTAGATATCAACTTGACTGGTGCTGGAAATACTATTAGAACCTTTTCCCAATAGCATTCACAGCACCCAACTCCTAATCATCATCTACAAAAGGAGTAGCTAAGAGGTAAATTGTGAGCGACTAGGAGATCATAATCTCAGGGGACCCACCTCAGAGATGGTCTCTTAAGAGAACAGAGGAAGATTAGCTGGGAGAGCTCTCCAAGGGGGAAGGTGGGGAAGAGAAGGCTCCTCTACACTCACCAGTTTTCAGAAGGTCCTAGAGGTGGAAGCCAGTGGGAGGGATCCCAGCCCAGGACACTGGAACCAGCAGGAGGGGTCCTGGGAGATCTACTTGAGCCAGACAGCAGCTTCAGGTGATCACATGCATCCTAAGTCTGAACATCCTTCATCTACCCACATCAGTTTGCCACTGACTACTTTAGTTCTCTGGGCAACCACCACCTTTCAAACAGACCCTGGAGCTGTTTTCAATCTAACTGCTTTTTTGTACCTAGCAGTTTTAACTGACTTGTGGGTACGATTGACTTCATGGTTATATGTAATTCTTAGACCGCTGTAATATACGAATTCCCTGCTTCATTTAAAATGTGCGGTGTCATCAATATGCTGATGACACCCATCCGTATTTTTCAACAGACCCAGGCCCTGTAGTCTCACTGCTTACTTGGTGTTTGATGGCTGTAGGGGGACTGGATGAAGACTAACCGACTGAGGCGGACTCCCGACAAGACGGTGATTATGTTGGTGGGTAAGGAGATAGAGGCCCCCATTATTGGCAGGGGTCTGTCCTCCGTTGGTACAGGTCCCGAGTCTGGGGGTGATCCTTGACATGTAGCTCCACCTGGATGGCCAGGTGGAAGCTGTGGCGCGGGGTACCTTTCACCAATTAGATGTGGTGCAACGGCTTCAGCTGTTTGTCTGACTCTGACGTGGCCATCATCCATGCTTTCATCACCTCCAGCTTGGACGATTGTAACGTGTTCTACGTAGGACAACCTATGGTGGCGGGTCAGAAACTGCAACTGGTGCAGAATGCGGTGGCCTGTTTTGTGGTAGGACTAGGCAGCCAGGAGCATATTACACCAGCACTCCACTCTCTGCCGGTGGTTTTCCGGGCCCGATTCAAGGTGTTAGTTTCGGCCTATAAAGCCCTAAACAGCCTAGGCCTTACCTATCTGTGGGACCACCTCACTCCCCAGGTGCAGGACCGAGCCCTGTGGTCATCTGGGGGTGCCCTTCTCGATGTCCCCCAAGTCTTCCAGGGGGCCAGAAAGGGGAGGGCATTCTTGGTGGCCATACCATGGCTGTGGAACTCCCTTCTGGTGGAGGCCCGTTTGGCCCCCGCTCTCCTCTTTTCAGAGACGTTATAAGAACTGGATGTTCCGGCAGGCATTTGGTGGAGGAGATGGGTATGGGGGTGGGTTGTTGGGCAGGGATTATTTTTCTTTTTGTCCTCCTTTTAGTTGTTTTCAAATTGTTGTTTTAATGTTTTGCAAATTGTAAGCCGCCCCAAGCTGCCTGTGGCAGGAAGGATGGGGTAGCAAAATTATAAAAATAGATAAATAAAACAGGCCTGTGGCAGGATGGGCAACATGATTTTCCATGTGGCTAGTGTGGTAGAAAAACCCATATTTCTGTCTGCCCTATGGTAACCCTCCACCATCTTAGAAATATTAAAAGCCTATAATTCTGTTTAACCTGTAGTTACCTCACCATGTTAGGAATGCTTGCTTTGCCCTTTAAATTAGACAGGCTCTGTTTCTCTTCACATAGATACGCCTCACTCTTTGAAGATTACCTTTTGCACGTAGGGAGGGTTCAAATTGCTAAAAAATGCAGCTAGTTTTAGCTTAGATAGAGAACCTCCCTGTTACTCCTTCATTCCACTGTTATCTCACCACTAACCTGAACTTAGAAGTAAACTGTCTTTTCTCACTATAATCACTTTGAAAGTTGTGTTATAATATGCTTTTCTGCACAGAAGCAACAAACCATGTAAGGGCCTTCCACCCAGGGATTTCTGTATAAAATATGTACTGCCTTTTTGGTGTGTGCTCAGGATCTATTGATCCTGGAACCCTGCAGCGTTTCTGCTGAATAAAAAACTCTGTTGAATCTGCTGGCAGCCTCCTCATCTTACTCTCACCCACAAAAATCCACGACACGAGCACTAGCTCGAGTAGAGGCACAAATCCCATTCGTTTCAGTGGGGTGGTAGACTAGTTTGGTTGGTTTGCCCCTGGAGACTTATGGAGCCAACTCCATTCCAGAACTATCTGGTGGATATACCCACTGATTTCGACAGCTGTTCTAGGGATGGCCTGGTCAGGTTATGGAATACAGTGACCAGGGCCTCTGATATGAGAGCACTCAGGCATCTGCTTCCTCTGTGGCATCAGCAAGTTTTCCTGGTTTACAGGGGACCTGTGGTGGAGGAGGCCAGGCTGGTGAGAGTACAGGTGGTGTTTGAGTCATGCTGAAGCCAACAGATTGCACCAAACAGCTCAGCCCTTTGGTTCACTAGTGGGGCCATTTTCACAATCCACCCAATCCTGAAGCCATTTGGTGCCAGTGCTAGACTGTCAATACTACTCAGTGACTTTGTTAGGAGTCCTAGTTGCACAAGGGGTCAGAAACAGACTGTTGGTTACAGAATTTGTGCTGTCCTAAGTTCTCCCCTCCCCAAGATTACACGGTTTTCCTAAGAGGACTAGCCGCACAGCATTCGTTGAAAGCCCCTGCTGAAGCCGCAGGAGTAACATGGATTAAATGAAAGCAGGTAAGAGAAGGGAATGACGAGACAGTAGCATTCAAAACTGAAGAGAGAGGTGTAGACTGCTTGTTTGCTGTTTTATGATTAACCATTTAATGCATTTTCTATTAATCTATTCTGAAGTGAACGTGATGGAGAGCATGTAGTCAAGTACATTCATCATACTGAGAACTCCTGGATTTTTAGAAGTAGGAAGAGATTGGTTAGAGTTTTGCATGAGAGCCAGGGCCATGTCCAGTTTCATTAATGCAAGAAGCTGAACCTCATTTTATATAGGCTGCCTGCACAAAAGACAGGAAGTGGAGACTTCTGCGAGTCACATGAAGCCCTGCTCATGCATGCAGGGTTTTAGCCCATGTCTGCTGTGATTTCACTCCTGGATGACAGCGGAATTTGGAGACCTGTAATCCCCAGGAAAGCATGGCAGAAATAGGCTAAAACCCCACGAGAATAAGCAGGCCTTCACACTATTCCCCATGCTGTGATTGCAACTCATGAGGTTGCCCCTGCCCCCCCACTCCAGGCTGATGTGCAAGCAGAGATAATCACCTTTTAGTGTCGAGAAGCTGGCTTTGCTGAAACAAAATTCAGTATCTGCTAGCCTTCACGCAGAGGCCGACAGGTTTATGCTCTACTCTATACAAAAACATGTAGTATTGAACTGACAAGGTTTGGTCAAAGACTGAACTAGTTTTAACTCACTTTTATATGCTTAGTTGTTGCATTGCTAAGAACACTCAGTAATAGGCACTAACGTACTAGTGAGCAGGTGACGGATCAAGTGTACAATTGCCACAGTTGACTTGAATACAGAAACAGCATTTAGTACTAGATTTAGAGACGACTTTTAGACTCTTCCGCTTTTGTGCCATCTCCCTCATCCTGAGGATCTTCTAGTCATGCACTGGAAAGGAACTCCACAGCAGTCTCCTTTTCCTCTGCCAATTCTTTTGCAGTCAAATCCATCTTCTCACGGGAGAAGTCATTAATAGGAAGGCCTTCAACTGCCTTCCAAGCTTTCTTCTGTTTGGAAAAATAAACCAGTATGAGACTAGATCTTGCAGAGTTTACAGGAAATGATTAACTTGATCATGCATGTTCTATAATAAAACAAGCTATCTTTGAACAAAGCTTTTGTACTGGACACTACTACTTTACAGTGAGACCAGGGCCCCGAGGGATCCGCGGGTCTGCGAATCGCAGATTTCCTGCGGAATTCCCCTCCCCCCGCGGAATCTCCTGCCCCGCTTACCCCAGCGCAGAATTTCCAGCCTGCGCTGCGGGGACGCGGGGCAGGAGATTCTACGGGGGAAGGGGAATGAACAA
>QEPC01000564.1:2331553-2356840 GCA_003113815.1 Sphenodon punctatus
GAGCCCCGTCGGGAGGGGCCAGGAAGTGCGAGCAGGAAAAGAGCGCGCTGGACAGAGCAGCTGCTGCTGCCATCCCTGGTAAGAAAATCCTTTTGGGGTTTTTTTGGGGGGTGGGGGGTGGGATTCAAGCACGCCCCAGCAGCTGGGGAGGGCAAGCCCCGGCAGCTGGGGAGGGGAGGCCCTGAGGGTTTACCAGTGCGGGGGGAGGAGGAGGCAAACCAAGCCCCCCCCCGCATGGTAAATCGCGCCGAGGCGCAGAATTGGCCCCTGACTCCCGCGGAATTTTTAAAAAAATTCCGCGGAAGAATCGGGGCCCTGAGTGAGACTGTAGGATTGCTCAAATTGAAGCCAAGGACTAGATTAAGCTGGAGATAAGTAGATGATCAGTTTTTCCAGGAGTATATCAGTTATTAGAATTAGTCTGAATTATAAACCTGCCTTATAGTGAGAAACCCATCCACATTATTGGGGGGGGGAGCAGTTTAGCTAAATAGCAGTTAGGCAGGTTGTAAGACGCATCTTGCTTGATCTGTTTTTAAGAGCATTAGTGTTTTGCTTTCAGATATAATCCAAGAATTCAGTTACAAGGTATGTGTGTTCTCCTGTCTTTAACAAATGCTTTTTTGCAGTCATCAAATACTTGTTTGACAACCCATACCATGGAGCAGTATCAAGTAAGGAGCCTCTCACAGTGGGTAAAAGCATGCTGAAAGCTGGTTTCCCAGCAACCCTAATGTAAACCCTAAAACCAAGGCCTACCTAGCCTCAGACTTAAAGACTTTGTGTTCCAAGTCTATGTTCTAGGATAGCTTAAAGCACAGCCTGGTTACCTTGATTACAACAGGAAAAGAATAGATCAAATCCTCAGGAACACCATAGGAATTTCCATCAGAGATGACTCCCATAGAAACAAATTCTCCCTTTAAAAAAAGAGTTATGGTAAGTATCTATTATAGCAGGTACAACTTCAGCTCTAGTTATGCTTCATATACCTTCAACAGATATGAAGACTTACATTATGAAAGCCCTTTTTGGGGCATTAGACAAAAGTAAAAGTTTGGAAGGATTACAGACAAGTTTTCTTCGTGCCCTTGTAGCGGCCCCCACGGGAGTGAGCAATCAAGCATTAATAATGGAATGTGGATTGTGTACTTCCCAGGAAAAATTTTTGGCAGGGGCCATCAATTTTTGGTTAAGACACAACTTTGGACTGGCAGCACCACTTTCCAAAGCAGTACTAATGGACAGAAGTCATAGCACCTGGTTGAACCAAATGAAAGATAAAGCGGCCAGGCTGGGGTTCAACTTTGAGGCACTGAATCTATTGGGATATAAGGGCGCAAAAGGCCTGGTGTTGTGCAGACTAGCAGCTCTCATTCCTTGGCAAGAACTGTCTATAGGTGATGGTGGGTTATGGGGGATATATTTGCAACTGGCTAATGCCATGTGTTCTCCAATGCCGTACGTGGATTGGCTCCCCTAAGCAGAAGGATATTTTGGCAAGATTAACCTGTTTCCCCTCGGCTCTGGTTGAGGGCAGACATGCAAGGAGGCCTTTGGCAGAGCGATTATGCTCCTGTGATACCCACAGGGTAGAGACTAATCATATTCTACTGGATTGCCCGTTATTTAAGGAGGTGCGAGGGAAATTAATAGCTCCTTTATCACCTTTTCCTGGTAGAACCAGGGATTTTTATGAAAAGCTGCTTCTAGGTGATCACTGTAATAGGGTTACAGAGAACATGGCCGTGTACTTGAGACATGTATATTTAAGCAAGTAATCAATCTAAATGTCTAATTGAATAGTTGTTTAATTAGTGACTGATTAGGCACGTTAGAACATAGTAATTTCTTTTTGTTTTATAGAAATGTATTTCATTATGGCAAGAATTGTAGGTTGAGTATGTGTATTGTGTCACACTGGGGACTTTGTGACCCCAATGTGGCTGTTTGTTGGTTACTTGCAATGGCATTGTCTATGCAATAAATTATTATGGAAGGAAAGTCATACTGCACTTTAATTTTTCTGCATGAACAGGAGATCAAGATTGATGTTTCTTTCACTGGCTACAATGTTTACTCACAAGTACTTTGCCAAAAACAGATTTTTAAACTCTGTTGTTTTAACTAAAGAGCAACTTCTGCAGATCATGACAACTAGGGCTGAAATATGTAACAACATTAGTATGCATGGGCAATATACGTAGTTTTGGGTACCGCGTCAGGTACTCAACAGGTTATCTGGGTACTGATTGGATACCCAGAACCACCCTCTCCCCCACAAAATTGGGTACTTCCAGTGCTAATTTTCTGACTACCAACTGTCCGATAATGGAAAAATTGGCATGAAAATTAAACAAGAAGTGATTGAAGCAGTTTTCCAGGACCTAAAAGTGGATTTGCTGGGATGGAAAACACGTGTTTTAAGAGGATTTAATATATATAAAAAAGTAAATAAAATAATATATGTAACTAGAAATGGTTTTTCTGGACCAGAAGTTGCCAAAAGATCAGAACTTGACAGAAACCTGACAAACTGATGCCAGGAGTTGGTGTAAAAAATAGACAAACATTAAAAAAACAAACACAAAAAACAGTACTGTAGGTTTTTGTTTTTCAATTTAATACCCCCCCCCCTCCTGCCATCAGGCAGCCCGGGGCAGCTTACAACATAAAAACAAATAAAATCCAATAGAACACATTTTAAAAACTGCTAAAAAGGACAACATTTACCCCCGCCCCCTCTCTCACACTTTCACTCCTCTTCCTCCCCTGAACGCCTGGCGGAACAGCCAGGTCTTACAGCTTGATGTTCTGTGATATCGGGTACTTGATCGGTTTACAATTGGGTACCAAATGGTATCCGATTGTTATCAGGTCGATTTGAGTACTGGAAATTCTACAAGTTACTTGTCTTTGCGGGTACCCGCTTTTAGCTTTAATGAGAATGCTTACCTCGGGAGTGCCAAACCAGATGTCTCTCACGTGATCACAGATAGCTTTAGCAGCGGACATGGCACTGGAGAGTTTTCTGGCCTTAATAACAGCTGCACCACGTTGCTGAACAGTCTGTAGTGACAAGAGGAGAAAGCTATTGGATGTTTGTCACCTGCATCAATTCAATAGTGCCAGAGGGCTAGGGGACAGACAGTAGCTTGGTTGGTTAGTGACTGTAAACAGTCTCTTATTTCGGCTAGTCCCCTGCCACACATATACTAGTCTTTAAAAAAAAAACCTCTAAGGTTGGATTGCTCATTGTTGCAAGACAATACTGAATTTTGAATCTGAGTTGAATACGCACCTACCAGTGAATATATTATTAAGCAAAATACAACCCAAAATACTTTTCTAGAGCAAGACATGCTATGAGGCAGACAAAGCATGTATACAGCAACTCTTCCTACGCTGGAAGAGGGCTTCAGCCAGCTTCATCCTCTTGGGAGCTCCCCTGTGGGGTCCAGCAGGGTTTGATTCTGCCTCCCCTCTTGTTCAGCGTGGCTATGAGGCCGCTAGGTAAGGGCATTGGGAAGTTTGGGGTGAAGTGCCATCAGTACACCATTGGCACTAAGCTCTACCTCAGGCTCTGAACTCTCGCTGCTTGCCTGATGCCCAGCTGCTCTCGGGGACTGGATGAGGGGGAGCCACGAAACTGAATCTAGACAAGACTGAGGTGATGGTTGGCCGGCCTTGTGACAGTCTGGTGCCTTCTAGTCAATCATGTTCAGTCTCGGGGAGCTTCTAAACCCGCTGCTGCGCCTGGCTTGTCAGGTTGCAGTGGTGGCCAAGAGCACTTTTCCCCAACCCCATCTGGTGAAGAGGCTGCGGACTTTTCTTTCTGATTCAGATCTGGTCAGTCATCCATGTTTTCATCACCTTGAGGCTGGATTATTGCAATACGTTGACTGCATCTGCAAAGTCATGTCCAACGGTGCTTTTCCGGGTGGTGCAGAGGCTGGTCAGTCCGGCCTCTCTCCGCCTGGAACTGGGCCTTTAAAGCCCTAAACAGCCTGGGCCCTGATTACCTGCTGGACCACCTCAGGCCCTGGTTCGCATCACAGCCCCTGCGGTTGGCTGGGGACACCCAACTCGAAGTCCCCCCGGGTGGCAATGATGGGGAGGCTGTTCTCTGTGGCTGCACCTCGGCTGTGGAACTGCCTCCCGACGGAGGCCTGCCTGGCCCCAGACCTTCCCTCTTTCTGAAAGGAGTGTAAGACCTGGCTGTTCCGCTGAGCCTTTGGGGAGGGATTGAGGGGGGTTTTGTCTGCACTTAATACATTTTTTGGATTTTAATTGAATTTTATAGTGTCTATGAAGGTTTTATTAGTTGTTTCTTGATGGTGTCTGTCTGTTGTGAGCCACCCCGAGCTGCTCTGTGAGCAGGAGGGTGCTGGGTACAAGACCAAACAAACAAAGTGGGGCTGCCCTTCATAACTGTTCAGAAGTTGCAGCTGGTGGCAGCTCACCAACTTTTGGGGACAAGTTGCCGGGAGCACATTAGACAGGTGCTCTGAAGTCTGCACTGGCTGCCTATAGCTCTCCAGGCACAATTCAAGGTGCTGGCTTGGACCTTTAAAGCCCTAAATGGTCTTGGCCCCACATATCTGAAAGGCCACCTGTCCCTCCATGCCCCATTGCAGCCCCTGGGATCGGCTGAGGACACCTCCCTGTGGGTACCATCTGTAAGTCTTGCCCATACAAGGGCTCGCAGGGGGCAGTCTCTTGCTGTCCTGCTGCTATGGCACTCCCTTCCCCCAAAAACGCTTGTTTGAGCCAGAGTGTCTTCCAGAAGTGATGCAAGACTTTGTTCTTTATAAAAAGCATTTGGTGGGTGGTTTTGGGGGAGGTTGAGGTTGGAGTGGGTGGTTTTGGGATGATGGTTTTTTTTGCAATATATTTTAAGATTTAATTGTATTATGTATTTAGTATTGTAAGCCGCTCTGAGCCTTTGGGAAAGGGCAGGGCATAAGCTTAAATAAATAAAATCCCACCCCTCAATGTCCACCACTGTTCCAGTACCATGACCTCCTTGGATCCCCAGCTGAAAAGTACAGCAAAAGGCATGGTGGTGGTCATTGGGATGCAACAGCTGCAGGTCCATCAGTGAGCAGATTCTTAGTTCACTGAACTACCTAGCAGCCTGTGCTTCCTACACTAGTCATCAGGCAATTGTGACAATACTCCTGTGCACACATCTCTTCGTGTCACGAAGAGAAGTATCTATGAGATCTTCACACACATCCCAAAAGAAGGAAGCTAACAAGGTGCTTCCCATACTAGCTTCCCCCATGGGAAGGGGGACTTGTGGGGACACACACATTTGCTTCATGCAGCACCACTCCCCAAGCAAGAAGGAGGAAGCATGCATGGGTAGTACGTAGTGTTCCCTCCCCTGCTCATGGATGTGTCCTAGGTTTTATACATTAGAATACCCGGTAGCCAATAGGCTCAGGATACATAGGCAGTGTCATTCAACTGACTTCTGGATGAAAAATATTGGGATGCAAGCCAACTCATTAGTACCCATCAGATGTTGAGCACTAACAGCTGGCATGGCAGAAGAGCCAGTTTACATTTAAAGCAGCTGAGTCCCTGCTCAGTTTGAACTGTCAACACCAACAGCTAATAAACATGAAGGGGGAACAGTGCTGGTTTGCTGACCAGTTTTTTTGCTACATATAATAGGGAGTTAGTCTGACTCTGAAATGCTAACGCAGTGCAGTAATACACTAAGTTAAACTAACCCTGTTCATTTATAAAAGATTCCACAACTGTGGAAATGTGTCAATATAACACATTTGCTAGAAACCAAGCATCTCAGAACCCATGTAATCTTTCCAGGAAAAAAGCTTGCTTAAATACACAGGCCTTGCAGTGTATCTACAAGGCCAGACTCTTGCTCGTAACCCCGTGGTATATTGGCCCATGCAAGGGTCAGTGGCACACTAGTGAAGAAGCCCTTTAGATCAGGCTTCTCCTGACTGAAACTGGGTTAGATACCTCAAGCACCTTGACAGATCACAACAGCCACTGTATAAGAAAGGAGGAGTGCAGTCCAACTCCTGTTGAAATTAAGGGGAGTTTAACTACCGAGTTCAATGGGAGCTGGATTGTACATTTAATCTTTAAGGTAGCGCGGTATCACTACCTTATAAGTGTACACTTTGTCTTTTAAAACACATAACTATATCCCAGCAAATTGAAAATACCAGTGTTATTTGGAGAAAAATCATTCTAGTAAGACAGTCAAATTCCTCTGCAGAATTCCCATGGTGTGAGTGTATTACATGTATACATAGAAACAGAATTAAAAAATTTGCTTTTACGGTCACTCCCCATTCCCACCTGCGAGTGTAGCTAGGAGAGGTTTTTAAATGAATAAAGGAAAATCTTACTGTGATGAAGTCACCCTTCAGCCAGCTGTCATCTTTTACAGCTTCATAGACTCCAACTTCTTTTCCTTGCACTTTCACCTTGGCATGGTTAACATCTGGATACTGAGTGGAGGAGTGGTTTCCCCAGATGATGACATTTTTTACATCCTTAGCAGTCACACCAACCTTCAGAGCAATCTAATATGAAATTAGGAGAGAGAGAGGCAACAGCAACTTTAGCTTTGGTCTGTCATGCATTCAGTGCTTCTAAACAATGCATGGATGTCACAGGCAGTCAACATCTAAGGCCACATTCACATCTGCACTGGTGGCAGCAGAGAGCTGCAAGGGAAGACGCGCCAACGGGGATCTGCCGTGGCTTCTCTCACATGTCATGGCAGGAGTTTACGCCCTGACATGTGCGAGAGAAGGTGCAGCAGATCCCCGTTTGCACCGGCTCTTCCCTGCTGCCGCATCTTCCCTCGCAGCTCTCTCTCTGCTGCCACCACCGCCGCAGATGTGAATGCAGCCTAAGCCAGGAACCAGTGCTCACTGCATTTCCCCCATTGAAGCCAGTGGGGAAAATGTGGTGAACACAGGTCCTAGATCTAAGCACACGTAAGATCTAGGTCAGCGACTCCCAAAGATTTTGCCTGGGTGATCCCATGATGCCAGACAAAGCTATGTTAAGTCTATCAAAAAAAAAAGTTGGGCTTGTTAGCCTGTCAGAAGGTAACATGGGGATCACCTGTGGCCCAATCCCAAGTTCTGGAATCTCTGCTCTAGCTGGATATTTCCTACCTGGCCTTTAGCTCGGTTGTGGTCCAGACGAGTTAAACAGCTGAAGTTCTCCTTTGGTAATGATGGAGCTGATTTTGAAGCAGTCAGGCAGTTGGTATTTGCTGGATTTCCTACCACTATAACCTAGCAAAGAAAGGGGGGGGCAGGAAGAGATATGAAAAAGGACAAAAAAGCATCCGCTATTAAGCCAAGCTATAATTTCTACAGTTAGCTTCCCTGTGCTGAGAATAAGACAGTAGTCAGCACTTGTCAAGAAGTGGCCTTCCAAGTTTTGGTCTTTTTGCAACTTTTGCCACCAAAGACTCTTGAACGTATGCTCAAGAATTAAAAAAAAATAAAAAAAAATAATCGCTATTATTAAAAGAGTCTTTGTGCAAGAGCACCCCAACAAGACACACCAATTTGATCAATTGTTATGACTAAAGAAACAGTTTTTCTTCCCATCGCGGGGGTTATTTGCAATGAGAAGTAAAATACTTGCCCATTTTAAAATTTATTTTTAATCTTGAGGTAAACACTGAAGTCCATTATAAGGTAAGAGGACAGGATGTCTTCAGTCCAGAAGAGTAGTATTGGAAGCTGTATTTATTTTTTAAAAATCTGATATTTAAAGCATTTAATCAGTTTGGAAGAAAGCTAGCTTCTCTAATGTTTGTCTTTGGCAATCCTTGTCTCAACATCAAGCACTGATGTTAGCTGCAGATGCAAATGAGGAGAGGTAAGTCTGAATGTGAACAGTGTTAATGCTACCGACTTTTGTAATAATCTTTATTAGCAGAAGGCCACTTCTCATCCTAGTTCTCCTAACTGCTGAAGAGTAGCTGGGAGAAAACTGCATGCTCCTACTAATATTGTTTAACTTTATCACTGACTAAACTGGGCTCATTTCCTAGATAAAACGTGAGCTTAACGAAATCTCTTTTCGGGGTTTTATCAACATGAAGTATTAAAGATGTGCAGAAAGCAAGAATTGGACAAAGCACATCTATTTACAGGTAGAGCTGCCACCTGGGGTGGTTTTTCACCCAACGCTTCCACAGGGCAAAATGGAAGAGTCAGGAAAAAGACAACTGTAGGTGGCAGTCCTAGTTCCACATTACAATATGGGACTCATTTGGTCTTTTCAACTTCCTCAGATTTAAACAAAAACATAATCACCTTGACAGTCTTCTTGGCATACTTGTCCAAGGCTGCACCCTGGGATTTAAAAATTTTCACATTTGCTTTGAGTAAATCCTTTCTCTCCATGCCCTCCCTCCTTGGCATGGAACCAACCAGAATTGCTACGTCAAGGTCTTTAAATGCAACCTCCTCTTTGTCTGTTGCAATGACCTCTAAGAAATGAGGGAGGGAAACAAAAAAAGTTAGTAACAATAGAGTCCTTGTTTTTGGAGACTTTATGGCACCATTTTGATGGAATTAATCTTTAGTGCCAAAACAACAGAGCAGTGACCAAAAGCCATGCAAGGATCTAATGCCACTGTTTAGTAATTTAATGCAAAAAGTACTGTTCTGCATACAAGCATTGGTTTCTGCTTCCTTCTCTCAGCACAGAGTTAATAGGAGTTAGCTTTCTAATTTTTAAAAAATGGTGAGGTAGTCTCATTTATACTTATGCTCATTTTCATGTCTATCCTACGTAGAACTACAAATATTCCCTTCTCTCCCAGATGCTTCTTAGGTTATTGTTCAGGTTAGGATGATGATCGGAATTATTATTCCCTTCTCCTGCAATTACCACCAATTATATTTATTCACAAGAAAAAGCTTAAGATTTAAGTTATACAAGCTAAAAAATATTTACTCAGTATTAACTCAAACTTGAAATCAGCTATTTTAGTTATTACAGCAGTGTCTACTAGACTAGATTACACTTGAAATCCATAGTTTGCCCTTACTTTGTGTACGCAGCACCACCCTCTCTCAGCAAAACAATGCCGGGTTCTTGCACGAATAGGCCAGGACCCATGACATGACTGTACATGCAATCAATTATGTGGCAGATACACATCACACATCTTGCTGCCAGATCTACACAGTATAGATCGTATTCCAAATTACACATGCAAAAGCAGCATCTTCTATGTGCAGCTTTTGTAAGCTAGACCAACATCTACAACTGAAGAGCAGGTCCAATTTCTTTTAAATAGGTTGCAGACTAAACTCAGCTGAGACAGACTTAAGTCTATTTCTTTTGGTCACCTTTCAGTAGCGGAAGAGCACAGTCTTGCAGTTCCATGACTACACCATCCAATACAGTCATCATGGGAGTGATATCCAACAGGACAAGAACAAGAGGCTGAAAAACAGTTATACGCTTTAATGTGCGTCTGAATTAAGTCATTTAAAAACCAAGTACTTATTACAATGATGAAGTGCAAGTTTACTCCACTTTCCCTTTTCTTCATCCTGTAAGCAGATACTATGCATCTACTTACAGAGGGAGGAATACATAACTGCCAGGTCGCCCAACACTTCATGTTGGTTAGTCTGCCTTCAGATTCAGCACCAAATGCACCAATATGTACAACACAGTTTCATTTCTCCTCCTTCAAGCTCATTCCCCATCCAAAAATTTAAGGGCTAAAAATAAGGCCCTTGGGTGTTCTAAGACAGGGATCCACTCCAAGGACCAAGCTTCCACTCTCCTGATGGATGAAATATGCACCGGCCTGTCGACCAGTGGTTGGAAACTGCTGGCTTAGAAAGCTCCAAGGCGTACTAACTTTAATGAGCGGTACTGCTTTGTGTTCATCATTTGGAGTTTAAATGCCATAACCAGAGAAGGGCATTACTACAGCACCTATCACGGAGGTAAAATAGAGCTCATTTAGGATGTAATTTTGATTGAAACTCGAGCTCTCTGCATTAGCTTCAGTGAAAGGAATCAGGTGGGGAGAGGCCAGAAGGCAGCTGTCGGTTTGATACTTGCTGCTCACGCCCAAGATCCCATTGCATACCCATGCCTCTTCCCCAACTGTCTAGTACACCTGCCTCTTCACTCATGCACCTTCGGCAGAAAGGAAGGCAACTCGCTGCACATGCTCAGCCTGGCTAAGTCCTGGAATGGGGAGAGTGACGCATACACATCTGCTGGGATTCAGAAACCCTAGTGCAGTGGTGGGAGTTCCTCTGCGGTGCCTAGGAGCCATGTCCTCACAGGCAGCTGCCCCCTAGTTGGCAGTTAGGAACGGCTACTCGAGAGACTCGTGCAAGAGGTATTTTACCAAGTACACACTTGACCTTTAGAATTGTCGTCATGATTGTTCAACAAAAACGTGTGAAATTGAGATTAGCCATTCATTACCTGTTCTTTGCCGAAGACATCGCCCTTCGCAATGCTATAGAGCAGGGAGTAAGCAATCTGACCAGCAGCTCCCGTCACTAGGACTCGGATTGGTTCAGACTATAAAAGAAAGCATACCTTCAGAATCAGCTAGGCAATACATTTTCCCTGATGAAAGAGCCATTTAGCATTTACAATGTAATTACTGTAGAAAGAGCACTGAAATATTTAATACTTCTGGACAAGAGTGTAAAAGCCTGGCAGGAGGCCAGCTATTAAGCTCCGGTTCCCATTGCCACCAGCAGGAGTACACCCAGTGCCTTTGACAGGAGCTGGCCAGACAGACAGGAAGGTAGTAGAAGAAAGCTACTGGAAGGATTCCAGTCCTGAGGTTTCAAAGGTTTGTCGTTTACACTTTGTATAGCAAAGATGACAGAACTTTTAATTAACAGCCAAGAATTAGGAAGAATGCTGCCTTTGTTCATGAGCACCTGAAACATCAAATTTATAATTTCAAACAAAAGTGGTTTTCCTGTAGTTAGTAGAAGACTGAGAATACCAATACACGTCAGAAATCTGCTATACAATTTAGAGATCTGCCATCCCTAAATTATTTTGGGACTTCTTAGAAGTGGAGACTTAGACAGAGACCCATGCTCACTATGTTTTTGACTGCAACAAGCCTAGGGATTTAGTTGCTGTGTAAAATTCAGTGTAACTGCAAGTGTGCAACTCAGGTAATGCAGAAAAGCATTACTAAAGAGAAGGTAGCACAGAGACTGGTTTTACACTGTCCAGGATAACCTAAAGTCTTCAGAGGAGTAAGATACACGTGTAACTTCAAACAACCTCTAACAAAGCCTCTGCCATTAAGTTTATGCTTCTATATTTATAAACGCAGCAAGGAAACACTAGAACACACAGGGCTATTTCCCCAAGTTATTTGGGAGAAATGAGCGAAGCGGTGATGCCACTCTGGAGAAATTTTTGGAACAATGTACAAAATATTGAAGGGACAAAATTCTAAACAGAATATTTTAAAAGCTTGTTAGACCTATAAACATACCTTCTGAGAGTGCTATCGCCGTCTCTTTCACGCAGGATGGATTGCAAGCATTTTAGGACTGTAAAGATCTATGCACAGTTCTTGCGTGGCACAGAACTAACTACTTTAGTCTTGTACAAGTTCTTTGTACATTAACCCAAATGATGTGCCAAATATAAAGAAGCCCATTCATGACCTTGCTAGTGAAAAGCAGTTTGGGATTTAACAGCAAGAATTGAAAACCAGGGGCTGCAGCATCAGGCTAGGGTTAGATAACCAGAAAATGAGGCCACCTAGAAACAGTCTGGTTTTGCTGTATTGGATTACTCATACTGCAGGGTTTTAAGAGGCAGCAGCAAGAATAGTAATAATTATTCCAGACAGCACGTGTCCGGATATTGATTGAAACCACTAGTTTGATTCACTGTATCAGTGCTCTGTTGTGCGCATCTTGGACGTTACCTCGCATGTGAAATACACCTCAAACATTTTACACGACAGTGAACAAAGCCAGAAACCATGAAGAACCAGTGCTACTGCACTTTTAGCAAAATGAAAGAGTGGTTTCAAGTTTAGTAAGTATTCTGTGGTCGTTTCTGCAAGTTGTCTTGACAAGGAAGTCTCGTGTCTGAATTTCTGTCTGCTGATATTATAAGCAACAGCAAAAAAAGTATAAAGAGATTGGAGACAAATAGTTTATCAGATACCAGTGTTATAGGGACAGTTTCATAATCTAGTTTCCTCCAACTATGTCTGTGCGTCTTATAACTACAGGGAATAGGAAACCATGGCCAGGACGCATGGCAGCTTCATGCTTACACCTATTTTAAATGCAAATTTTTTTTTTTATTATAAAAGTGATATCTTTTTATTGCAGACAACTGAGGGTGAAAACCGACATGACGCTAAGCACCCTTTAACCATCCTTGGTGGTTATTTATGCATGTTTCAGGGCTGCATAGGGCACCAATACAGCCCTGCAACATGCATAAATAACCACCAAGGGTGGTTAGCGTCATGTCTGTTTTCACCCTACGTAGCCTTATTTTTTTTAACAAAAATTTTAAACAACAAACATGTTCAATTCTATTACATGGTTTAACAAATATTAACACATTAACAATTGTTGACAGGGTGTGTCTGATGTTCTTTTATATATTGTTACCCACCAGGTACGACTTCGTTTCTTCTTCTACTGTATATCCCTGTATACTTTCAATACATGTAAACCATCTGGCAGTACAGTTCTTTGCTTTATTTTCTTGGGTTGATGCTATCTGTTCCATTGTATACACATACCAGAGTCTTTGTCCATTCATTTTCTGTCAAGTTTTTTGCTGTTTTCCAATTTCTGGCTATGATGTTAAGTCCTGCTAATGTCATTAATGTACAAGTTTCTCGGTGGTGATTCATGAGTGCAATGTCTGGGTATAGTCCCAGCAGTGCTGTTTCTGGAGGAAATGGTATGATGAGACCTGTAGCCTTCTTCATCTTTGACCAGATTATATTCCATAAACGTTGAACTTTGGGACAATACCACCAACAATGCAGGTATGTACCTTGTTCTCCGCAGTTTCTCCAGCACCGATCGAGGCCTGTACCATCTATTTTTTAAAATTGTGTTGGAGTTAGATAGTATCTGAGAATTACTTTGATTTGTGTTTTTGATTTCTAATGAGCTCGCACAATTGTGCATTTGTTTTCCTACTGTTTATTTGTTTATTATCAAAATTTTTTCCCAGTTCTTGTTCCCATTTTTTTATGTATGAATTCGGGTTGTTGATTCGGCCTCGATCAGTGCTCTATATATTCTTGCTATTAACCCTTTATTTGTGGAGTGAATGTTTTTTCTATTTGGGTGGGTTTTCTTGAGTATTGTTGTATTTTATTTCTGTCTGTGAATATGTTTTTTATTTGTAGATACTGTAGCGTATCTATTTTTGTTTGTTGTTGTAATTCTTTTGTTATAAATTGTGCATTTTTGAATAATTGTTCTCCTCTATGTAGATCGTGTTTAATAGTTTTCTTAATTCTTTTGCTACGTTGTCTTTGTCTAATGTTTGTGTGGTTATTGGTGTGTAGGGTGATTCTTCGAATATTTTAAATTTTTGTGTGTATGTTGTGCCAGTGTTGTATAGCTGTGTTTGCGAATGGACGGTCTGCTATCTTTTTCATTTTTGTTTTGTTTTTGTTTGTTATTATCTCTCTCAGGTTTATGTTTCCTAATAGTTCTTTTTCTATTTCTACCCAGGTTGTGTTTTTTGTTGGGTGGTACCAGTATCTCAGTGTTCGGAATGTTGCTGCTTTGAGGTATGTTTGTATATCTGGTAGGTTGACTGCTCCTTTCTCTTTACTCCTAATTAATGTTTGTTTATTGATTCTGTGTTTTCTGCCTTTCCATACTGCTTCCATCATGGTTCTTTTGCATTGTTTAATAAATGTAGGTGGTAGTTGCACTAGTAGTGCCATGGCTTTGTAAAGGATTTTAGGTAGTGCTATCATTTTAAATAAATTTATACTTCCTAGCCATGAGGTTTTAAATTTTAGCCATGTGGAAATTTCATTTTGAATTTGGTTTAATGTGTGGGAAGTTTGCTTTATACAATTTAGTGTGGTCTTTTGTTATACTTACCCCATAGTATTTAAATTGTGTTTCCGCTATCGCAAATGGTGTTTGATTTGTGATTTTTTGGGCCTCTTTTTTGTCTTTTACAAGAATTAATGCTTGTGATTTTTGAGGGTTTATTTTGTATCCTGATATTTTACTGAATTCATTTATAGAGGGTGAGTGTTTTGGGTACAGTTCGGGGTGGGTTGGTCATGTATATTAGCATATCATCCGCGAATAGGGATAGTTTGTGTTGTGTCTGGTTTACCTGTATTCCTGTGATTTCTTGATCCTGTCTTATAGCGCATGCTAATAATTCTAGTGTGATGTTGAATAGTAAGGGGGATAGTGGGCAGCCTTGTCTGAGAACCGACTACTTCTTAAGGTGAGTGTTCCTTTAACTTGAAGGCCTTTCCTTTTTGAAGTGTTTAGGTAGGCAAGGCAGTCCTTTTTTCCCCAGACTTGGCTCCCTCTCTGGACTTTAGAACTAGACTGTGAAAGTGTTCTCAGAGAGATGACTTTTAATCAGACCACTTTTGAATGTGTTACACTAATGTTTTGTTTTATTGTTGTTATTGTTGTTAGGTGTTACATAACATAGGTCCTATACAAGAGATCGCCAGCTGCAGTCCATAAGGATGTTCTCTAGATATGTAGGGGGCAATGCTCTCATGGTATGTGGATCTCACTCTTGAAATTCCCTCCTTCCTGAGGGGGAGGGTTGAGCCTTAGTAACGAATGTTCAGGAGTCAAGCTAAAACACAACTTCTGAGGTGTAAATTTGAGGCCTACAAGTGGTGTCTAACTACAGACAATTGTGTTTTGTCAGTTTCTGTCCTATTAGGTTATAGTGTTTATACAGAAATACCTACATGACCTCTGCATCCCAGAACACAACAGGCTCTAGTATTCTGAAGCAAGAACTTGAATGCTTTTTTGGGAAGGGGATTACAGAGTAGGAGTACAAACTGCCAGTCTCAAACGTATTTCTGGACAGATAAATTTGGTATCAATTCTCACAAATTTTGGTGACTGTGGGTTGTCTTCAACAGAGTTAGGAATGAACACTTTATATCTTAGATAATACTGAAGGTGTTGCTATTTTAAGAAATTCTGAGGGTTAGCCAGCAATCTTCACAAGAGGAGCTCTTTCTAAGACAAACAGCAAAAGACTGGTTTATGTTGCAAGATAGTAGATTAGGAGTATCAATTTAATATCAGAGGTGCCCTTTATTCCCAGAACACTACCTCTCATATATGCAGATGGTAGACTTTGCAATACAGGAGGCATTGCATATCTGTAACTTAAGTAGCAAGCACAATATCATTCAACCAGCTTTATTACAGCCAGAGAAGTGGGGTTATTAATAGACACAGCATTCTTACAATAGCCACCCACTTCATGATAAAAAGCTATGTCAAAATTGTCAAGTCAATCATTAAGCCTTTTGGGAAGATGTTTCATTCTTCTTTCCCTACTTAAGGAGTGAAATTAGGTTTAGAAAGACCTATGCTCATCACTTTTTAAGTTAGGACACTGAGGGCATCCAGAATTACTAGCAACAAGTTCAGCAGAGTAGTGGAGCAAGCTATACTGGTGCTATATAAGCATTTATATAGCACCAGCCATGTACCTGGTGCTTTACAGAGAAGCTAGACATGATCCCTGCCCGAGAGCTTACTATCTAAAGACAGGAGGAGGGGAGACGGTGGAGCAAGCTCTTCCCTATCTGCCTCAGGGTCTCTGGGTTCACCAAGCTGTTGCTACTCCTTTTCTTTAAGTGTTCTGAACTAGAGCCTTTGTTCTAGTTACTTTTTGGGCCTTACTGCAATATTTGGGGAAGCCGAGTTTTAATGGCAATATCAAGTCTTGCCTCCTAATATATTTGGGTCCATTGAGAAGGAGATGTGACTTTAGTAGGAATGTGCTGGAAGAATGAGAAAGGATTGCCATACGACAGAGACTAGACACTTCGAGTGGTATGCTAGATGTATAAATAAAGGAGGAGTGGCAGAGGCGATTGGAGCTACGGAAAGAGCTAGCTAGCGGGGAGTATTCAGGGTAGGTTCCAGCATATGGGTAGCAGAGTTATCCAACAGGGGCAACAACTGCATCATTCGTAGAGAGCAGAGAAAGCAACGGTAGTTTGATTGGAGAGTTTTATAAATGTCAGAGCTGCCTATTCTTGCTCATGAGGCCAGAGGCCAAGGGGAAAGGTGGCCCCGGAAGGTGGGAAGCAGAAGAGTGGAGCTGTGTGAAAGGCTGGGAAGGCACGGATCTCAGCTCAGGGGAGGGCAGGGAGAAGCAGGCTTGCTGTGAAGCGAAGGGGATTGAGAGCGTTAGAGCTCAGCCCCTTAGCGAGGCTCCCGTGCCAGAGAGGGATGGGCCGACACTGCACACGGTGCCGACCCACCCAGCGGGGATGCCCAGCGCCCAGCTAGAGCCGGCCCTTCGCTGGCAGGCACCCGGCTGGGGGAGAGTGCCAGAGCCGGGCAGGGCCCAGCGGAACAAGCCAGGGCTCCCCCGGGGGACACGCGCTCTCACACACGGGGAAGGGAAAGGGGGGGTGAAGGCGAGACAGAGTAACCCAGCCCCGCCCGCTGCCTAGAGCGGGCCCCCCCAGCCGCCCCCCGGCCGGGCAGGAAGCACACCCAGCCCCTGCTCCCGCTCGGCCCCCGCCCAGACGCGCTTATGGGAAATACAGGCTGCAGGGCCTGCGTTGGCGCCAAGGCAGGCCCCGCAACATGTATTTTTCATAAGCGTTCCTTAAACTTTTTCCTGCTCTCTCTCCCCCCTACCCCAGCTTCCCCCACTCCAGCACTGTAACCAAGCGGTTCTCAAAGGGTACTTTCCTTGTTGGGGGGCACCAGGAAAACAAATGAGGGGAGCACGGGCCTTGAAAGGGGGTGACACATACCCACCCACCCCGGAGCCCCTGCCCCACACGCTCCTCCCCCTATTCCATCGCCTGCACCAAGGCACATGCCAACTTAGCGACGCTCCTGACGGGGCACGCCTGNGGGAAAGGTAAATGGAACAGGTGCCCCCCCCCCAGGGACCGCTGGGCCCCTTCCCCTCCGAGCCGCCCCAGAGACTCCGTCCCCGAGCCCCCCTGCTACGGGGGTGGCGGAGCATACCCCTCCCCTCCCCTCAGCCAGGCCGGGTAACGAGGCAGCCTCCCACCCCGGAGCACCCCATTACTAACCATGTTGCTGGCTGGAAAAGCGGCGGCGGCTACTGCTGCTCGGGGGGAGGGTCACCTCTAACTGCAGTAACGGCGCCGGCAACGGCACGGAAGGTATTTGAAGGGGCGGAGGAGCCTCCCTTGCCGTCTGGGAGTTGTAGTCAACGAGGGGGCCGCTCTCCAAACTAGCCGACGTAGCTTTGGCCTCCAGGGAACTACAACTCCCTGCATGCCCCGGGGTCAGCCTCACCGCCCTCTAGCGGGCTAGGAGCAGCGGGTTGGCAGGAGCCTATGAAACCCACGCGCTCTAGCGTCTGCGCATGCGTAATTACGGAGAAGACGAGCTTGTGCGCAGCGCGCAAATGGCAGTGAGCGAGCGAGCGAACGAGCGTCCCTTGTGCGCATGCGCAATACGCATGTGCGGGCGCGAGGCGGTAGTTTCACTGGTTGCCAAGTGACCCGGGAGGACGGAAGCGCGCGCGTGCGCGCGCGTTTGCTAGAAACCGGCCAGAGAGGAAGCGGCCGCCTCCGTTCTGCTTCTGGCGCTGTCCTTGAGCGCTCGGTGGGTTACCCCCCTCCCCGTGAATGGAGGGACTGAACGGGGTGGGGGGGATGGAGACTATGAATCGGGAAACATGCAAGACGCAGATCTTTTCAGGGCACTTATGAAAAATCCATGTTGCAGGGCCTGCTTTAGACGCCAATGCAGGCCCTGCAACATGTATTTTTCATAAGTGCAGGCCCTGCAGCATGTATTTTTCATAAGTGCAGACCCAGCAGCATGTATTTTTCATAAGTGCAGACCCAGCAGCATGTATTTTTCATACGTGCCCTGAATGTTTTTTGCATCTATGGTAACCCTTGCTGCAGGGCAGGGCTGCCCCCCCCCCCCAATTCCTCTGAGGGGGGGATCCCATGTGTAAAGGGGTAACCCATGTCAGGATACCGGGCGGGGTGTCATTGGCGCAGGCCCCCCAGGCAGTGGGTTGTCCCATCGTTCCCGTAGCCAGCGATTTTAATGGTGGCGGTTTGCACGCTAATTATTGTACCGCAAAAGAAAATTGTTTCGCAGACAACCTTGGTCAGCAACTTTCTAATACAAACTGAATTTTTAAATCACCCCCCCCCCCCAAAAGAGAGGTTTACCGTCTTCAAAACTATCTTGTGCTTCGGTTTGCTGAACCGCTAGAGCTGGAGGGACCCCGGCTGGAATTTTCTTGCACCACTTTCCGTTTTCAAAGTGCTTTATGATCGTTTCCTAGCTCACCCTCACAACAACCCTGTGAGGTAAGGTCGTTCTTATTCCCATTTTACAGGTGGGAAACTGAAACGGAGAGAGATTGATTTGCTCAAAGGCCGCCCAGGGAGCTGATGAAGACAGAATACGCCTTGTCCTGGGGCAAGGTGAGAAGCCAACCAGCGTGCAGGAGGGGATCCTGCATCCTGTGCTGGTTGACCCATCACTGCTTGGCTCATGCTGAATCGTGTGGAGGTTCCTACTCGCAGCCCCCATCCCCATTCCATACAGGACAGAAGGCTCCTGTAAAGGGAATAGTAGGCTGGGGGCCTGCTGGTGGTTTGAGTATCTGGGGGAGGGGATGGGAAAGGCCGTCTTCCTGATTGAGGGTAAATATTCTTGGGGTGGAAAAAGGCAGCCACATCTGGAGAGAGCAGTGCATAGAGAAAGTCAAGACCCAGGGTTTATTCCTCCTCAAAGTCCGTGGTAAAATTCCCAGTGATTTTAAGGTGGATGATTGTCCTGCCCATCAGACACACACAGGGGTTGCACTAAGCAACTTGCCCCACAGAGGCAATTGCTCTTAACTTGCTCCAAAGCAAGGTATTTACCTTCCGGACCAATTTGTCCTTGCTCTGGAACAGGTCCATATGATTGTGCTGCATCAGAGCAAGTTGTTACTTGTTCTGGAGGCGAGTTATTGGCTACAAATTGCTCTGAACCAGAGCATCTAAATACAAAATGTGGTAGACTTTTTTTGTTGTTGTTGCTAAATACCGTAATTATTTTTGTTTTACATTTGTAAAGGAAAATTTGGTCCAAAAGGGGGAAATGTTGTCCTTTGACTGAGAACTAATTTAGAATCTGGAAGCGCTGCTGCAATGTCCGAGTGTCCTACGGAGCTTCCCTGAGCTCTTATTCCACTTTCACCCACTGAGGAAGAGAGCGAGATAAAGCACTTCCCCAGGGTCACTGCGGACAATCTGGTCCACCCTATCTCCCTCACCCCGCTGGTCTTGGCAACCGTTTGCCGCTCCTTCCTCCTTCCCAGCAACCTGCAGTCCCAAATCAAGTTGGCTTTAATTAACTGGGGTTGGGTGCAAGTAAATTCCCTTTGAAGGAAGCCATACAAACTCCGTACTGTTTCCCTTCTCCCCAGTTTCATGTTGTCATGTTTCAGGTATTCTGATTATTAGGCAAACTCAGACACAAGGTAGTTTTGAAGATGGTCACTTTTTTTGTGAATATAAAAATGGGTTTATATTAGGAAGTTGGGTGCAATATTATCTATGAAGCATTACCGTTGCACCATAATAACTAGGGTGCCGAACTCCCCCATTATAGCCTATACTCTGCTCCAGTGGTTACCCTCGGGTCCTTTCCTCATAAATAAAATAAATAATAAATAAATTAAAGTCAGTGGAAGCTGAGCCATTAACTTCAGTGGATGGAGTGTGCTGCCTCCTCTACCTTTAATAAAGCATCTTGGCCAGAGGAGTTGAAACTTGTACATTGTGTCTTAAATTCTTAGAACGTCCTCTCTTGAGCCTATAGTCTGCTCCAGTTGGTACCCTCTGGTCCTTTTCTCATTATTTTCTGAAATGTAGGCGTATGCTCCTTATTCTTTTATTCTTACTTGACTCACCTCACAGTCGGTACTTACGCTCTTCCAAGTGCTGTTTGTAACAGTCTTCCTGCTGAGGCAGCTTTCGCTAGATTTACTAATGACTGACTTCCTTTTTGCAGAATCCAAAAGTCGCATTTCTGGTCTCATCCTTCTCGATTTACCAGGTGATCACTTGGAATAACAACTCAAATGTGGCTTGTGTCAATTGACTCCTTTGAGGATTAGAGCCTTAAATTACCTTTCTCATCACCTCAGCACTTTCCTTACTCTGCCTTCCAATGCTCGAGGGCTCCATGCATTCACATACCTCAGAATTTACTGCACAATCCATTTCTTACCCCAAAAGTCTGCTTTAGAATTTGGGGGATTTCAGTTTTTAAAGTTATATTTTTGAGACTTTATGGCTGCAATCGAAGACTGGAATATGCAAACAAAGTACAAAATAATGTTTAAGTCTGTCGGCAGACTTGAGAAGGTACGAGCAGTCTCATTTAGCTCAGTGGGGTGTTAATGCTAAAAGCTAAACCACTGAATTGCAAAGACTTAAATGCTTTAACTCTACAGCTTGTAGAGTTAGTGCAGAGTTGTGGAGTAGAGTAGTGAACGAGTGTCACTGACTAAAATGGGTCTACTCTTCAAGTGTAAAGTTGCAGAATTAAGATTTAATGGTACAACAGATGGCAATATAATTATTTCATTAGTAGTTCTTTGAGCTAAAACATTCAGTAAATAAGCTAGTGATTTTCTGATGCTTTCTGCATCCTACCGCTCTTGACAGCAAGGCTCTCGTGCTACAAATGTAGATCTAGTGAAAAAGGACTAGATGTGCATGTATTTTCAGGACCTTATATGCACTTATATTTTTGCAGTGCAAAATTTGTAGCACGTGATAAATGAAAATGTTGACCGAACATTAAATAATTTGAGTTAATATCAAATGACACTTGGGCTTCTGCACTGATTATTAGCTTGTGTTTAATTTATTAGAACCCAATATGTATACTTGTATGAAGTTTTTGTAGAAATTCTATTCTACTACTGCTAGAGTGCTGCAGGATCCAGGATTTTGGCTAGACCTAAATTCTGTAGCCTACAGTGGAGTTCATAGTATTTTGACAGTAGTCCTCTCCTTACCCTCTAGTAGTCCTCTACCCTCCAGAGTATTCCAAAATAATAATCTCTCTCTCTCCTGGAAGACTGTGATATTGGGTGATTTCAGATGTGACGGCGCGGATTCGCCCCGTCACGAAATGAATTTTGAATTCCCCGCCAGGATGACCCCGTCACGCCGTAACAGACGTGCCGGGGAATCGGGGAGGGGGCGGGACCGCGCGGCGCAACATACGGCCGCACGGCCCCGCCCCCTCCCCGCTGCCCACCCTCTGGGGAGACGGGCGGGCACCGCGGCCAATGCCGCCACAGCGCTCACCCGCTTTGGCCAGGGGCCGGAATCCCTGTGGGGATTCCGACCTGTGCCCGCCGTCCAGACGTGACGGCGGGGGTCACCACAGCGCGGAATCACATTCGCCGCGCGACGACCTCCGGCCCCGCCGCTTCGGCTGCTCACGCGGCGAATGTGATTCCCCGCCGTGGTAACATCTGGGGGGAAACATCCGTTTCCCCCAGCAGACGTTACGTGGTCGCTGCCACCACAGGGGATTAACTGTGGTGGCCTTTGACCACGTAACGTCTGAAATCACCCATAGTTTACAAAAGTTGTAGTGGTTACAATTTATTTTAAATATTTAATCAGCTTGGCGCAAGCTGTTGTGTGAGATCCATTTAACTGATATACACTGGTTTTGTATTAATTTCTCTTGCTTCTCTTTCTATGTGGTTAAATTGATATGACAGTTGCATGCCAAGTAATGTGTGTCCACACAGGGATTTACTTCAGTTTAAGTCAATCTATTTTTATTCAGTTTTATTTAAACCTGTACAGCTGCTATGAAGGTGTATGTTTTTGTTTCAGTTCTCTTCTTTGAAAATACTACCTACTTGGACTTGTGTGCTATTTTAAAAATAAATAAATAATGATTTAGTTAAACTGGTCTACAAAACCCTATGTAGATACTTACTTTGGTTTAGGAATAATTCATTTTCAGTTATTTTAAACCTATTCCTAATACTTGATAATGTAAGTAATTTTATATCAGTATAACAGTATTTATACATCCTTTTTTGATTTGTCTCAGTCAGTCAGTGATATCCCATTTTGAGACTTAGGGTATTTTCAGACGTTATGAGATCACGCTCAACCACAGACAATACCCTGTGGTGGGGAATGGTCCCATAACGTCTGTTTGAGTCCCGCCAGATGTTCACCACAGTGAACTGCCGGCGGGAATTGAAATAACCACGCTTTCGGCCCTCATCCGGGGACCAGGGCCAAAACCGCGGTTAGCTGAACCATGGCCTGGAATTGGCGACCGGTAACGTCTGTTACTGGCGCCGATTCCGGGCCATGGCCCGGCCCACGGGTCGGAATCAGACGCAGCGGCCAGATTGGCCGCTGCGCCTGCCCGTCTCCTGGAGGGCGGCCGGCCGGGGGGGGCGGGGCTATGCGGCCGCACGTTGCGCCGCACAGCCCCGCCCCCCCGATTCCCCGCCGGGATCGGCTGGCCGTGACAGCGGGATTCCGGCAGGGTATCAAATGGGGGATTCCGTGACGGGGTGAAAGCCACCCCGTCACGTCTGAAAATACCCTTAAATATACCCTGTGACCCTATTCAGTAACAAGAACATACAAAGAATATTAAGTATCATTTGACTTGTGACCCCATAAGACGGCAAAAACCTATATATGATCCCAACACATACTTAGGGATTTATTTTAACTAAACTTCTTTCTTTTTCCATATATAGCCATAATCCTGTTTCTGACTATATGCTTGAGAGAGAGAGTATTTGCCATATTGGTCCAAACATCAGAAATTGAGACAAACAGTTCAGATTACATCTTTTATTAGGCTACCTATTGTTGGTGACATTATGCAAGCTTTCATAACTTGTGAGGTCTAAAATCCTGCATACTCTCTCGCCAACAGTAGTTGGTCTAATAAAAGGTATCTCGTGAGCTACTTTCTCTATCTCTGACTAGACATAAAAATTTCTTCACAGATGAAAATGAATTACTTTTCATTAAATCTGTTTAAACAAAAACTCACTACCACTACACCATTACTAACTCCTCCTACTTTTCTCATCATCAAGGTTTTGGTATTGGTTGTTGTGACCAAGAACTTGAACATTATCTGTGGCAAGCAACTTTCTTAGCAAATATTTGTCATGTTGCTGAATTTTGTAGGTATCCTCCAAATGGCAAATCTTCTGTTGACTTCAGTAGAGTGAGGATCTTGCAGTATGTGGAGAAGTTTGATGAAACAAAAATCTTAGACTATACATTTATAATTTCATGCTTTGATTTCTGTAACTATGGCAGCTAATCTTTCAAAATCTTCTCTTCATCCACTCAAAGGAGTCCCAAAACTGTGCCCTCCACTGGTTATATTTAACTGGCTTTTTTTATCCCTTTATAACTTCAGTTTTAAACATTTACTGCTATCTTAAATAATGATGATGAAACTCGTCTTAAGTTTTGTGACCATTTCTCCTGACTTGGTTTATCATAACTTGACAGTTTTGTTGTTGTTTTTATTTCGAAACCATACTCTTTCCCCCTTCTAGACACAATTTTGCTACAGCACACTCTTGTAAATGCCACTTTCTCATTTGGTAATTCTAGTTCTGTTATACATGTCTCTTTCTGAAAGCACAGTATCTGATCCTTGTCCCAGACCCCTGGGACTTATTTTTATTGTTTTTATTGCTCAGTCTTTCTGTTCAAAAGTGTGAAGCAAAGAGCAGACAAAATAAATGGCAGTGGGTATGATGTTTGCACAGTCGCTGAAGAAATGAGGGCTAAAAGTGCAGTGGGTGTGCTGCTGTAGGAGTCATGGAATTCTAAATGCCACTTATTAAAATATCATTAAAATACTTTTTCTAAAATATAATCATCTACACAAGAAAGAAGTGTCATTTAAAAAACCCAGTATATATGTTATGGTATTAAAAGTCTTAGGTTTCAGTATGTATTCAGACCACTTACTCTAGAGTAGTCCCATTGGCTTCATTGGAACGACTCCATAGCGAGTGATATGAGCACTGCTGCCTTAATATCTCTGTCTCTGGCTAACCATTTAAAATTAGATTTCACGGCTAGAATCTTTTTTTGCTCTTCTAGTTTTGTGGTGTTTCTCTCTCTTTTTTTAAAAAAGAAAACATTCTTTTGTGTTTAACAGCTGCCTGCTTTCTTTATCTCTATTTCGGATGGAATTTTGTTTTTCATCATTGTCATCCATTGAAATTTATGGGATTTTTAGGTAAGTTATTCATTTTTCCATTTTTTGTGAACTTAGCTTCTTTCTTTTACTGTATTTATCTTATGGTATTTGGGAAATGATGGGAGGCAAGAATATATAACAGTGGTATGGATAATTCAATGGAATGTTAATGACTATGGGTGAAAACAGACATGACGCTAACCACCCTTGGTGGTTATTTATGCATGTTTGGGCTTCATCTTTGACACGCACCTCTCGTTTAAACCTTACATTGACTCTGTGGCCAAATCCTGCCGATTCGCTCTCCACAACATTGCCCGCATCCGCCCCTTTCTCTCTATCTCATCGGCCAAAACCCTTGTTCATGCCATGGTTATCTCTCGCCTCGACTACTGCAACCTCCTCCTCGCTGGCCTCCCTCGCTCTCACCTGCCCCCCCTTATCGCAATCCAAAACTTCGCCGCCAAGGTCATTCACTCTGCCCGTCGCTTCGACCATGTGCAGCCTCTCCTCTTCTCTCCTCACTGGCTCCCCCTTCCTGAACGTATCCTGTTTAAACTCCTGGTTTTCACATTCAAATCGCTCCACGACCAAGCTCCCCCTTACCTCTCGGACCTAATCTCCGTACGCACTCCTGCACGCGCTCTCCACTCTTCCTCTATCCCCTCCCTCATTCTCCCTCGTTTCTCCTGCTCACCTAATCACCTTTGACCCTTCTCCCTCACTGCCCCCCATGCCTGGAACTCCCTCCCTGCCCACATCCACCTCGCCCCCTCCCTCCGCT
>QEPC01000564.1:2357044-2473682 GCA_003113815.1 Sphenodon punctatus
TTGTCTTTTAGATTGTAAGCCACAGGCAGGGACCGCGTCTAATTCTATGTTCTGTACAGCACCAGGCCACACGACTGGCGCTATATAAATGTTTATAATAATAATAATAATAACATGTTGCAGGGCTGTATTGGTGCCCTATGCAGCCCTGCAACATGCATACATAACCACCAAGGGTGGTTAGCGTCATGTCTGTTTTCACCCTATGGGTATTTTCAGACGTTACGAGATCATGCTCAATCACGGTGAATTCCCCGTGGTTGAGCGTGTCAATGTCACGTCTGGTCAGTGTTATGCCAGATGTTCACCCCCGTGAATCATGGGGGGGAATCGGATTTCACGCTTCTGTCCCTCCTCCCCGGAGGAGGAACGGAAGCATGGTAAATCTGATTCCCCCCCACCCGGTGATTCACAGGGGTGACCACCCGGTGTAACACTGACCAGACGTGACATTGACACGCTCAACCACGGGGAATTCACCGTGATTGAGCATGTCAACGTCACGTCTGGCCGCTGACCATGGCCTGGAATCGGCAGCCATGCTTGCCTCCGATTCCGGGCTGTGGTCAATTTCCCGCCGGCGGCCGCAGCGACCGTATTGGCCACAGTGCCCGCCTGTCTCTGGGAGAGCGGGCTGCTCGGAAGCAGGGGGGAGGGGGGCTGTGCGGCCGCACATAGCGCCGTGCAGCCCTGCCCCCTCCCCAGATTCCCCGCCGGGATCAGCCGGCATATCTATTGACGTGCCGGTATTGTAGGGTGATTCCGTGACGGGACGAATGCCACCCCGTCACGTCTGAAATCACCCTGTGTCACACTAGCTTTCACCTACATGGAATATCTGCACCGTTTGAATTTCTCACAGATTCGAAAGCTCTTGCAATGATAGAGGTTAGAACCAGTTTGGAGGCAGGGGCCAACGTGGGGTTTGTATTGTACTGATCGGTTTGCCTGCCATGAAAAACCCGCTTCCAAGTTCTTACCGCAGTCCTTGTGTGGAGAAGATTGAATGGACGTTTTCAGGTTCCGCAGGCAAAGGACTGAAGAGAGAGAACAGGAGAGGTTTTTTGAAACTGTAGAGTGGAGTGCCAGTAACTTCCTGCTCCTCTTCTTATAGAGAAATCATTTGAACAACAGCAAAAAATTCAGTATAAACAAGTTTCACTATAGATCTTTCAGCCAGTGCAGTTTTACTAAATACTACACACCTATGAATGTAATTTAGTTACATAGGAGCCTATTGGAACACTGGTCTTGTTGAAAGACATTTTCTTGAGCATTGTGCAATACATCTTTAATCATTCTCAGTTATCGACAAAACCATAAAAAAGTAAAGCACACTCCTGTCCAGAATTTCCTGATTTTGTAATCAAACAACTATTAAAAATTATCCATTATCTGATTCCAGTGCATATTAGGTAACTTTAAAGGTGGCTTTCTTTTCTTTCTATCTGATACACTGAGACCAGCCCCTGTGTAACAGTCAGAAAAGGTGGAAATACACTGCAGTTAAATTGTGAGTTTGACTCTCCAGGTGGTGCTTGAATTCTCTATTCCAGGCTGCAGAAATTAATTTTGTTTTGAAGCAAAACCAACAGGACATTAAGCCACTATGCCAGTCTTAGATATACGCATCTACATTTTGTGCTGCTCAGCACTATTCAAGTAATCTTTAACTCAAATTGCAGGAAATATTTGAAATTCCATTCTAACAATATCCAACAGAGAATATTAAAGTAGCATTAAGTTTCAAATGCCTGAAGCAAAATGCTTTCACAACACCCTGGGCATTTGGCACTCGCTAGAACATACAGTATTACTATCAAGCATTATGTTTTACTCAGAATTAAAATTGGGCTTTCATTTTAGACTATCTCCAAAAACTTGGTATACTGCAGGGAAAAATAATTTATTTGAATACTGTCGTTTAATATAACGCAACTAAACGTTTAAGCCTTCTCATGTAATGCTACTTCTATAGAGTTCTGTAATCTGACTCTTTCATTAGAGTTTCAAATATACCCTTGAAGACCTACCTAGCTGCTTCCTTGACTAATTTGCAACTTGTAAGATCTTGAAATCACCACTGAAGTTTTCTATATAAGAGCTCATTTCATAACATAGAACCAACAATCTTCTTGTGGAGTATCTTCATAGCATTGTACAAGCTTATGTATGTATAGCAGAGGGGGACAAGCTTAGACAGGGCATTGGAATGTAAACAAGTTTGGGGGCATGTTCGGAAACTGGGGCTAGAAGGCAGGGAAGTTGGATTAGAGAGTGAGTGGAAGAAGGGTCTGTGTTAACCACTAACAAACACTCCCTTCTAGAAGCTAAAATTGAACCTAACATCCTAAATTTTAAACATTCCTGTGCAGCTAGGAAATGACCGTGAATCCTAATGGCAAAGTGTGTCTCTAGAACAGTTGGTGGGGAACCTTTGGTCTCTGGACCAAATCTGGCCTAAGGACCTACTTTATTTGTATCTGGCGCCCTTGAGCATTGAAAGAGTGAGCTTAGGGGAAGGGATTGCAGAGAAAGGCATGGATTCAAGGACAGGCAATGACTCCGTGATCACGACCTACTGGAAACCACTTAAGCATTTCTGCCTCTGACTCCTAGGTGGCCTGCAGTACTGGTGTTCTGCTGAGCCTTTGGGGAGGGAGGTGGGTGCGGAGGATGGGTTGTTTTTTTTAAAAAAAAATTCTTTTATACTTCCCTTTTATGTATTTTATATTTTTAAATATTTTAATTTTTGGAAGCCGCCTCGAGCTGCCTAGGCAGGAGAGGCGGGATATAAATGATGGAAATAAATATTAATTTCCAACGTGGCCTGTGGGAGGCTGGTCCATACAGAGGATTACAACCTACTGCTGCTACCAGTCAATATAGGCCTTCCCAACAAGGTGCTGTGCAGCACGCACAGAGCTTTGGAGCCGCTAGCTCTGCATCTGGCGCTGCCTTGACTTATCCTGAACTTGGATTAGCGTGGGCAGAAATCAGCCGCCTCCTTCCCCATAGCGCAGCCGCGTTCTGGCCGTCGGCACTGAGGTTCCGTTCCCCTGGCGCACGCGAGCGGAGTGGGGGAAAGCACACGGGACCATGTTCTGTGGTAGTGTTTTGTGTGGTGCTGAACATTTGGCTTATTGTATGTAAATATGTATATCTGTGTGTAGAGTTATAAGTAACGAAAACATCATCTTATGATGCAAACTGTTTAGTTACCGTAACTATACGATGCTGTACCGGCACCGTCTATTATATAGTATAAAAATAATTTAGAAGGAGATTTGTATATGTCCTTAAGGCCTACTAAACAGCATGACTCTCACTGAACAAAGCTCCAGACTAGGGGGAGAGATCCTAATACGTTTTTTAAAAATCTGAAAATTATCTGAAATACTATTTGACAAAAGTGATTTATCTGAAGATTTGATAAGTGAATATCTGCCAAAACTAGATAGAAGTGTGGTCTGTCTTACTGGAAAGATTATCTCCCTCTTTCGGGGATGTTAGGTTTTTGTTTCTGGGCCAGACTGGTTATGTGGTGTCAGAGTTTACATCTTTTACGTGTTACTGAACTGAGTTCATGGGGAAATGCAATGTATACATGGTTTTGCATTTTGGATGTGGACATTACCTCTGTATATGTTTAATATGTTATATATGAAATATATAAGGCTATAAGGAGATGGCTAACTGAGTCAGACCAATGGTCCATCTTAGCCCAGTATTGTCACAACCTGACACGGCAGCAGGGTTTCAGGTCTCAGTCAGAGAGAGGACTTACCCAGGCATGCTACCTTGGGTCCTAAATCAGAGATGCCGGGGATTGAACTTGGGACCTTTATAAACACAAAGCATGCTCTCTAGCCACCTGAGCCACAACCCGCCCATATAATGTGTGGTGGAAATTGACAACTTTAATTGTTACTGATCGCTCAAAGTAAATAGTTCCTGCAAAGCTAATTCTATTGGAGCCATGTAGTCCAACTGTGGTATCACGTTGGCTCTGCTGGGGAGATGTACAGACATGCTGGCGGAGCATCCCAATGTCTGCTATAGGAATCGTGGGCTATAAACAGTCTTACAATTATGTAGGTTGTACTCAGGAGTGGCTGCCACTTGTGCCCCCCTTCTATGTGACAGGTTGACCATCCTCACTGTAGCCCATTAAGAATTCAGTCGTCATACAGGCGTGTTCCCAATTCATAGAAAATGGGAAGGCCTTTTGTTGACGATGCTGCTTTTTATGTGCATGGCTTGGAATTGATTCCCTTTTATTTTACTCCTTTTGACTATCCTTTCAGGCAAAGAGTGAGGTGATCAAATTGGCAGATGACATAAATTTATTCAAGATATTTAAGACCAAAGCGGACTGAGGAACTATAGGAGAATCTTGCAATACTGGGTGACAGGGCAACTAAATGGCAGATGAAATTCACTGTTGACAAGTACGAAGTGAGGCACATAATATATAATCTTTACTACATACACAATGCTGGGTTCTAAGGTGTTACTCAACAGGAAAAGGATCTTGGAGTCATTGTCAACCACGTGAATGTGCCATTTTAGTTGCCCAGTCACTAAAAACCTGAGCTCGTTTTGTGGCAGTGGTCAAAAAAGCAAAGAGAATGTTAGCAATTATTCCGAAAGGGAGAGAGAACAAAAGAGAAAACATAATGCTGCTATATAAATCTATGGTGCACTTGCATCCTCAATATTGTGTGCCGTTCTGATTGCCCCATCTCAAAAAAGATACAGTAGAACTGGAAAAGGTATAGGGAAGGGCAGCAACATGTTCAGGGGTATGTACCGGCTTCTGTGTGAGGAGACACTCGATAGGGATGGGCTCTTCATCATGGAGAAGAGATAGAAATTCATAAAATCATGAGTGGTGAGGAACATGTTAATAGGGAGTTACTTTTTACTTTCTCAGGTAATAACAGAAGTAAGGGAAACTCCATCAAACTGGAAGCAGATTTAAAACAAACAAAAACGTTCTTTTTCACTTAACACATGATGCATCTGGAACTTGTCAAGAGGATGTTGTGAAGGTCTGTAGCGTAGCTGGGTTTACACAAGGATTGGCTAAATTCTTGGAGGATAGTTCCATGAATGCCTGCACTAGTCAACTAGGTTCGGGGATGCAGTCAGGGAGTAGTAGTATTATTCAGTTTATTTAGGCAGACACGTAGTCATAACCATCGTACAACAATTTACAAAAACACAAACGCAGTGCAAACTATACATTTCATACAGGGTTCTTCCAAGGGACAAAGCACAACCACTATAATAGGAAGTAAAATTTAAAAACTCGGAACGCCTCACAAAAGCGAAAATCTAAATTCCTGGGACCCATCCTGCAGCAATTTGGTACATAGCGCATCGTCTGACCAACGTATTGTTCTAAAAGTTTAAATAAAAACTCGGCCCTCAAGCCATCATATAAATGGCACCTAAGGAGCAGATGGTCCGTTGATTCAACTTCTTGGAGATCAAAAGAACATAATCTTGGTTCCACTGGGATTTTATTAAATCGACCCTCCAATAATTGGGTTAGAAGGGCATTAAACCTAGCTGCCATCATTAACCACTTTCCCCTTGCTGAATAATCGGCGGCGAGATAGCAAGCCATAGAGTCTTTCCCTGGTGCCACACTGCAGTAGGAACTCAGGTGGGGGGTGGACCCCACTTTCTCCCACTCTTGCTGCAAATCAGTGTCCTGCGATCGACTGCTAACCTCCGCTTGAGCAAACAAGGGTGCCTTAGACAATACATAGGGCCTGGGAAGGCCCATATGAGACAGATGGCATTCCATTTTCTGTTTCCAGATACTCCTAAATGGATCTTTACCAAGAAAAGGGAGCAAACCTCTGGATGCTGGGTTTTCAATCCTAAACCACATCTTATGGGCCCTCTCCCATGCCCTAAAGGATCACTTCCGCTGTCCAAGCTCCAGGCGGATATCTGCACCTGGAGTACCCCCTGGGGCCCTGAGCAAAGATCTTAACAATTTGTTCTGAACACCATCAATATTTGCTATTTCAAAAGGTGCCCACAATTCTGCCCCAAATAAAAGCTGGGCAGAAGTCTTAGCATTAAAGGTTTTTAAAGCCATGCGATAAGCCACCTTACCAGATTGACAAAAAAATGTGTTAATTGCACAAGCCGAGCTTCTGGCCTTTATGCGTGCTTGCTCAACATGAAATTTCCAACTTCCTGTGCAATGGAATAAAATACCCAGGTATCTGAATTCGTTTACCTGTTCTACTTGAATTCCACCAGTGGACCATGAGTACGTATTTTTTCCTACAGAATTTGGTGCAGACCATTACCTTAGACTTAGAGTGATTAATGGTAAGGTCGTTCTCCTTACAATAGTTAGCCATAGCTTCCAACTGCCTCCTTAGCCCATTGCGAGTTTGTGACATTAGTACCAAGTCATCTGCAAAGAAAAGGCATCCAATGTGGCGGGTATCAAGGCATGGAGGGAAAAAATGAAGCTGAGCTATAAGCGGAATGATGTCATTAAAAAAGAAATTAAATAAGACTCAGGCCAATATGCACCCCTGCCTGACGCCTCTGTATTGTCCGTTGAGTGAAAAAGTACTTACTTTTGTTTGTTTTAAATCTGCTGCCGTTTAACTTCAGAGAGTGTCCCCTTGTTCTCTTATTGTGAGAAAGGGCAAACAGCAGTTCCCGATTTACTTTTTGTAATTCTCTCATGGTTTTGTAAACGTCTGTCATATCCTGCCTTAATCAATCGCCTCTTCTCCAAGCTAAACAACCTTAACCTGGGGAGCCTCTTCTCATATGGAAGTTGACTCATCCCTTTCTATTATCTTTGTTACCCTTCTCTGAACTTTCCCCAATTCTACTATATCTTTCCTGACATGGGGTGACCAGAACTGTACACAGTAGTCAAAGAACCAAAGATGTATAAAGCAGTGTTACGTGATATTTCCCCTTTTATTTTCTGTTCCTTTCACAATAATGTCTACCATCTGGTTTGCCTTTTTGACTCATGCTGCACACTGAGCGGATGTCTTCAAGGAACTAGCCACAATCACTCAAAGATTTTTCTTCTGAGTAGTTACACCCAGTTCAGAACCTAGCATTGTTTTTCTGAGGTTTCTATAACTCATTGGGCTGTGATCCACAAACTGCTTACTTCAGAAGCCGCAAGATTTCAGTGGTCCTACTCTGGAGCAGATGCTTTGCAGTTTGCGGTCCTAGCCCCGACGAGTGTAAGGCTAACTCCTCCGATTTGTCCGCATCGTTTTCAGCTTTATGATGGATGGAATAAGATATTTAGTGTACTTCCTAAGTTTGGTGAATTCACATTAGTTGAATATACATTGTAAATAATTTAATAGGAATTGTGAAATGGCTATTAGTTACAATAACTTTTTGGTTATTTTACCATTGCTATAAAAGTGTATCCTTAAATTATCATTTTTACAAGTGTTTATAGTTCTTTTTAACTTGTTTGCATGAGGGGCAGCAAAATAACAGCAAGACAATATTTAAATAAAACTGCTAATACATTTTCAGCCTAGTGAGTCAGGATATTTGATTATTTGTTGTAAATTTGCTGCTTGTTTAAGATTAAGAGTATTTTGTTTCTTAGTCTGTAGCCAAATGATCTGTTCATGCATTTTTTATTTGCCAATTACAGGGTCATTACATTCGCAGTACAAAATAGCTTCAGATAATGTTACATCCCAAAGGCTTTAGTGAAGTCTGCGAAATTAAAGTAGACTTCGAAGAAATAAGTTAACTATACAAGACCATTTTTGACAGGCTTTGCGAGGTAAAATAAATGATGGGTTAATTAGATAATTAAAATATTGATAAACTTTGTAAGTTCATTAATATTTCAATATGAAATGCTCCTGAGAAAATGGATGCTGGCTGCCAATACAAAATATTACTCCAAAAATATTACTCCCAAAGTTAGTGGGAGTCTTGTATATGAAAGGACTGCAAGTTAGGGATCTTTCCTATTGCCATTGCATTGCCTTTTCATAAAGATAACATGTACTATTCATTCAAATTGACTGCTTTGGTACAAGGCAGATATTGCAGATACAGGGGAAAAAAAACTAATTATGAATGACTGAATAAAGGTAATTCTGTGTAAGACAACTAGCTAAATTTTTAAGTAGTTATTGATACACCGGAATGGGGGTAACTTTAAAAAGTAGACAAAGAATAATGTAGACAAGACCTGTCAAATCTAGCAAAGACTATTCACTTAGGAAAAGAAGGACAGTTCAGAAAGAAGGAAAGCTGAAGAGTTTCAGGCCTCATGTTTTCTCTTCCTTTAAAGGACATTGATAATGAATATTGTGGAACTGGCCTTTTTGTTTACAAGTGTCTTCTAAGAAATTAAGTCAGAAAGAAGAAAAATAGTTAAATACCAGTGGGTATTGAAACAGGTTTCCCAGGCCCTACTGAAGACATTGGATATTTTTAAACAAGATGCAACCGTGACCCATGCAGCACCCCTCTCTTGACCGCTTATGCAGCACCGGTGAAAACGCCAAAGTGTTCTGTGCAGGGGCAGCCAACAAAGTGTGTGGGAGCTGACACCCATGCATTTCCAGCCTCTATAAATGGAGGCAGCCAGCTATGTCAGATGAGTGGTCATGCTCATTTAAAAACGGCCTCTGATCTTTAAAGAGCTCTGCTGCTATGAACCCCATCCAATTCAATGGTGTTGCTTTAAGGATCAGACTGTTATTAAAAGTAAGCTTCAATAGAACGGCATATACCTATGCTACCAGACTACCCAAAGCTGGTCTTCCTGTAAAGGATGCATTAATATCTCGGGAACCATAGCAAATAGAAGGAAAAACTGGCTAAGGAAATGTTGACATTTCTGTATGTTGCTACAAAATAGTTATGGTACCTTATTTCAGTTTGCTGTCAAAAAAGTACCATGCTGACATTTTCTGCAGGGACGTATGTAATGGAGCAGTCCGGTGGGGTTGCTGCCCCTTTACAAAGGGGGCTCTGAAGGAGCAACATCTCCCTGAGAGAGCGTTCCTGCTCTACCCTCTCCAAGGTGCTGAGGACTGGAGAACCAGAGGGGCCCAGGCAAGTGGGAGAGACTGTGCCCAGGAGGGAGCCTCTTGCTTGGCCAGAGCCTGGGGGTTTAAGGCCTGGCTGGATGGACTTTGTGGGGTTGAGGTGGTGTTGCTTCTGAGTCTGCAGAGTGGGACCTGGTCCTGCAGGGTGGAGGCGACTGAGCCGGCAGCCCCAGGTACACTGGACACGGGTGGTGTCCAAATAAAGGACTGGCGAGTAAGACCCTCAGGACTGTGTGGTGTGTTCAGAGAGGGTACCCCTACCAGGAAGGAGGGGGTTCAGCCGAAGCTCAAGGCTGAAACGGTGTAGCGGGGGGTGAACTAATTCCCTAGAGTGCGACCCCAGTGGCCCTGCAGGACCCCCTGCTACAAAGTAACTGGCCTTTTAAAAAAATAATCCTGTCTCGTATCCATTTTCAGCCCTGTTGTTTCATGGCCCAATACGCTACTAGATGCCACCCTTACTAGGGAAACCAGGTGTCTTTTCCACTTGGTTATCAGTTTTATTACTGCAGAGGGAACTGTTAGGGGGTGTGTGTGTGTGTGTGTGTGTGTCAAGCACATGCCACTCTAGCCATGGGTAGAGCGCCTCAGGCTCCCAAGTTTGATATATCTCGTATTCTGCTACAATTCAACATCTTGACCATCATGAAATTCAGGCAACTTTTAACTCCATCCATGGAATCTTCATTGCTCTATTTCTTACTAGTCTACGTTAGATGGAAATGTTTTTCAGCAAAGTTGATGTTCTCTGAATATACTTTGTTTCCGGAGTTACGTTATGGTTGAGAGATGACTTGTTGGATAGGTTACTTGTGGTGATGATGGAATATTTTGGCAGCCATCCTAGAACTTCAGTAGGACTTTCAGACTTGTAAGCAGTTGAAGGATTACAGCTCTTAACTGTATTTTCAGTCCATTGTGTAATGTTAAAAATGAATTCTATTCAAATACATGGTGGTGTTGAGACAAAATCTCTCAACATTATCCACTATAGTGTTATGTACCAATATGAACAGTAAACTCTTTGCTGAACCATGCAGTGTCAGCTTCTTGACTGCACCATCAACTCGATGATCAGCTATGGGAACATCGGTGTAGAATGTTGCCTGAGAAAACTGACCATTTTACTTCTTAAAGCACAGTCTGCCGTTCAAGAATTTTAAGTATATATTTTGGTAAACTTAGATCGAATGGATGAAGTGAGTTTAAGTAAATGGGAAATTGTTTAAAATATAAAGATAGAAAGTGTCTTAGGAAGATACCTGCATGCAGCTGTGTCTAAGCGAACTCCTGCATTCAATCAGAACCTTATTCAATTCATCAGAGCGCCAAGGGATCAGATGTCTGTGTCCTGTTCAGTGCAGGAGATCTGTGGCCCTAATTGTTTAAAAGGGGTGGGGAAGCTCAGGCCCCGGGGCCAAATGTGGCCCTTAGCACGTTTTTATGTGAACCCTTTCCAGTGCCTGGATCTGGGCCTTAGATCCATTCTTTACCCCCAAGCACTGAAAAACTGAGCTCGGGAATAAGGGAGCAGAGAGGAGGGCATGCACGCAAGGGTCGGGGACAGATCCATGATCTGGGTCCTCCTTTTCTTGAATAAACCCATTGAGCACCCCCCGTCCCCAAGCTCTCTGTGGCCCTCGGAGCTCGCATTAATATTCAGTGCGGCTCCTAGGACAGAAAAGGTTCCCCACCCCTGGTTTAAAACATGGTGAACTGCAGCAGCGCTGTTCATATTGGTAAAATTAACAAAGCAATTGTATGTGCTCGCATGCCGCCCAACAAGGTAACACAGAAGCCGTGCCCCTGAACTCCAGACACCTTATCCCTTGACAGTCAGGGAGCTTTCAGGGACAAATAGCCCAGTGCAGCAGCAATCGATTCCCTCCGTTGACAAAAAGAAAGGAGATTTTTGGTGGGAGCTGCTGCTCTGTCCACTGCTTCTGTGGGTGGGCTTCAGGCTGCCATTGCTGTTACTATCATGGCAGAGCAGGGAGAGTGCCAGGATCTGTTTGGGTTTTTTTATTCAGTGCAGTGAGATGCATTTTAAAGTAATTTCTACCCATCCTCAAAAGGTAGTATTATTTTATAAGCATTTATATAGCGCCAGCGATGTACCTGGCGCTTTACAAAAAATAAGATAGATACAGTCCCTGCCCAAGAGCTTACAATCTAAAGACGGGGTAGGGAAGGGGGAACAGAGGGAGAGACAAGGGATGCGAGAACTCAGGTACACGTTCTTGGCTTGGTTACAGTACATTGGGAGTTTGCAGGTAACAGGTGGGGGATAATCCTGGGTGGGGATGATTAGCAGGAGTTAGGAAGGGCGGAGCGGAAGAAGTGAGTTTTGAGGAGGGATTTCAAGGTGTGGAGGGTGGGGGCAAGGCGGACGAGGGCAGGGAGGGAGTTCCAGGCGTGCGGGGCAGCGTGAGAGAAGGGATGAAGGCGGTTGGGGGAGCAGGGGAGGCGTGGGAGGATATAGAAAAGGAACGGAGTGCTCAAACAGGTTCGGAGGGAGATCACGGCAGAGAGGTAGGGGGAGTGAGGTTGTGAAGGGCTTTGTAAGTGAAGATGAGGAGCTTGTGCAGAATACACTCAGGAAGAGGGAGGGAGAGGAGAGGTTGCACATGGAATAACGGACTAAGTGGATGATCCTGGCTGCAGAGTTTTGAACAGCGATGAGGGAAGAAAGGTGAGAGCGGGGAAGGCCAGCGAGGAGGAGGTCAGTATAGTCGAGGCGGGTCTTACCTCATTGCATTTGAACCTCAGCAGCTTTTCACTATCTCAGCAGCCACGACTGCAAAGCCTGGCTCCACTAGTGAATCACAAAGCAGGAGAGGCGTGTGTGTGTGTGTGTGTGTGTGTACACACCCCTTCTGGTTCTCACAGCCATATGAAGACTTTTGGTATGCAGCTCTTGGACATCAGAATGTTGCCTATTTCTGATGTATAGGCAGCTGCCTAGGCATCAGTCCACACTTTTATTAATCATAGGTGGACATTCAATGTCAGCAAGATGCTCTGTTAGGGAGAGTAGTGTCGGAGCCAGTTTTTCTTGCAACTCCAAGCCCGCCATCCTGAGACAGCATCACTGTATACTCTGCTGATAGAGAAATGAAAGTTATCTGTAGTTTTCCCAAGAGCCTCTGTGCTCACACCTACCAATTATTTCTCGTTTACTTATGATCCTAGTTGGGGGTAGATGCAGTTTTGAGTGGAGGTTGTGACCCTTCCTTCATAGCCTTGTTTTGCTGAGTGTATTAGTGTGTGAAGTGGTGACAGGGGCTGCATGCATCTTGTGATCTCTTCCACAGTGCTCCAACTCCTGAGCCACTGAATTCCAACCCTGTTGTGGGTGACAGATCCATCGCCACAAACCTGACTATCCAAAGGCTTTTTGGAGAGCTGTAGTGTAGGTAAGTTACTTTTATATCTTTATCATATTCCCCCACCCCAGCGAAAGAATCCTAATCATTTTGCTCTCTTTTTGCACAGAAGCCATTCTGTACCGGTGACATTTTTTTGCTGCTCTTCTTATATTTCCAGTTCTGCTCCATCCTCTTTGGGATGGGGTGACTAGAATGGAATATGGTTATTCAAAGTCTGGGTGCATTAGAATATCTTCTGGATCTCATTTTATTATCCCTTTCCTAATACTCGGTTTACCTTTTTGACCACTGCTGTACAATGACTCCAAGATCTTTCCTGAGTGATAAGTTATCCTTGATAACAGCTGGCTTAGAAACCAGCATTATCTATGTTGGTCATATTTGAATTAGAAGTGAACTGGCACTTCGTCAGTACAGAGGGATATTTATGGTCACTTTGTGCTTCAGGATCCCTCATGATGGGTGGGTCCCTGCAAGGCCCCTATGCTGGGTATTGGAGGCACACAATACACTAATTCCTTCTCCAACATATCTTTTAGTGCCTCCACCAATGTACACAATACAGTCTGTCAGTAAAGCTTCCCCAGGGCATCTGAAGGCCCCCAGATTCCCCACTAAAGGCTTCCCCAAGGCACCTGAAAGTAGCAGCCCTGGACTCCCTGGTGCTTGTCATCATAAGAGGTTCATAGAGAGATCTAGAGTTTTAAAGTTCACATACATGTTACGTATGTGTCCCATGACAGTACTACACCCTTCCCTTTCTAGGCTACCTGTAACACCTGAAAGCAGGAACGCTACAGCTAGCTTCCTTGTCCCCCTTAAACCTCCATGCATCTGTATCCCCCTCGCTGCACATCCTGCTTATACTCCTGATTGGGCTCATCTTCACCCAGGCTTGAGCTTAGTTGCAGCTTCTAGTGTTAGTGTGCTGGCCCCAGGGAGCCAACCTGCCATGACTTGCCACAGCCAGCAGGCATGTTGCCACAACCATTTAGAAATATCCCCATTCAGATCTGTATTTCTAGAAACACAGTTCTCTGCCTCCCACCCCTTCTGTCCCTACCTGGGAGCTTAGCTTCTTGTAAATAAAGTAATTCAGATCATCTCTCTTAATGAACCAGCTCTTGTTGGTGAGAATATCCAAGCATTTGAGCTATTCTTCCACCAACAAAAGTTAGTCCGATAAAAGAGATCATTTCAACTATGTTGTCTCCATTTCTTACATTTGGGTCCAACACAGCAACTGCCTTCTCTCTAGACCATCTTTTTGTAGACTGCTGTTAGAGCTTTGCCATGCAGTACTTTCCTAGATAACAACAACATTATTTGGAGTGCATACTTGGATTATATTGGAAGATGTGTTCGTTCTTTAAGTGGTCTTATTGACCCTACTTTAAATAGTCTGTTCCAGTTATTCATCCTGCCCAATCTGGTAAATATCAGAATCTCACACCTCAGCAGAAAGTTTCCCAGAAAGAAATGAAATATTGTCTTTTAGCTCCTGTTTAGAAAAAGTGTGGCTGCTGTGTTGGTCCCAATTGTAGGAGATGAAGACAAGTAGTTCAGGTGATCTTTTATTGAGCCAACTTCTGTTGGTGAGAGTGCAAGCTTTGGGGGTGTTTTCTTTACCAGCAGCACCTTCCCAAAGTGATTGTGCACGGTCACTGACTTACTCTCTCCTTGGGTGTTTTTAGATCAGCGCCTCCCCACCCATCACACCCGCATCATGCATGTTGCAGGGCTGCATAGGGCACCAATGCAGCCCTGCAACATGCACGATGGGGTGTCTGTGATGGGTGGGGAGGTGCTTGTCTGAAAACACCCTTTGTTTTACATCTTCTCCCCCACCCCCAGAAGTGGTCTGCCTCTCTGTCTTGCATTGACTCAGTCTGTAATTCTGACTTCTTACATGCTGGAGGCAGGGTCGTGTGTGGCCCGGAAGCTTGCATACTCTCTCTGACAGAGATTGGTCCAATAAAAGAGATCAGAACTACTTTGTTCCAGCCTGTATCTCCCAAATGATGGTGGGGGTTATGCCAGAATCTTCTTTTACATTCCGATAATTTACAGCTGGAGAACTGAACACCTTTTCAGTTCTCCTTAGCCATGGAGGTTGGCAGTACCTGGAAAAGAGAGAGGATCATTGGGAGCCTCTTTCCACGGTTGGAATGAGAACGAAAGTTTGCCTACTTTTCACTGTTATTTCATGCCCCTTCAGAGGCGTATAATACACTGTGTAGTTTTTCCATTTGGCTTGGAATCTGCACCCCTAAGTATCTCATCAGCTTTCTTTCCTATTTAAATGTAAAGAGCTCTTCTAATTGCATATTCTTTGCCTGTGGTAGTTCTATTCCTATGGCCTCTGATTTTTTTAAAAAATTTAAAAATATTTTCTTTGTTATAATTTGTCTTGGATTCAGACATTTTTCCAGAGAGTTCAATTTCTTTACTACAGACAGGAATGAAAGCCTCAGCTTCCTTAGAATTAGCACTTAAATTGCCATATAAGCTTTTTAAAGAAATCTGCACCCCCTTCTATGAGCTCCACTTGGACCAAATGCTCACCTGATATGAATTGCTAATGCTCTGACTACAGTAGTGCTATGCTGATTTACACCAACTGAAGATCTGATCCACTCATTTTTCTGGTATTTGGTTTCAAGATCAGTGCAAACAGGGGGATGAGAATGGATATTTTTTCTCTTGAGCCTGGAAAAGGGGTTCTAATTTTACCCAGTTGGCTTTCATCCTTGTCCTCTGGCAAAAACATAGTGCTTTGATCTGTTGATCATTGTTTGCTCGCAAGTCCAAGGTTCTGTTTTTACACACACATTCACTTACAAAAGCCTTGTAGACTGTAGGTCAAGGTTTCTAGCATAACCTTTTGAGCCAGAGTCAGAAGAATGCAATGTAGCAAAGGTTTTACCGTTACTTCAAGTAACGTAGCCAATGACTTCTCTCCCTTACTGCAACCTCATGTTCGCCTCTAAAGCTCAAATGCCAACCATAATGGAAGTCGGGAAACGCCTCACTACACTTTTGGTACCTTAACTGCATGAAGTTTCCATGGACGCGTTTAAGTATTGCCTGATATGCAATTGTCGGCAGACTGAGATTGTCTTTCCACACACATTCATCTGAATTAAGCAGCTCTTAGTGCGGATTAAGTTGATGGTGTGAACACTTTAGTCTGAATTAATGACTGTGGATTCAAAATTTAAACTGGGTTCTGGAAACCTAATTTTCGAGGATTTATTTTAATTCAGATGAAGCTTAGTTCAAATTAGTGATTGTGTGATTAACTGTATGAACAGTTAATATGGACAGAGTTCTAGGTGCCATAGAGTGCTGCAGATAGATATTTCTCCCCTCTAGCTGTCAGCATCTCTCTGGTATCCTGCAGTTTTTCTGACTGTTTCTGCTTGGCATGCCAAATTTAAAGTCCACCATGCCAAGGTGAAGACCCCTCCATTTTGGAAGGTGGCTGCTGTCACTGTACTCCCAGAAATCTGAGTGGAAGAGGATGCTGAAATCTCATTGCGCTGCACCATGGGATTTCAGTCTTCCTTGTGGCTCCTAAGCTGGATTAACCTGTGTACACTGCAAATCAGGACTAATTCTTATTCCTGATTTAAAATGGCCGTGTAAACAGTTACTCCTGAATAATAACCCCAAATTAATGGACCTGGATTAAAAACTAATTTAGATTAACTGTGATCATGTGTAAAAGTCTGAAATGCACACACATTGCTAACAGAAAACATAAAATAGCAAAACAATTTGGGGGGGAAAGAGAAACTTGAACTAAAAGTGAAACTCCAGATTTTGTGTTAGAATTCATACATCTATCGGCATAGTCGATTTGAAAGGAAAAACCCTGAAGATGGATGGATAAGAGACAGGCAAAAAAAGGCCAGACCCACAGTCTTAACAAAATGTTAAAGGACCACCTTTTGAAGTTCCACTGTTTAGTTAAAAAGATTAGTAAATTATGTAGAAATGGCGACATTTCCCAAGCAGTATTTTTTTCCTGTGTAATCTGGCAACCCAGTCAGGTTTGTTAGGAGCAGGGATTGAACTGGGTACCTCTTGCTCAATCTGCCAACCCTTTGTGGCCACGCCTGGGTTCTCGGGTTCTCAGGGTATGAAATGTTCTTTTCTCTGCATCAAGGAGAAACTTTGCAACCTCAACTATAACTTGAGCTACCGATCAGCTATAATACTTCAGTGTTGTGCAAATCTTTTCTGCTAGCTGTTGTATTGGTAAGGAGTATAATAAACAAAGCCTGAAAAGGCAAAACCTCCTATAAAAACAAAGAGAAGAAATTTATTTCAACTGCATAAAGAATATAAGCAAAGAGTTCCACAGGTTTATCAACAGAAAAGTGTATCAGCAGCAACTAGAAAGGCTCCACGTAGAGATAATTCTTTTCATGTATAAGAAGTCGTCTGTAAGGGTCTTTTGACCGTAAGGGGTTTTTGTTTTTCCAAAGAATGTCTTACTTTTTACTGTTTTTGAGTTACCTAATTGTTTATTAATTGTTAGTTGATAAGTTACTTATACCTTTTTTGTGTTCTTCCTGTGGCAAGACACCTGCAGTTATTTGTTATAAAGGTTTTTCACTGAAACCCATAATTGGGCTCATTGGCTCACCCCTTTCACAAAAGGTATATATGCTCAGTCCCTTTTGAGACTGTAAAGTATTTTGCTTCTTTCTGAAAACATTTCCTTAAACAAAATACCTTTATGAACCTCTGGGGCATCTGGTATGTATAAGAATTATTTTGTTTTAACCATTTTTTATTTACTTTGATTTTTTTATGAGAGTTTATTAGCCTGTGTTTCTTTGGGCTTTTCTTCCAGAAATCTTTGTTTTCAGAGGTCTCCTTTCAAGTTTTCTTAGCGAAAACGTTTTCTGAGCTCTAAACCTTTGTGGTGAGTAAGATATATTTTCTGCAGTTTTTTTGCCCATGGATTTAAAAAAAATTTTTTTTTAAAAGCATGTTGCAGATTTTATTTCTCTGTTTTTTGGTATTGTATTGCATTTTCAGGCTGGGGTTTAACTTTGAGGCATTGAATCTATTGGGATATAAGGGTGCAAAAGGCCTGGTGTTGGGCAGACTGGCGGACAGTTCTCGCCAAGAAATGAGAGCTGCTCTTGGTGACAGTGGGTCATTGGGGATGTATTTGCAACTGGCTAATGCCACTTGTTCTCCAGTGCCTTACATGGATTGTGGATTGGCTCCTCGAAATAGAAGGGTACTTTTACTGGCAAGATTGATCTGTTTCCCCTCAGCTCTGGTCAAGGGCAGACATGCAAGGAGGCCCTTGGCGAAGTGCCTATGCTCCTGCGAGACCAGCAGGGTAGAGACTATTAATCATATACTACTGGATTGCCTGTTGTTTAAGGAGGCATGAGGGAAATGAATAGCTCCTATAATATCACCTTTTCCCGGTAGAACCAGGGATTTTTATGAAAAGCTGCTTCTAGGTGATCACTGTAATAGGTTTACGGAGAACGTGGCCGTGTACTTGAGACGTGTATTTAAGGAAGCAATCGTTATCTAAATGTCTAACAGAATAGATGTGTAATTAGTGACTGATTAGGCATGCTAGAATATAGTCGTTTCTTTTTATGTTTTATAGAAATGTAATTGTTGTATTATTTATGGCAAGAATGTTAGTTTCAATATGTGTATTGTGTCACACTGGGGACTTTGCGTGACCCCAATGTGGCTGTTTGTTGGTTACTTGCAATGGCATAGTCTATACAATTTATTATTATTATTTATTATTATTGTATTGTATTTTGTCTAGCCTTCTATCCTCCTGAAGAAGCTGCTTTCAGCAAAACACGTAGAGAGGACTGAGAGAACAGAAGTTTTTCAGAAGACTTTTCTGAGGGCTGCTGCTTATACATGAAAAGAATTATCTATATGGAGCTTTTTTTAGTCACTGCTGATATACTTTTATGTTGATAAATGTGTGGAATTTTTTGTGTGCATTCTTTATGCAGTTAAAATAAATTCCTTCTACTTGTTTTTATAGGAGGTTTTGCCTTTGCAGCCTTTGTTTGTTGTTGTTATTAGTATAATTACCCCCTAGACCTTTGTTTGGGAGTGACATTATTAAGGAGTGACATTATTTTGTTAGTACCCAGGTACTTCAAGTCTATGGCCCTTGCAGAGGGACAGTCCATGGGCGTGGTGCTGATGGGTTGGGGCACACGCATGCCCCTGCACGGAGCAACCTGTGTCTTCAAATGGGACACGCCCACTTACGTCCTCTGCGTGGGTATCAGTGGGTGCCTCTCGTGTAAAAAGTGCCTTAGTTTTGAATTGCTCTTTTCATGGAAGATCTCGGGTTCCTTAAATCTTCATAGCCAGTTTAAGAGTTACATACTCTCCATGTCAGAGCATGATATTTCAGATCAAACTCCAGGAGCGAAAAATAAAATTCAGTCGCCAGACTCTATCTTGATATGAAACTGTCGTTGCCCCACTCCACGCCTGAATCAGTCGCCAGCCTCAGTTTTCTAGGTGCCAATGGTTCCCAGACGCCTGCAAATTTCTCAACCTGGTCCAGGCCATCTGAACTGAATGCAAAAACTAGAACAACAGAAAAGACCATAACATTGAAGGCATTAGTTGTTACTTGATTTTGATTTTTAATTGTCTTTAAGTTTAAGTAAATAGTGTAGTTTAGCTAAAACGTTTAAAAATAATAATTGCCCTCACCCAGGCTTATGCTATGCAATGTAAATAAAAAGTGTGCAAAACCTGAAATTAAAGCCCAGAAGCACAGGATTGGAGATGCTGCTTGCTAATAGTTAACCTACAATTAATTTGCTGTGAGCTGACTCCCTTTAGAAACCAGTTATGAAAGTCTACTTGGCCTGTGAAATCATCAATACGATGTAGAACACTTCATGTCTGAGTGTCTTGCTCAGTCTTATTTAAGGGGAACATGTGACCAAAATTCTTACCACATGTCTGTTCAGTAATGGTCTACGTGAAATAGATTGAGTGGGCTTAGTCCATTTTCCGGTGGAAATATCCACAAAAAACCCCTATTCAGATTGTCATTTTTGTTGCCAGTCTCTACAGAGACATTTGAAGTTGGACTAACATCTGTGCAGGAATGGAGAACCCCGGGTCTGTGAGCCAGATCTGGCCCCTTTCCAATTCATAAATCTAGTCTGCAGATTCAGCCTTGTCCTTAAACGCACTCCCTTAGCTGCTTCTTATGAGCATTCAGCATTCTACACACAATGCTAGCCACTGTTCCAGCTGCCTGATATGGGGGTAAGCATTACATTTGTTCAAGCAAACCTGGGAGGTAGCCATGGAAAAGAGGGGTGGGGGGGGGTTGCTGCTCAGAGCAAATTTGGGGGAAATTCATTAGGAGACCCACAGAACAGCCTAAAACATCACATGCAATGAATGTCTACATTAGCACCATTGCCTTGCTGTGGAAGCGTGTCCATTTCACAAGTGCGTCTTTTGTGGACTTCTGCTTCCACTTGATGTTGGCTTGAGTCTGTTGCGTGGCAGCATAAACATGGAACAGCAGGATGATCTTGTAGTAAGTACACCGAGGTTGATTCCCCCCATTGTTAATGTAATGTAGACCCACTTTGTATCTCAGAACCTCCCACTCTGAGCATACGCTTTCGTCTTCACTTCCTTCCAAGCACAGTCCTTCAGCCCTTCCCACTCCAGTGAGCCACCTCCGCTCCTATCCAGCCTGTGAATATTATTTACTAAATTCCCATGCCTGCTCTAATCCATAGAAGTGCTGCCTCCAGTTTAGCTTGAGCCACACAGGCATTGCCCAAGGTGTACTTGTTCTTAAGCTGCAGAATCGCTATTATTTTCCCTCTGTGGAACGTGTGGGACGAGCTGACCCTAGGTACGGCAGCAGGCCCTCTAATCTTCTTTTGCACTCCGATCACATAGACTTCTGTGGAAGACTCACGTGAATTGAAAAATGGAGGAGGACTTCATTGAATTAATGAGTGACCTTAAAACTGTTAGAAACTCCTAAATCCATTGAAATCCGGGTCAAAACAAATAATGCTATCAGCCGAGTTTTACAGGCGCAAGATAGCTACTAAATTCCAAGTGTTATCAACCGTGTGATTCCATCATGAATATCGTGAAGATGCTTCTTTTCTTAAAGCCCCAGATCTTGAAGTCATGAGAATCCTCGTGTTTTATTGAAAGAAAAACTAGTACATTTTTAATAGGATTGAAAGTATTAATCATTTGGTAAGATTAATGTATTGATCAGAGATTGAAATATTTATTAAAATGTATAGCCTGCCCTTCCCCAAAGGCTCAGGGCAGTTTACAAAAGCACAATGCAAAACAATACAATAAATTCCCTTAAAAATCCCTACTTTCACCCCCCAAAACCACCCACCCAACCTCTATACTTGCCTGCCAATTGCTCTGCCAAAAAGAAAAGTTTTACACCACTTCCAGAATATGGCCCAGCTCTGGCGGATGTCTGGGTGGGGGGGCGGAGTTCCATAGTCCTGGGACAGCTACTGAGTGTGCTTCCCTTAGGGCCCTTTGTAGGGACATGGTTGGCTGGCGGTACCCGCAAGTGGCCGTTCCCAGCTGACGGCTGGGATTGGAGCATGAAAGGAGAGGTGGTTTTTCAGATATCAGGCCCAAGCTATTTAGGGCTTTAAAAGGTCAAAGCCAGTACCTTGAATTGTGCCTGGAAAGCTATAGGAAGCCAGTGCAGACTAGAGAGCACACAGCACAGGTGTAATGTACTCACAGCGACCCACCCCCAAAAGGACCTGGGTCACCGTATTTTGTACCGGCTGCAGCTTCTGAACAGTCACCAAGGGCAGCCCCATTGCAGTAGTCTATCCTTGAGGTAATGAAAGCATGGATGATGGTGGCCAGATATGAGTCGGGGGCGAAAAAAGGCCGCATTCTTCTCACCAGATGGAGTTGGTGAACGGTGTTCTTGGCTACTGCCGCAACCTGACAAACCAGGCACAGCAGAGGGTCCAAAAGCACGCCAAGACTACGAACCTGAGTAACTAGAGGGGGATGGACCCCTCAATAACAAGGGTTGCAATCCCCTGCAAGTCACCATCGCTTCAACCAATCATCATCACTTCAGCGTTGTCCGGATTCCGCTTCAATCGGCTCACCCTCATCCAGTCTTCAATAGCAGCTAGATGCCGGGAAAGCACCAAGACTGCAGGGCCTGGGTCAGATGAAAAAGAGGTAAAACTAGATTGTAAAAGTAAAAATTACTTTGTTTAAAAATTAAAAACATTTGTTTAATGAATCAGAAATTAAGATAGCAGTATAAAGCTGTACTTGGAGGCTCTACTATTCTACTACTTAACTGATTGCTTAAAATTAGCAAAATCAGATATTTTAATTGGCTAACTCTTAGTTTCTAGTCTTCATGGTTGCAGAGAAGAGCTTGAAAATATGATTTTAATGTGCCCTAATGGCTCAGAAACTCAAAGAAAAATTAAGAGAATGACATTTTAAAGAAAATCTTTAAGCCAGTCTTTCAGTTTTGGGAACCCAATTCATGGATCAAAATTTGGCATTTACTAATTGTATTTAATTTACATTGCTCCCAAGGTTTTGCTGTTTCTTCTAGAAAGTAGTATCCTCTGGATTCCTAGGATCCAACTTGTAGCAGAAAGGCTTGGCTAGTGATTAGAAGGGTAGTCCTAACCTAATAATACTATTGCAGATGGGGAATCTATGGAACAACTGACCAAAACTACGTTTTAACTTGCCGATTAATATCTCGCTGTTCTTGTGTATGGAGGGGAGAGAAACAAAAGTCCGCACCATTATCTCCCCAATCGTTTAGAATGCTTGGAGAGTAAAGCAAGTATCAAGAGTTAAGCAGTGTAGAGGTAAGCGTAGAAATATATGCCAAATCATAAAACTGCTTACAAACTCATGATTCCTCGGACAGAGTTTAGGAACTTGTAAGTAGTGTCAGGATTGTGGCCTAGTACTGAAACTAAATAAGAGCGTGCAGCCTGCCGCTTTGGTATAATAGGGTCAGTGTAGAGATCACTGGTTCCTTTTGATGTTTACATAAAACAGATAAAAATGCATAAATTGCTTCTAATCAGAGATGAATTAAAGGAAAATAGCATCCTGGAGGACAAAGCACCCCAGGTCCCCATCAACAGCCTAACCAAATGACAGAGCTAGAGGAGACTTCAAAGCTTGCAAACATAGCTGCCAGTGACATCCACCAAGAATCTAGATGCTATTAGAAAAATCATTTTCACAGCTTACAAATGCCCAACTCTTGGGGGGTGAGGGGGGAGATGGAAGCTAACCATGGGGACTTGCTTTTAAGTGTTAAAATACGTCCTTTCTTTGTAAGAGCGGCTAAAAGCTAAAACTGGCTTGTTTAATTTAGTATACAAATTTGACGGCTTTCATAAGTGTCAGTTAAGGTTTATTTAATTTTGAATCGGGAATACCTGTGATGGATGTTCAAAGGATAAGGCCTTAAAGTTATTATAGTTTCCTCATCGGTTGTCCTCTGCGTACATATTTGTGGACATAAATGTAGTTAGCATTCCCGAAACTATGTTGGTAAAGATATGGCTAATAAAATTTCAAATTGGATTTAAATTCAAGGTTTGCGGCAACATTTTGGCTGTGAAGTCATCTCTTTTATTGTGGAATAAAAGGTGGTTTGATGTTGGCACAACTCAAACTTTTGAGTTTTATCCCAAACTGTAGTATTTGTTTTTAGATACCCTTTACATATTTTGATAATAATATTAAGTACAAGGAATACATTTGCCCTTTGTGTGGCAGTGTACAAGACCTACCAGTCTTGTATCAGTTTCTTACAAATATAATACTGTAGAAACAGGATTTGTGTTTATTTTTTAAAGTTTACGATTAAATGTAGTGTTAAAGAATTCTTTAGCTACTGTTTAATTAGAAATGTTGCAGTCTCTGGAATAAATATGTTCTTAAGCAAGTTTTTGCCACGTTTGTTACTGATAGCAGTCTATCAACACAAGAGATTTCAGCCATTCAAACTTTATAAATTTGGAGGCAGATGAAGAGAATATCACTGCTAATTGATATCTTGTCAGACTGCAAAACTTTTCAGCTGGTGAAGCGAAATAATGAATTTGACTTTTTTTAGTAAATAATGATAAAGGTATTGAAGCCTTCCTTCCTGCTCATTAACTCCCTCTTTACTCGAGAGAGTCTCTCTTGGTGAAAAGAGAAGTGACGTGGGCTTGCTGTGGCATGGGACTCACCGCACGTGTTCCTGTGCTGCTAGACGTTGGCCTGGAACTGCTCTGAGCTAGGTAGGCCCTGGCCTGGAATGAGTCCTGGGTCCAATCTCAGGCACTCATTCCGGGCCAAGGGCTGTCAACACCTCCCTTTGGCTCTGCCATCCCCACTGCAGGTTGGGGGGCAGTGCCGTGGCTGCCCATCATGGTGGGGCTGGGGGGTGGGACTGGACACCCACATGTCTGTTACGGGCCCCCTCCAGTCCTACCTGGGTCATGCAGGTGGTAGGACCGCTCTCCCAGCGGCTGACATGTTTAGTGCCGCCCACTGACCTCGAGAGTGGCCGCCGCTGTTTTCTGGGCTGGGTTGGAGATCCTGCATGTCTGTTTTTTACCCTCTCTTGCTCTACACAGCCCCTCTCCCTTGGGAGAGTCTCTCTCTTCCCTTGACCCTGCCTGTAGAAATCCCTACTCCCCTGCCACTGAGTGAAGGTAGTCTCTTGTTTGCTTCCTTCCGTTATCATAATTCCCTCATGTCGCCTTTCAGTTTGCCCTGCTGTGATAAATTCTTTCCTTTATCACTTCATGAAGGGTTAAAGGCCAGCTGAAAGGATTCAGGTGGGATGCGTTAAGCTGTTTCTATTTCTGGTCACCTGATTAGGTGACCCAGCTGAGCAGAAAGGGAAAGGTTGAAACTATAAACCAGCCAAAGGCTGCTCATACAAGGCAGTGAAGATGCTTTATTTTAAAGCCCAATCAGACTCCCAGCTGTGAGCCAGGATCCCAAATGGAGTGTCACCACCTGTGGATGAGATCATGACTCTGATTGAGATGTGATATACTTGCCTGTCTTTATTTCTCTATGGGGTCATGGTATTGTATTGAAGTATAAATTGGGGTTGCACAGGCAAACGTTTTGAGAACTGCTGCTCTAGAACAACACTCTCACCAAATAGGGTCGGACTCTGCCTGTGACAAGGCCTTGGAGAAAGTGCATCCTGTTTCTCCAGTTTAGGAGGACCTCGCAGGCTGTGGCCCTAAGGTGAGGGTCAGAGAGACTGGGACTTGGGCAGAAGCCTGGTTTGTGTCTTGCCTGTGAACAAATTACACAGAGGAGGAGAGCTTGATACAATTGAGCCCTGTGTCTTAGGTGAGGACTGAGGCACAGTTCACTGGGAGAGGTTGTCTTACTCAAGTCTCTCTCCCATTTCCCTTGACCCTTCATGTGGGATGTCTGTGCCTCCGTTTTTATTTTCCCCTCTTTCCTTCCCTGGCTAGGTGCTTGTGGGGTCTCTCTCTCACTCTCTACTGTCATTCTCTTCATGCCTACCGTAACCGTCTCCTTCAGGAGGCCACGGGGAGAGGAGCAACCCTTCTCGCATCCTGTAGGGCTTGGCAAGCAACCCCCTCTCAGTGGTAGCTCCTGTTTGAGTTGGAGTGGGTAGGGCGGAGATAAAGAAGAGCCTATGCCCAAAAGGGAACTAACGTCTGGGTCGAATCCACTTTTCCTCCAACCTCCGCAGATGCCACAGGTGGCTTCTTACCAGCCCTTCCCCTGAACCTGGCCAAGTAGAGAGCCAACAGACAAATCAAAGAGCTTGGTCCTGAGAGTGGGATTCAGCCAGTAAGTACAAGCTCATCAGTATTCTTGTACTTTTGAGCTTTTCCTCCACAACCATCAGGACTAGAAAGTTAAAGATTTATTAAAAAATAAATAAATTAATTCTGAGATTGGGTGGTGGTTGTTTTTTTTTTTTTTAAGAAGAAATGCTACCCCTCATGGCTGCCCAGGAACCATGGAGCCAGCTGCCCGTCTGAAAGTGGAACGGCCGGATATGCACTCCCATGAGCCAGAGAGTGCCCACTTGTAGGCACGTGTTGAGCATTGCCAGGAAATCCAGTGTGTGCTGTGCAGGGAAAGCCGAATAGCTCTGTGGCAACAGGTAGCCACGGGTCTCCTGCCTGTATGAACAGTGGCAGCCGGCCACGCCAGCAAACAGGCGATGCCACTCAGAGGTGCTGTGGGTGGGGGAAGCAGCCTTAGCAAGTCCAAGAACTGGCTCCCCGAGTGCTGGGGACCCTGAGTTGCGCTGGAGACATGTCACTTGCAAAGGCCAGTCCGGCACGTTCCCCTTTCCCCCACGGTCTGTGGCAGGGGGAGTGCATGGGGGCTGTCTCTGTGGCCGCGGTAGCCATGCTGGGAGCCGCTGGTTTGAATCTCTCTCCATGCGCAACTAGCTCAGCTTTTATTTACAGATCTCGGGTCAGCCACTGGACTCCTGCATTTAGACTCTTTGATCTATTAGACACCCACATAACTATGACTACAAGAAACAATTGCTTCGTTTTGAAAATGGTATTCTATCCCTATGAGCAAAGATGCGATCTCTGGAATTCATAAAGTTAGATCCTTTAGCTTCTGTTTATTATAAATGTAGGAATGATGTTGTATTCTGGGGGAAAACTCTTATCTGGTTGCAAAATACTGCACCGCATCTACAGAGTGCTATGAACCCACAATCTCTGTGCTCTTTTCTTCCCAGCAAATACTCATTTCCTCCCCTGATTTTTCAAAGCCTTTCCTAGAGTGTCTCTAGCTGTGCAAGAGCTCTTCCCCATCTGTAGCCTCCTCCAACAGCTACGTTTTGCTGGAAGACTGTAGTCTGGCAGATGTTTGCTGAACCTCGCACGGAGAGGTGCATGGTTCTTTGCAGTGTTTTTTCTATATTTTGACCATGCTGATTAGGAATCTGAGTGATGCCACTGCGTCACCCTTGGGGAATTTCGTGTTTTCAAGATGGTGTCCACCATACTTGCCTAAACAGGAAAAGAACCTAATACGTTCCTTCAAGAGTTAGGACAATAATTTTTTTCTGTCTAAATGTAGGATTTGGGGGGCAGGGAGGCCATTTTTTGCAGCCTCGTAAGTGGATACAAGAAAATAGACCTAATTTAGCTTCTGCAAGAGCTAGGACAAAAACGTATGTGCGTAAAGTGTAAGTTTTTGGGCACAAGGAGTTCATTTCTTCAGCCTCCCAACATATGGAGTCACTCATTAAACAAGAATGAAATATAGTTTGTAAGAAATATGATTAAAAATCTACTACTTGTTTGGTTCTCTTATGGTTTTTTGTTTTATGTGAAGACATTGCCACCACAATTAACTTGATGATGATTGATTAAAAATCATGTGAAAATGAGATATTAAAATATAATTTAATTATTGTGTGTTGAAAAGAATGTAGCTGTTGGTGATAACTCACAGTTGATTGTACGAAGCAGCCAAAATAAGAAATTAATAAAAGACAACCTCTCAACATAGGGAGTCACTCATTAAACAAGAATAAAATATAGTTGGTAAGAAAGATGATTAAACATCATACAAAAATGAGGTAAAAATATCATTGAATCGGCGGTTGGAAAGAATGTAGCTGTTGGCGATGAAGCAACTAAAATAATTAAAAGACAATTACCATGAAACTAGTTTTACAGTTGTAGTTACAGAAGCAATGGTTGTCATGTTTGAGAAATCTCTGCAAAAATGACTACAAATCTAGACACTAAGTGTGTTTCTAGTCAGTCTTCATTCTCCTTATTGCTAATAGAATGGTTACATTTATTTCTGCAATTGTTGGTCCTGGAACAGCTGCAGAAATCAGTGCAGGCTAACTGAGATACAGCACAGCGATATCTTCCGGTCGAACTCAGCTGTTGAGTCGCATGAGGGATTTGGTTTTATCTTCTTTTTTCCCCACCCAAAGCAAGTAGGATCCATGTCATGAGGATCTTGGTTCAATGCTGCATGGCGAATGCATGTCTGCCCTTTTACCATTTTCCTTAAAGGCAGGCGAAGTTGGAGGTAAAGATTTCAATTTTGGTGCGGTGCACACTTTGTCGCCTGGTTTTAACCAACCATACATCATTCCTTACTTCGAACATACTGCTCTTTACTTTGCTTCCATAGCATGCAGCCACAAATTCAGTAGATTCATCAATGATATGTGACATACTGGCATTAGTCTCCCTAATGTTTGAAAGTTTCAGACTTTTCTTTAGCATTTTGACAACTGCATTTTCCAGTACCCCAGGGGGATGCGGTGGAATCACAACCTCGCAAAGCATATGCTGGTAGGAGGTATGACACGATCATTAGATTCTTCATTGAGGGTGCCCCAATATCGATAACTGTCCATTAGTGCCTTCCATCAAGATAGTGAACGTCCACTTGCACCTCAGATAATAAAATAGCAACAGGAAAACGTCAATATCATCGCAGATAACTTTGATGCAGCTAATGTCTTCTATATTACCAACATATGACACTTGCTGGACTATTACTCTTCATGAGTGGTCTTGAGATCCACCCCCCTCCTTCGCAAGATGATACCCATGTCAACCTCTTCCAGGGCTGAATCAGATCTTGTTAATACAATTTTGTGTAGCAGGCGAATTAATGTACCTTGACCAGAAGTTGCTCACAAATGAGTTCTATGAGTTGGGTTTGGTTTTCTGGAAAAGTTAGTACATTCTTCTCCCCCTGTCTCCTCCTAATCCTCCGCACAGGTAGCTGCCCCTTGACCGCCAGGAGGCAGAAGTCCTCTAATTTTTTCTGCGTATGCGTGCTTTTTAGCTACCCCGCTGCTATCTCCAGTCCATCTGCTGACTGCCTCAGGACGGAGTTAACAGAGCCGTGAGAACAGGGCCTATGCAAATCAGGCGGGGCCTATTGAGAGGCAGCGATATTCCCTGACACGGTTTAGGGAACCGCAATAATGCCTCAGCCAGCTCCCCTGCAGTGAACTTGGAAGCGGGGGAAACCAAGCATGCAGTGAAAATTAAAGTACTGCGGAGAAGAAGTATCAGTTTCTCCTGTAGCGGCCGGTATCCCCCCTGCCTCTTATGAGTTAGAGCCAGCGTGGCTGGTCTCTCTCTCTCTCTTTCTCTCCCGCTTGGAGCTTTTCTCCTCCCAAGGAGTTGAGAGCAGCCCGGCAGTAGCATGGAGGCGCAGGAGCAACTGGAGCCAGCTCAGACAGCAGAAACGCAAGTAGCCACCATGGCTTCCTTATAAGCTTCAATAGGACAAATATTGGAGTCGCTTAATGAACTATGCGACATACGCTCACAAGAAAAAAGAAAGAAACCTGCCCTATAGAGCCTCCCCAAAAAATGACAAAGTGGATGCAGCAGCCACATCCCTAGCACGACAAACGGTGTTTCCCACTGAGGGAGACTGTTTTCCGACAGACAGGGCCCTGGACTCGGTTCTCAGAAGTGTGCTGGAGGCCTCAGCCGCCACATTAAAGATTAATATTGTGACCTCGTATGTGGCGAGTACTCTACTCGCCTGGATGCAGGAAGCACAGGAGGCTGAGATTTCAGAGCGGAGGTCCCAGAAACTAACATCCCACATTTTGATGGCTACAGCCTTCCTGGCTGACTCATCCACAGACGCCATGGTATGGGCAGCACGATGCGTGGCACAAAATGTCGCCGCAAGGAGACACGTATGGCTGCGCACTTGGCAAGGGGGTGTAACAGCCAAAAGCCTCCTAGTGGCAGGTCTTTATAAAGGACAAAAGCTTTTTGGCATATGCCTGGAGAAAGTCCTGGCAGATGCCAATGATAAGGAGAAAACCAAAACCCCGCAGCAAGTAACACCCAAAAGAGAGTTTTTTCGGGGCCACCCGTTTAGATTTCAAGGGGCTGCAAGTTCTTCCAGGCGCTTTGGGGGCCAGTACAACAGGGATACACAGGGACCCTTTCCCTTTAGAAACAGAGGATTTAGACAGGGGAGGTTTGGAAGCCAGAGACCTCAAACCCAGACTTCCTCCACAACTCAGTCAAAGCAGAATACCTGACTATGCGGAGGACAGGGAAATGGGAGGCAGCCTGCAGTTGTTTCAAGAGGTCTGGGAGGAATCGGTGTCCAACAACTGGGTGCTCTCCTGTGTAAAGCAGGGGTATGTGATCGAACTTTTAGACCAGCCCGGGCACAGATTCCTGCCTTCCCCAGTGTCCAAGAATGCAGACAAGCACAAGGCCATGTTAGGGGAGATCCAGAGGCTCGCCACAATTCAAGCCATTGAGAAGGTTCCTGTGGAACAATACAGGCAGGACCTATATTCAATTCTGTTCTTGGTACCAAAGAAGCAAGGAACCTGGAGGACAGTTTTAGATCTGAAAGCCCTCAACACACATGTCCGGAAACAAAGGTTCAAGATGGAGACAGTGACCTCCATCTGTCGCAGCCTGAGGAAGGACGACTGGTTGGTGTCCATAGATCTGAGGGAAGCGTACCGTCACATCCCCATCAAGCCTGGCCACAGGAGGTGGCTCAGATTTGCCTATCAGAAAGCTCATTGGCAGTTCAGAACCCTTCCCTTCGGCTTGGTGTCGGCTCCCAGAACCTCACGAAGGTTCTGGTGACCCTAATAGCGAACCTCTGGAGGGAGGGAATTCACATTTATCCATACTTGGACGATCTGCTTCTGAGGGCGCGGTCCAAGACACAAGTTCTGAGGGATCTTCGCAGAACAATACTTTACCTAAGTCAACATGGGTTCATAGTAAACACAGGCAAGAGCCACCTATGCCCAACTCGCAGGCTAGAACATCTAGGGGTAATTGTAGATACCTCCTTAGAGCTCGCCCTGATCCCCTTGCTCAGGCAACAAAAGATAAGGGCTTTCATACGACTCCTAAGGTGTCGAAACCACCTGAAACTGAAGGTGCTGGCCCAGCTCTAGGTCTCCTAGTGTCTTGTTCTCCACAAGTGCAGTGGGGCCGCTGTCACATGAGACCCTTGCAGCAGCAGCTCAGGCTGCAAAGAGAGCTAACAACAGGGGCCAATCCATGGGTGGCCATCCCGAAAGATCTCGCCCGCTCAAATGTCCTGGTGGTTAGAGCGAGAAATGTTCAGCACAGGAACGCCCTTGACAGAACCTATAGAACAATAATAACGGACGCAAGCCTCAAGGGCTGGGGCGCGCACTCGGGGAGTCACTCAGTGCAGGGTCTCTGGTCCATCAGGGATATAGCCCAGGGAATAAACTTCCTGGAGCTCAAAGCTATTCGTTTAGCGCTGGGGCAGTTGTCACCATACATCAGCAACGCTCACGTGCTGATCTATACGGTTTAAGATTGAAAGTTAAAACTGTTCTAAACTGCACCTTACCTTGTGGGAGGGAAAGCAGTGGTTTTTAAGTTTCAGACTGGTGTGCTATCGGAAGAACGTATATGCCTGGCCCTTAGCTGTGGGACAGACTGGAGATAGCAGCGGGGTAGCTAAAGAGCACGCATGTCCAGAAAAAATTAGAGGGCTTCTGCCTCCTGGCGGTCAAGGGGAAGCTACCCGTGCGAAGGATTAGTTGGAGATCAGGGGAGAAAGAGAATTCACCAAGGTAGGTGACCAATCTTCTCTTCTCAGGAGGAAGAGAGGTTTGTGGAGTTAGCCTCAGGCACTTACTGGCTTGATCTCCTGAGCGATTTCTCCTAGTGGCACTCTTAATACTTCACTCGTAATACCTGTCAAATATAAGGAAGACTTCACATTTGGCCAATATCCTAATAATGTAAGTATGAATCTGTCAATATCCTAATTATTAGGCCAATATCCTAATTATTAGGCCAATATCCTAATAATGTAAGTATGAATCTGTCAATGTAATCTTGGATCACACCTTGTGATGGCCAGTGGATAATCCAAAGAACCGCACATCCATCAATGTCGTTAACTTATGGTTTTGGTAACATTCGAGCTGAAGGTTCAACTGCAAGTTCTTTTTTAAACATCGACTTTGTCTTTGCAATTCTCATATCACCATTCGCATCAAAGGATGATGTTGGTATTGGTGCCAACTGATATGTGTAAAGGTTCTTGGGGTCCAGGACCAAAATTGAAATCTTTACCTCCAACTTTGCCTGCCGTTCAGGAAAACGTTAAAAGGGCACACATGCAATCATGTATTTGGTAGACAGCATTGAACCAAGGTGGTCCTGATATGGATCCTACTTGCTTTGGGTGGGGAAAAAAAGAGGATAAAACCAAATCCCTCGTCCCTATTTCCACACCACCAGAGACTGATGTGGCACCCCGTGAGGTTTCGACGATGGTGAGCTGTAGCGGTGCGACTGAACAGCCGTGTTCGACCAGAAGAGGTCACTCTGCTGTATCTCAGCCTGCACTAATTTCTGCAGCTGTTCCAGGAGAAAGAATTGCAGAAATAAATGGAACAATTGTGCTATTAGCGATGAAGAGAACGAAGAAAACTAGAAATACACTCACTGTTTCTAGATTTCTCGAGTCATTTTTGCACAGATTTCTCGAACGTGACAACCATTGCTTCTGTAACTACAACTGTAACACTAGTTTCATTGTAATTGTCTTTGATTAATTATTTTAGTTGCTTCATCGTCAACAGCTACATTCTTTTCAAAGTATGATTATTAAATGATATTTTTACCTCATTTTGCATGATGTTTAATCATATTCCTTGCTAACTATATTTTATTGTTTAATGACTGACTCCATATGTTGGTAGGTTGCAGAAATGAACTCCTTGTACCCCAAAACCTACACTTACACATACAAATTATTGTCCTAGCTCTTGTAGAAATGAAATTAAGTTTATTTTCTTTTTCTGATGGCTGCAAATGTATCCACTTAGCTGACCTATTTACCCCCACATGTTAGGAGCCTGCAAAAATGCCCTCCCTGCACCCCATATTCTACATTTAGACAAATATTGTGCTAACCGCTGTAGGAACACACTAGTTTTTTTTTTTCTGTTTTGGTGAGTACGGTGGATGCCATCTTGAAAATATGAAATTCCCCAATGGTGTTGTGTTGGCAACACTCAGATTCCGAATCAGCATGGTCAAAAAACCACTGCAAACTACTATGCACCTCTCCGTGAGAGGTTTGACCCAAAATCAGGGTTTGGCTGGGAATTGGCTAGTAAGGGGGTGCTTGTGAATGCAGAAAATATAATTGTTGAGATGGGCCTGGCCCACACAACACTCCTCTAGAGCTAAATGGCATGTTTACAACAATTACATTCTCCACCACTGCCTCCAGTTCTTTGATTAGAATCTGATATATAGAGTATGGGAAATTGCAGATGGGGAATAGGAGGGAGAAAAGTGGAAAATTAGTAGGGTGGAATTATTTCTGTGTTGTCACTGCAGAGAAAACACTGCCCTTTTTGCTAGCACAGTATCCTCATTCTGCTTCTTGAACTGAACTAGAGTGATGCTCAAGTAGCTTAATTAATTATTCTTGGAATCGCATAAAATGAAGCCTTTTTAATGTATGGCAGTTCTTCAGAAACATGCATCGAGTGGGAATGGAAAAACTCGCCAGAATGTCTGTAAGCAACATGCGAAGGATGTTAGCTAGCTATATGGCACTAAATTGGAAGGCTTTGTAAGCACCAGTGACCCTTAAAATAAAACCAAGGGAATTAGAGAGATTAGGACCATAGAGCAATACCTGGAAGGATGTGAAATCATACACCTGAGGAAGAAAGTGGAAAATAACTATAAATCTGTTTAGAAAGGAGAAATTTGGAAAATGGTAATGTGACAAAGGAGGGATACCAGTTTAGTTAAAAGCCGGTCAAATGTCACATTGAGACCTGATGTAGTGAAGCAGGTTTTGGACACCCTTAAATGGTTGCTGCTTTGAACAACTAGATGTAGAAAAGGAGATATTAATCTCTCCATTCAGTCATTAGTTCAATAAGTAACTGTTGTGGCGCTACTAGTAAAAGTCCTTCCACTGTCTTCAATAGACTAGAATCTTATCTTTGTGTTCTGTTCAACCCTGATCACACTGTTGGAGTTTGCATAAATAATAATGAGGGCAATTTGCAAGATTAAATATTATAACAATTACTAGGCAGCAGAACATGATAATCCTGAACATGATAATACACAAATTAAATATCAAGAAAAACTTTGACAGTTATAATGGCTAGAGAGAACAACAGAGTGACTTATCAGAGTGTGTAATAGTTTCACAAGGGAATTTGTGGAAGTGCTGTTGTGAGGGATATTAATAATAGACTGGGTGAATTATTATTACAGTGGGTCCTATTTGGAAGATTCCATCATTGGTTGGAATATGCACTAGGTGATCTAATATACAGGATTGAGGGAGATTTTGAAGACGGAATAGGTGTTGCCTGGGTACAATTTTGGGTCAATGTGTTGATTTTAATAATCAAATAGTTCCCACCAGTATCCTCTGTATGACTGTTTGTTATTGATTGGTTACTTGTATTGCACCAGGTTTAGGTAGAAATTTAGAGGCAAACAAAAAAGACACCTCCATGTGCTAAGTAGCTGACATTTTAAATTAGGCTGAACACACACAAATTAGAATAGACTATTGGATTTAAAAGTATAGGGAAATTGTATGGATAGGAGAGACGAAAACATAATGGAAAAGGAAAATTCAGTTGATGTTGACGACAAAGAACTATATACTGTTTTTAACTACTCTTGATTTATCAGGGAAGAAAAATGGTATGAATAACTTCAGGAAAGGGAAATGAAATGCATTTTTAACACTAGGTGGTGCAATTGTGTAAAGCAGCATTTATTACAACTTTATAAAGTCAACCTTTCCTATCCCTCTGAGGTGTGAAGAAGAAATTCATATTTAAAAAGCTGTAGGAAATCCACCCCCCTTCATTAAGTTAGCAGTTTCCTTGAAAGACTTGCAACACGGATGAGCAATAATCTTTATATCGCTGAGGTCTTGTGGGACCTAGATTAAGAGAGAAAGTGGTGCGACAATTCGTTAGGCTATATGAAGTATTTTTTATTTTAAGTTTATTATAAAACTGTTTACCTTCTTGTCTCCAAAATGAGAGAGAAGCAAGTTGTCACTTTTAAAATCAGAAATTACTTCTTAGCTTCCTTATATTGTGAGTATAGCAAAACAGACATCCCTTGTATTACTTCAAATATACCTTAAAATGCCTTAGGATTAAAGCAATTACCTGTAATACAATATTGCTTAGGACTGAAGCCGATTGTTGATTGGGTCAAAACATGAAATACAACTTTTTTTTTTTTCTTGGAATAGTAAATGTGTTTGCTTTCTTGTCTGCTTTACCAAAATTCTGCATTCCTTGTGTAATCCCAGGATATTAAAACAATTAAATGGGATATTCACAGTTCCAGTAATGAAACATAATTGTTTGAAATACTTTGATATTAAAATTAAAAAGAGAGCAAAAAAGGGATCCTGCTGAGGTTACATATTATTTTTGTATATTCAACCACATTTTGGGTTAATACGAGTCTTGCCTGAGTAAGGACTGTTGAACTATTTTAATTATTTTTTTAATGTGTTGGTCTTTTGAGAGGCGCAGTCTCCTGTTTTACCTGGGTGCTAGCTCTTAATCGCTACTAGCCTTGCACCTTTTACACTTCAATGAGATTTGTGCTGGTGCTAAGTGTTAGAACTATTGCTACGCAGCTGGAGGAAACTCTTCCCTGTCGATTTCCAAATGGAGATCGTCAACAAAGACCACACTTGCAGTCTCGGTGCCATACCTAGGACAAAATTCTGACTGACATGGGTCCGGGAATCCAGTAGCATCAAGATGTACCTGTAGCTGCAAGGCAACCATCTGTTCAATAACCTTTCCGAAAAAGGGAAGACTAGAGACGGAATCAGCTGACTGCAGTTTTAAGGACATTCGGCACCCTGCCCTGCCAAAAAGGAGGCATTCCCCCGTGTCTCTCAGCTCGCTTTCACCAGCTAGGATGGGCATGGATCTAATTCACAGCTGGTTGCCCACCCCACCCCAAGCACACACTCGGAATCAGTGGGCAAGACTAATTGAAGCCAATCCAAGAAAACTGGACAGAACGGAGCCTCCCCAAACTCTGACTATGCACCCAAACAGCAGTTCCCAGGTCATGCCAAATACGAGCAACTTTATCTGCAGAGTAGGCGGCAGACTCCTCACAGTGGACAGTGAATGACTCTAACTCCAGGTGGAGATAGGTAGGATTCACCACCCAGAAGAGCTCCACTGGGTGACACTTTGCAAACACTATGAGAGTGGCGAGTCGAGTGCAGCCTGCATTCTAGCCACCTACCCTCCCTCATTAGCAGCCTCAGGTCCTCTGTCTACCAGGGAGACCTGCGCTGCCGCAGTGGAGGTAGCCGATGCCTGGGTGCCAGTGTGTTGATGGCCTGGGTCAGGATAGCATAGACCCCTGGTTATCGTAGCTGCCATGAAATCTTGCTCTGCCCCCGAAAGACTGTCCTCTGCGTGTATGTTGAAATCACCCCAAGACACTAAGTCTGGGTGATCTCAACACCCCGTCTGAGACCAGCTCGGCTAGAGCAGTCAGGGAGTCTGCTGTGCTGCAAGGCGGGAATCCCCGGTCTATCCTGGGCCTCGAGCACGAGGTGCACTCATCCTATGTTGGACAAATCACTCGCTGAATACCAGATTGTCTTTACAGATCGCTGCAACTCTGCTCCTGCAGCTTTTAGGCTGATGCTACATCAAGTACCTGGCTGGCACCGTCTGGCCCGACACAGGCCCAGAACCCTCATCCAGCCAGGTCTCCGTAATGCATATGAGGTCAGCAGCCTCATCCTGAAAACGATCATGGACGGTACTTATTTTATTGACACTGACCTCCCATTAATCTACATCAGTGACAGATCAGAGGCTCTACTGACCTCCGCCCCCAAATATCGAGGGAGAGGGGAGAAGGGGGAGGATAGGGGAACAGAAACCAAATGTCTGCCCCTGTACTCATGATGACTTTTACTCCCCCACACCTCCCCGTGCCCAACACAACCCCAATTGGTTCATTAGCTGCCCCATTGACTCTCTCCACCCCCTCATCCTTGACTCTACCCCCTCTTTCACTGAGGGGCCGTGACACAAACCACCTCTCTTACCACCACTGCCCGTACCCGCCGCTCTCGCTGGGGGGAGGGGAATGGCCCCCCCGGACTTCTCATGCCTTTACCCCCTCTCTCCCTGGGGGGCTGTGGCACCATCACCCCATACCTACCCTCTCCCAACAAAACTCCCCCATCCAATCGCCCTTGCAAAGCCATTTCAAATAAAACAACAAACGGGGTAAGCCTAACCTTGCCCCAACCTCAGGCTGCTGGACGGCTGCTAGCTGACAGTTTGCCGTTGGTGTTAGCTTTTGGCAGGTACCGCAGGCAGGCTCCTGCGGCCAGGGATGGGGGCAGCCCCGGTGGTTCTAAAGTCCGTCCGCTTCCACTCGCCCAGCAAAGTGCCTTCCTCCCTTGGCTGGATAAGCAGCAGGGAACAGGGCAGCCCCAGGCCTTCCAAAGTCCGGCCCCTTCTACTCCCCCAGCACTGTTGGTAGCTCACCTTAGTGACCCCTCTTCAGTGGCTCTATAAGGAAAACACTTTCATTTCGTTTTTTTAATACTGTAGCTATTCCTTATGATTCAGAGGAAACTGTAATGCATGCAGTTTGTTATTCAAACATCTCGTGTGTACTTCAACAACAATAACCGAGATTTCTGTGCCCTAGAAAACGCTGTCCAGTTGGCAGGTATCCCTAAGTTACTGTGTGTACTGCTCTGCAAGATTGCATATTCTAGATATAGATAGATAGATATATTGGACGTGCTGTAAATGCTGTGCAAAGCACCTCTCCCACCTAATTATACCAACCTATTGCTAATGAATATGACTCGCATTAGCATCATTGAGCAATGTAACAGGGGTGTGTTTTGCAATACTGAAAGAAGACAGACAAGCAAAAAGGAAGGTTTTATTACTGAATAGAACAACTCACCTGGAGGATCACTTGGGAGGAAGCCATGGTTAGAGAAACTGTAAGGTTCACCATGCAATGTTCCTTCCAGATAATCCTCACAAATGGGAGTGGTGTAGGGATCAAGGCATCTGCAGAAAAGGCACCCCTGGAACTAAGGATGCAGAAAGCCAACCACCTGGGAAACTCCTGCTTGCATGCTGTTGTGTTGGCCCTCCTCTCCAAGCTGCAGCTGGAGCCAAGTGCTTTTGGCTGAACCCTCCTGAGACTTAGTCGTAGCTTCAGAGTAGTAGTTTATCAGAGTAGGCTCACATCTCTATTAAATTTCTCTTGATTTTCAATATGAAAAAGTTTCAGGGGTGTGCAATGGATGGTGATGTTGAGTCAAGTCAATCCATTGCTTTTCTGCAGCCTCAGTATAACCCATCCCGAACTTTATAGCGCCCCAGCAGAGGGTTGTGGTTTTGTGTGTGTGAGAGAGAAAAGAACAAGGAAAGGGAGAACAATGCTTTGAGGGCACATCCTCCCCCCATGGGCAGTGGGAGGATCTCTTTTGAAGGGCTTCAGTGGAAGCAAAGATCCATTTTAAATGTACACAATCAGTATTAGAAGATAGTTTGGCAGTTTAAGAGGAATAGCCTCATCTCTTATTACAGCAGTGATTTTAGGAATCAACATGGGTTCAGCTTTGTTCCATTCCACTGCAGAACCTTTATTTCATAGACGTTACAAGAAGGACTTTTCCGTTTGACATTCATGGTGCTTTCCTCTCCTCTCCTTTTTGGGGGTCCATCTTTAGCTACATTTAGCCCTTATGCTGTCTCCACACACAGAACAATTGTATATGTTCCATATAAACACCTGGGTGAAATGAGTTGATAGCTTCCCTTAACAGATTCAGTCGACACTTTATTGACCGTTTTAGGTCCTGATTAATCAAACATTGATCTTCTATCCCACTGAAGTCAGGGAGGCTTAAGCCTGTGTTGACGTGTTTTCCAAATCTGTGTCTTAGTGACAGGACCAGCTGCCCATTGGATAATTTGGACAGTTCATCCAGGGTGGTGGCCATCTGGAGACCACACTGATAGATCTGCATGACAGTTTTTTGGGTGCACTGGGGATCCACAGCATCCTGGAATACGCCAAGAATTGTGCAGTCCTCTCAGTGCTTCCCCCTGAAGGCTGGCTCTAGGAATGGTCTTAATGCACATGTGTAGACTGCGGTTTTTGTTAGCAAGATTATGCAAACTTTTGGGCCATGTATACTCCCACCAGCAGAAGCTGGTCCAATAAAAGAGACCATCTAAGCTACTTTATCCCCATCTCTTACATTTGGGATAAAAAGTGGCAACCACACTGCACATTTCATGGCAAGTTGTGCCATTTGATATTGAGCAACTGTTGGCATTTGATTTATGAGGGACGCGACCTCCCTGAGAAGCATTTTGAATTGATGTTTTGTTGAAGGAGTATTTGGGGGGTGAATAGTATGGTGGGAGGTGGGATATAGCCATGACTGCTCTGTGAGAGGGCGGCATATAGGCTTGTGGGGTGGATGCTCTCCCAGATGAGAGTGAACTCCCTTGTGTGAGACGCAAAGGAGTAGGAATGGGTGGGATGGGAAGAGAGGTGGGTTTTGGGTGCTTGGTTATGGAGAGGGGTGGGATTGGTGTTGTATGTATGATGTTTTATTGCTTCAATTATTGTAAGCTGTTTGGGGGGTGGGATTTATTTAATATGATTTACATATCCCCCCTCCCCCTTCCTGGGATAGGGCGGTAAAATGCAAGTATTATAGTAGTAATAAAAATAAATAAGCTGTGGGAACAGCAGCATTGGTAGAGAGGGTTTATTGTTAGCAGGGGTTAAAATAAGGGGAGATGGGAGAACCACTAAAAGCAAAGGGGAAGCTATCTCTTCTTCCAAACTTTGGAGAGAAGCTCCGCCCCACAAGTCCCTCTTCTCCTTCGCTTGTCTACAAAGAGCTTCCCCTGCTATTTTGTTCCAGACATGGATTTTGGAGAAGACTCTATTTGCCATTATCTACTCTTTTTTTTTTTTTAGAAGCTTTACTCTCTAATTCTGGCAATGTAATGCTTTTCACAAAGACTGTGTTCCCTTAAAAGATATGTATGGACAGAAGCTTCATGATGCTGAATTCTATTCAGACTGTATACATTTACATAGTATAATTAAATTATATGGGTATAACAGATGAATTTTTCAGCACATAGATATGAATTTATTTACTGCTAAGAGTATAGCAAGCAACCCAGACGTTTTCTGTATGCTGGTAAGTGCACACATTTTGGATAATCTTTGAATGAACATAATGCAGACATTACCCCTGTTCTGCTGTGTAGGAGATTGGGCTATATGGAGAGAAAGGAAGATACTTGTGTCTGTCAATTATTTGAAAACCGAGCTCTTGATTTGTCCAGCCTCTATAAGAAGAACGTGAGCATCTGCACATATTTATTGAGAGACTTTGGGGTCAGTATTCAGCATTGTGCATGGGGAGTTAGTCATAGAGTACTCGTTAACATGAATGGGATTTCTATGGCTAATTTCTCCACACTGTCTGAAAAATTTACCCAAAGAGATTTGAAAAGTAATGTTGAGAAGCAAGTTGGTTGGTTAGCTGCATTATTTTCATGTTATTACTAGTTCTCTCTGCCCTTTATAGAAACAGTTCAGGATTGCAAATGTGACGTCTAAAACTGAGACGAAATAATGTAGTGGTCTCTACACGTCAAAATTTTAATTTCTAAGTATTTCAGTCTGAAATCAGCATAAGTTAGAAAGGGAATATTATATAGTAAGGTACATTTTTAAGACTTCTGAACCACCTTCTATCACCAGTTCTCTCAGCATAGCCTAGAGGTAATTGCTGGGGTAAATGGAAATAGGATATCTGCTTTGGACTTCACATCGAAGCAGTATTTTCACATATCTTCTTGTGTTCAACATCAGAATAACTTTTTTGTGAAAGTTCATTGAGATAAAAAGAGCAATGTCATTTTCAGTTCAACATGATATTTAAAATATTGAAATGTACGTGTAAACGTTTGATCATAGCTCATTTTTATACTGTATGAAAACTAAGCTGCAGGACCTACCGAAATTTGCATACAGATTTGGAAATCAGCATTCATATTACCTCTGAAGGATGACTGATACCTATTTAAGTTTAGAATGATATTTTATAACACAAAATGAGTCTAATTTTAAAATTAAATGCAGACTCAAATACGATATTTGGGACTGTAAAACGTTCCAACTTTAAAGTGTACAGATTTATTTTATTTCTCCTGTAGATACTGCTCTAGCAATGGTTGCGTTGCCCCACTGCCTCTTCCCTGCTACATCATTTAGCCTTTTAACATTCATCTTGCCTAGAAGGTCAGCGGTTCAGTTGCTTCTAATATCAGGGTTGCTCTATAGCTGGCGATTAGAGGGTGCTTCTATACCAAAGAGCTGTCTCATTTCTTCCGAGATTCTAAGAGTCCAGTTTACTTAACTCTCTTACAGAGTTAAAATGAATAACTTTATGCAGCATTATGCAACTCTTTTTGTCCACAGTTGGAATTTGCAGACCATATATTAGAATGACTAGGATGACTAAGATATTACTTAGACACAGTAATTCAGAGACTGTCTTTTATTGGACCAACTTCTGTAAAAGATAGTATGCAACCTTTCAGGTCACGCAAGGGCCTTCTCAGGCGTCAACTTTGACTTTTTACATGGCAGAGGAAGGGCTTTGTGCCGAAGTTTACATAATACACAGTCTTAAGTTCAAGTTCAAGTTTATTTGGCACTGTGCTCATGCCATGGCCATAAGATAGACAGAGATATAAGTAAAACAAAACATAATCTAGCATTATTTTACATAGAATATTAAATTCCAATAAGATAAAAACGGATATTAAATATTAAGTTGCACAATCTCTAGACTCTGGCCACTTTCACATGTTACCTGAGAGGTGGGGGAACTTCCATGATGGCAATTGTGGCTCTGTTCTCACGGGAATGAGCCCACATAGGAATGCGCTATTCTGCTTTTATCCTGCGAGAACACCCATCAAGGTAAAAGCGACGTTAGAGGACCTGGTCATGCGCGAGTGTTGATAAACTAGCGTATTCCTACATGTGCTGTTTCTTGTGAGAAGAGAGCCGCGATGATCATCACAGGAGTTTCCCTGCCTCCCAGGAAGATGTTCACAACATTATAGAATTTTAATCAGAAAAGCTTATGTAAAGTGATGAAAAGGCTAGTCTAGTACAAACCAATGTAGTCCAGAAGAGCCTCTGTCCTACGTGCTGTTTACGGACAGTATTTCCACTTTTGGAAATAGTTTTATTGATCATGTCCAAGTTGCACACTGTGTGTCTACAGCTCTAACAGTGACACATACACAGTGTTGGATAATGTGGAAGATTTCTGCCAACTACATTAAATAGGTTTATAAAGCAATACCCTTATTGAGATAAAAAGACTCTCTCCTTGCAGACATGAGTTACCTTGCTACAAAGCAAGCTAGAGGAAGCTGACCGAAAACGCATAGAGTAAAACCAGTTGCTGTAGGCTACTGAAATCTTGTTTTCTTATGAGCTGTAATAGAGGTATAGTAGCTATTAAACACATGTGCTTTTACTCTTTCATCAATGCATGACTATATAATATAGCACCTTTTGTTACGCGTTATAATGTTCCCATAAAGTTAAACCAAGGCAACCTCATTTCAAGTAATTGTTTTCCTTTTCAAACCTCTCCTTTTCTGTTGGGAGTTGCCAGGAAAAAGGGAGACGGAGATTATTTAAATCACCTAGGAGATGATGTGCTTTAGGAAATAATGTTTGGAAATAGCATTCCAGCCCGAGACATTTGATAACGCTCTGCAACTATTAGTGACCAAAATCAGTACCAATACTGCTTTTTATTTAATTTAATAATTTAATCAGTCTGGGGAGGAACACTTGAAAAATACTTCATATAAGTAAAATCTTACTGGCCTGAAAGCTTTTGTATTTTTTTACCAAAGAAACTGGTTTAATAAAATATATCATTTGAACCACTTTGTCTCCATGGTCTTATTCCCAAAATATTGAGTATCAATGTGTTGTTCTTTAAGCCAAGCTAAACTTGTTGTGAAATGCAAAAAATAAATCCATCAGAATGTGATATTTGTCTGGAGTTTGTAGGAAAATCTCAAGATGTTCAGAGTAAGAGAGGTTAAAAACTAAAATAGATCTTTGGGAAGAAGACAGTTGGAGGAGCTAGAATTCTAGCATCATAGCACTATAGAGTGGTGCAGGGAAAAATATTCACAAAACGTACTACACTGCTGGTCATCCGCACTGCTCAAAGCACAGCCTCTGCATCGTTGGGTGAGAATAATTCCAGTTGATCCAGACAAGCGGGACAAGATTGGGCCTCCTCAAACCCTGACTTTGCATTCAAGTTAGCAGTGCCCAAGTTGAGTCAAATAGAAACAAACCTTATCTGAAAAGTAGGTAGCAAATTCATCACAGTGGGAAGATAATGACTCTAACTCCAGGTGAAGAGAGGCCAGGAATGAATACGTTATTCACCACCTGGAAGAGCTCTGCTGGACAGCACTTTGCAGACACTACGGCAGCAGCGCTTTAAAAACCGTCTGTGCCACAGCGGATCAGCTTTGGCGCAAGTTGAGCTCCACCTGCGCTCTAACCATCTGCCCTCATGCTCTAGCAGCCTCAGGTCCTCCATATACCCAAAAGACCTGTGATGCCATAGTGGAGGAGGTGGACACCTGAGCGTCACTGTGTTGATAGCCCGGGTTAACGCAGCATACCACAAATCAACCAGGGCATCGACAGAGGGGCCGTCAAGGTCAGTTCTGGAATTCTGTTGAATCCGTTAGTTTCTGGGGGTGGACCATCCTAACTGGGCCTAAGAACTCCTGCTGTGCCCCTGAAAGGCTAGCCTTGGCGTGTATGTTGAAATCAGCCAAAACAATAGGTTTGGGTGATCTCAACACCACCTCTGAGACCAGCTTGGGTAGAGCAGTCGGGGAATCTGCTGTGCAGCTGGCTGGTCAGTAGTGCAGCTGGGTTGACCAGCTGAATCCCCAATCTGTCTCAGTCCTCAAACGCTATATCCTCCTTTAGTTCAAATAAATCTCGCGTTGTATTAACTCCCTAAATATATTTGTACAGTGTGATCATGTCTAATGTATAGTTAGTACATAGTAAATCACGTTAGTACGTGATCACGTTGTCATATTGGACTATGCCAACTATTGGTCACACCTAGAGCTTTTGTGTAGTGTTTTAGGTACAGGACATACTAGTCTNTCATGCCATGGCCATAAGATAGACAGAGATATAAGTAAAACAAAACATAATCTAGCATTATTTTACATAGAATATTAAATTCCAATAAGATAAAAACGGATATTAAATATTAAGTTGCACAATCTCTAGACTCTGGCCACTTTCACATGTTACCTGAGAGGTGGGGGAACTTCCATGATGGCAATTGTGGCTCTATTCTCACGGGAATGAGCACACAAAGGAATGCGCTATTCTGCTTTTATCCAGCGAGAACACCCATCAAGGTAAAAGCGACGTTAGAGGACCTGGTCATGCGCGAGTGTTGATAAACTAGCGTATTCCTACATGTGCTGTTTCTTGTGAGAAGAGAGCCGCGATGATCATCACAGGAGTTTCCCTGCCTCCCAGGAAGATGATCACAACATTATAGAATTTTAATCAGAAAAGCTTATGTAAAGTGATGAAAAGGCTAGTCTAGTACAAACAAATGTAGTCCAGAAGAGCCTCTGTCCTACGTGCTGTTTACGGACAGTATTTCCACTTTTGGAAATAGTTTTATTGATCATGTCCAAGTTGCACACTGTGTGTATCTACAGCTCTAACAGTGACACATACACAGTGTTGGATAATGTGGAAGATTTCTGCCAACTACATTAAATAGGTTTATAAAGCAATACCCTTATTGAGATAAAAAGACTCTCTCCTTGCAGACATGAGTTACCTTGCTACAAAGCAAGCTAGAGGAAGCGGACCGAAAACGCATAGAGTAAAACCAGTTGCTGTAGGCTACTGAAATCTTGTTTTCTTATGAGCTGTAATAGAGGTATAGTAGCTATTAAACACATGTGCTTTTACTCTTTCATCAATGCATGACTATATAATATAGCACCTTTTGTTACGCGTTATAATGTTCCCATAAAGTTAAACCAAGGCAACCTCATTTCAAGTAATTGTTTTCCTTTTCAAACCTCTCCTTTTCTGTTGGGAGTTGCCAGGAAAAAGGGAGACGGAGATTATTTAAATCACCTAGGAGATGATGTGCTTTAGGAAATAATGTTTGGAAATAGCATTCCAGCCCGAGACATTTGATAACGCTCTGCAACTATTAGTGACCAAAATCAGTACCAATACTGCTTTTTATTTAATTTAATAATTTAATCAGTCTGGGGAGGAACACTTGAAAAATACTTCATATAAGTAAAATCTTACTGGCCTGAAAGCTTTTGTATTTTTTTACCAAAGAAACTGGTTTAATAAAATATATCATTTGAACCACTTTGTCTCCATGGTCTTATTCCCAAAATATTGAGTATCAATGTGTTGTTCTTTAAGCCAAGCTAAACTTGTTGTGAAATGCAAAAAATAAATCCATCAGAATGTGATATTTGTCTGGAGTTTGTAGGAAAATCTCAAGATGTTCAGAGTAAGAGAGGTTAAAAACTAAAATAGATCTTTGGGAAGAAGACAGTTGGAGGAGCTAGAATTCTAGCATCATAGCACTATAGAGTGGTGCAGGGAAAAATATTCACAAAACGTACTACACTGCTGGTCATCCGCACTGCTCAAAGCACAGCCTCTGCATCGTTGGGTGAGAATAATTCCAGTTGATCCAGACAAGCGGGACAAGATTGGGCCTCCTCAAACCCTGACTTTGCATTCAAGTTAGCAGTGCCCAAGTTGAGTCAAATAGAAACAAACCTTATCTGAAAAGTAGGTAGCAAATTCATCACAGTGGGAAGATAATGACTCTAACTCCAGGTGAAGAGAGGCCAGGAATGAATACGTTATTCACCACCTGGAAGAGCTCTGCTGGACAGCACTTTGCAGACACTAAGGCAGCAGCGCTTTAAAAACCGTCTGTGCCACAGCGGATCAGCTTTGGCGCAAGTTGAGCTCCACCTGCGCTCTAACCATCTGCCCTCATGCTCTAGCAGCCTCAGGTCCTCCATATACCCAAAAGACCTGTGATGCCATAGTGGAGGAGGTGGACACCTGAGCGTCACTGTGTCGATAGCCCGGGTTAACGCAGCATACCACAAATCAACCAGGGCATCGACAGAGGGGCCGTCAAGGTCAGTTCTGGAATTCTGTTGAATCCGTTAGTTTCTGGGGGTGGACCATCCTAACTGGGCCTAAGAACTCCTGCTGTGCCCCTGAAAGGCTAGCCTTGGCGTGTATGTTGAAATCAGCCAAAACAATAGGTTTGGGTGATCTCAACACCACCTCTGAGACCAGCTTGGGTAGAGCAGTCGGGGAATCTGCTGTGCAGCTGGCTGGTCAGTAGTGCAGCTGGGTTGACCAGCTGAATCCCCAATCTGTCTCAGTCCTCAAACGCTATATCCTCCTTTAGTTCAAATAAATCTCGCGTTGTATTAACTCCCTAAATATATTTGTACAGTGTGATCATGTCTAATGTATAGTTAGTACATAGTAAATCACGTTAGTACGTGATCACGTTGTCATATTGGACTATGCCAACTATTGGTCACACCTAGAGCTTTTGTGTAGTGTTTTAGGTACAGGACATACTAGTCTTAATAAATGTAACTTTCAAATAAACATGCTCAGGAAACTCTTCAGAGCAAGATTGTTGTTTCTACCATTCTTAAGCTGACAGGTTTGCTTTGCAGCTTTTTCATGAAATCTGTACATCCGGTGATAATAGTAGGGTTATTCTTTGCTGTAATGATCCAGGCTTGAACTGCTGCTGTTGGAGCCCTGAACGCGGTGGTTGGCTCTGTAGCACCCCTGCTTCTCACTGGCTAGGCCCAGTTTCGTTCTATGAAAACGAATAAGAAACCCTTTACACCCCTGCCTATAGCACTCGCCAAGGTAAGTTGCTGTTGCTGTTGGTGAACAGGATTGTTAAAGCACAGTTTGTTACTGATTTTAAAATAACCAGTGTTAGCTGGAGCCTTTCCAGTGGAAGTCACTCTGTGGCTGTACACATTACAGTTAACCACGGGGGAAAGCAGCCCTGCGTAACACTGCACGAACAATCATACAGACTATTCCACAAATATCAACCATGATGATTTGGTAACGTTGAAAATAGCAAAGCTGCCAATGGTAGAATATTTAAATTTATATACCTTTTAATTACCTATTTTGTCCCTTAGCTGAAATATTTAAATTGTGATTATAGGAAATGTTTGAAGTGCATTCTTTCTTCAAAGCTCTTTTTTTCTCCTGTCTATCTGTGCAATACTAACCTACACTTGTGGCATTGCAATCTGGAATTAATTATCAGAATAGGAACATTTCTATTTTTCTCCCTTCACTATAATAATGAAGGTGAGTATGTCTTAAAATAGAAAAAATGTAAGTCCTTTTCAGAGAATCCTATTTGAAGATCAGAAAGAAGTACAAAGGGAGAAAAGCTTTTTGTTTGTGTTTGCAATCAAGTCTTTCTTAAAATGGAAGTGAGACACGCAGGCATAGTTATTTTCTAATACGATATTGAAGAGAAGTAGATACAAGTCTTGTTGGATTGTGAAGTTATGTGCCACATAAATAAATAATAAATATCTGTCTATCTTATTCTCTGTAAAGCGTCAGGTACATCGCTGGCGCTATATAAATGCTTATAATAATAATAATATGACCCTGAAAAGGACTATGATTTTCAAATATTAGTGAAATTCATTTTATTGTATGGAACAAGCTGAAGGGCAATTACATTTAAGTACTTGTAGAGCTATATTTTGCCTATTGTATTTAGTCACTTAAAATTTAACAGCTCCTTAAATATTTCTGTTAAAATATTTTTCTTTTTTTAACAGAAAAATGATTAATTACAGTGGAATTGCCATGTGTCTAACTTGGTTAACCTGAAATTACTTTTAGGTCAAGCGGTTATTTTTTCCTCCTGTCCCAAGTCAATTAAATGTGTTTGTCTCAGGGGATAACTCGAACCTTCCCTGTTCCAGTTTCTTGGTGGTGTCAATCTGTGTTGGGGAGGGGCTGGGCACAGCGTGAGGCCGGGGCTAGCCAGCTGCACATCTGTGGTTCTTCCCGGGCCGTGTGGGCGATGGGGCAGTGTGCCGGTCGTAGGCATGTTGGTTTGACACCCCAGCCTGGCCGGTGTCTGCCGTAGTTTCCTCCCGGGGCTGGGTCAGGTCAGGTCAGGTTGCCACTGTCACATCTGTTTCTACCTAATAAAAACGGCCACACTAATTTCTATTGAACAAAATATTGTTTATAGCTTTAATACAGATTTTTAGCAGTGATTTAAATATTTGCTTGTTTTAACATTGAACAACAATCAGTACCGAAGACCTCTCCAATTCTTTAAGCATTCCTAAGCTGAACTGGTGTAGATGGCCCACTAAATTTGACTTAAGCAGACAAGCAAATGTGCTATCCTTTAATAAAATGCAACTAATATTTAGTAACACTTTATGAGAATTTTTCAATGCAACTACATGCACATGTAGAAAAAGGAAATTAAATAGATGTTCCGATAATAAGGAATCACATTTTCACTCTTCGGCATTGCAAATAAACCAGCACTGCTGCCCATCTGTTGAGGTGGAAGACGGTGTACCCAGATGGCTGACCCACGTGTTAGGGTACGCGCTGCCTCCGCATGCATTTAGCACCACGGCGCCGTGGGCGACAGCCTAGAGCGTTGCTGGTAGACTCCGTGGTAGAGAGGGGTGGGGTGATGCAGGGCAGCGGACAGAACTCCGGCCCATCTGTGCATTCCATCATGCGGCAACTACAAGGGGGGAGGGGGGGCTACACGGAGCGACCTCGTGTTCCAGCTGGCTCCCATCTCGTGTTAACACCGCTAGACAGCTGTTCCGTACAGGCAATGCTGTGGCTCTGCTGATGGATTAGAGGTCTGCCTGGAGTCTTGGTGCTGTTTATCAAGCTGGGGCACAAGATGCTGTGAAATTGACTCATGATTTCTCACTGCTCTGCTCCTTTATATACCTCATCATTGTTTCCTATCAACCAACTAGGAGCTGTGCCCTCGTTTTTTAATTTGAGAGATAATCACAACCCACGACACCTAGCTTGCAATCCTCCATCTATTCAAGTCAATTTCTCAGCTCTCATTGACCTTAACCCTGGAAGATTTACACCCTTAGTTTAGTTGTTATCCCAATTTAGCTACTCAGCCACACTACTAGTGCTGTTAGAGCATCCTAACAGCTAAAATGGAACCCACTTAAGTAGAACTTGCATAACTGAATTTCTGGAGTTAAATTCTTGATCTGGATAAGTAGAATTCTGAACCCTGATATGTCATTTTAAAAAAGTGTATAGGGTATACATTAATGCTATAAGTGTATAGAGAGTATACCCAGCTAAAAATATCAGGACCTTTGAGTGAATAATGATTTCTTGGCAGCATGTAGTTAACAGACTGTAGGAGAGGGATTTGCAACCTGGTACTCAGGCAGTCTCCCATTAAAATGAACTGCAGAGGGGACGGGGAGACTAAATGGATACATCTTTATGCAAATGATTCATGCAAATGATGCAGTGCTCCCAAGTAGTCGAATCACTCCAGTGCTCGTGACTGGGAAAAGGTTGAGAGCCCCTGCTGTAGTATCTACCCTGCCAGGGCGAGTGCGGGCGATGGGCATTAGGAAACATCGGTGTTGTCTGTCTTCAGCTCTCTGGACATGCAGACTTACAGCGATAGACCTGCATGTGTGTGAAATCGTGCTGACTCTGGGGGTCTCAGAGTGAGCACTGGGGTCACCCCCTTCCCCCCCAATCCCTCTCTGGGTGTTAACAAGCAGCACAGCAACCACTCTTTGAGCCTGTGAGTGTTCCACTGACCCGTATGCGGCACCTAATAAACGAATGGGGCTGGAGAGGAGGAGGATACGCCCTAAGGTGCAGCAGAGAGGTTGGGGAGCCAGGCCCTCCCTCCTCCTCAGACACTTTTAACTAAGAAAGCTCAGTTCCCTCCCTTGTAAACTCTGTGCAGTCATTTCAAGGCATAGAGGGAGAGGCAGGAGGGAGGGAAATGTTGCACAGAGAGAGATATCTAAGAACAAATCCAATCCGAGCTGATTTTTCAAACAGTTCACACCCAAACCAGCCCATGCTCTCCAGCCCCACACTTCTGATCACAACAACAGTAGCTACAATCCATCATGTACACCTCCCGAAACACACACCAACTTCTCCACAACCTAGTTGACAGCACACCAATCAGTGGGTGCGCATTAGCCAGCATTAGCCCACATGGCTGGCTCTACATTCTCGGAACGTTAACTGACAAGACAGTAGCCCACTGAAGCCCGGGTTCACTCCATGCAGCCACCACTCACAGCGGACAAACCTAATAAATGGGGAGTCACTGCATGCTGCCCCCCATGACCACAACCTCAGTGAACTCTGGGTACATGAAGCCAGCCCACCGTAGTTTTTGATGGTTTTCTTCGTCCCCCCCCTCTTCCCCTGCTTTTTTGCGTGATCCAAATGTGAAAGTAAATAGTCAAATTGTTGGTGAGAGTGGAGAGAGTGCTCACTCCTCAGACCACTCTAGGTTCTGCGCCTGGGACTCTGTGCTCCTGGCAGACCTGTATGTGGGCAGAGGCTGCACGCACCCCTATAGATGAGAAGCAGCGCCATGAGCACACATTAGCCAAGATAAGCCAGCATTCACCTGCATGGTGGGCTCCATATTCTCTGAGACGCCGCTGCGAATGGGGGCTACGTGGTGGCCCTGTGTCCGGTGGCGGCAAATATCTGGTGTACACCTAGTAAACGGCGTTGTCTAATGTGAGCTATTGTCTCATTTGTTTTCACCCTCTGAATCAACACCGTACATGGATGGTGGGTTGAGTGTTCATTGCGTGGTGGCTACCTGTTTTGTAATCCTGATCATCTAAGAGACAACCATGAAAACACCCACTTGTGCGGGGTTATTGTATTGTTTGTTAACACCCTCTGCTTCCGAGGGGAGGAAATGGGGACTGGAGGTGGAGACACTTGGCGCTAACTTAATTTGAGCATCGGTTTTCCACACCTCCAGGTCCATTTCCTTAAGGTCTGCTTAAGTAGAATTTCTGATCTATCAAACTTTTTAACACGGTTGGAGAAATTCGACTTAAGCAGACTCCAGTGTATTTAATGTACTGTGCGGTTTTACAGGGTTCTTCTGTAGTAGCTGAATTAAATAGAACAATCAGCAGTCACCCGTGTATCTGAGGTGGGAGAAGTTTTTTGAAGGAGATGGTTTTCAATCTGGATTATGTCATTTGATATTACACACTTGATATTACATATTACATAACGTGTATGTGTGATTTGCTTTTATTTTTTGTTTGCTTTAAAAGTACTGTTTGTTTTTCCCTAGTTTTGAAGCCTAGCTTCTAAGTTAGGCAAAGGGCTAAATTTGAACGCATGCGTACAAACCATGTTCCTCGTTCCACCTCTCACTTCAAGGTAGATTGTCAGTCAGTGTTCATTTCTGATTCCAAGGGGCTGAACATGGTGTGGTGATAAGAATCTTGCCTAAACTGATGAAAGCAGGAAAATTCTCAGTTCGGGCTGAATGCTAAGGATAGGTCAGAGCCAAAGCCCAGTTAAAATCTCATTGATTGAAGTGGGCTTTGGATCAGGGCTTAGTTTACTACATGATACGCTGGCTCTGTAAACTGTACATTGTGGTATAACCCAGCCATGCCAAAATACCTGCATACAATGAAAAGAATCACAGAGAGACTTGCAGGCTCTTTAAACCACTTTTTTGTTGTTCTATACCATTTTTAAAGTGCTATAAATTTACACTGCACATTGCAAATATAATTAAAATGCTACAAAGAATTTAAATAAGACAAGCCTATAGCAGTGCTAGAATAACACGAGGATTTTCGTACGACCTTCTGCGAATCCCCACGCTTACTCTGGTTAGCCAAACTATGATGGAAATGGGTTTTATTGGAAAGGGCTGGATTTCCTACTTTTTATTGTTTGAATAGTAGTTTTGAAAAAACCCCGTTTACAACAACATCCAGTACCGAAGGTATTTTGCATAAAAGCTTGGTATTTAGAATTTCTCTACGTTATCCTGGAGATAATATCTTTGACTGGACCAACTACATACCTTTTATTGGGGGAGGGTATGCGTATGAAAGCTTTTGAGCCACACACTGTTCTTCTCCGGGCTCGTAATAAGTCAGAACTGACACCAAACAATTGCCTGTTACAGTTATCCTATGTCATGTGTCACCACTGAATATCTAGCTGCAGTTCGAATTGCTTATCTGCTAACAAGTTTTCGTAAAAGCCTTTAGGGTCTTCACCAAAATGTGCTTATGAACTTTTCACCCCGTGAAGTCAAAACCCAGGCAAATAGTATCTTTTGTGACCTTCTTAACTTTTCACACCCGCTCTGCCAAACCGTAAGTCTTGCCCGCAGTATCCATTGAAGATTGAGTGCTGGGCTTCATTAATATGTCATCTTAACAAATAGCATTACCTCAAGTTCATTCTGCATAGTTGTCTTTAATCCTATTAACTTTTAAGTTAGTCAGTAGCTGCCTTTCAATGATATCATCATCATCATCATCATCAACTTTTATTTGTACCCCGCTCTCTCTCGCCTATGGTGACTCGAGGCCGCTGACAACAAAAGCAAAAAACATCTAAAGAACAGTAACAATTACAATTCAGCACAAACCACACAGTCCAAATAACCCCTCAATTGACACATCATAACATTTCATAACATAATTTCTAATTTTTAACCATCCCCTCTCCTCCCTCACAAAATTCAATATAATAATATTACAGCATATCATACCAGTCCTTCCATATGCTCCAGCCCTGCTGCCACCAGGGAAGGAGCCCATCAAATCCCTTCCTACCCTCCTGCTCTCACCAGGAGGGGGGGGACCTATCATCCACAACAATACACTAATACAATAACAATCCAAATATCAAATTAAACATTTCCAAATCAGCAAAACAAAACCCCTCCATTTCTTAACCTAATTCCAAGAAAAAGCCAACCCTCCCACCCACCGCCCACACCTTCCCCTGCTGCTACCAGGGGTTGGTGCCAGATCTTCCCTCCCCCCACCCACAGCTCCCCACTCAATATACCCTTCCCCAACACAACCCCTATCCCACCCCAAACCCAACAAAATACAACTTACAAAAGTACCAAGCCCCTAAATCCCCTACAGTCCCCGAAGGGCCCCAAAGGGTGGTCTCGTGGGTGCTTTGAGATCTTCAGCTGAAGGACCTTCATAACAGTTCTCGGATGCAGCCGTGGTATCTGATGTAGTGTCCGTCCGGCAGAAGGGCCCCTGGGTGCCCTGGCCCAGCCAATGGCCCCAGCCGAAAGCTGGCGCCCCACAGGGCCCCGCCCTGAGAGTTATTATCTCAAACAGTTCCTCCAAAGTCCCTGGTAGCCACCTCCGTCCTCTAGCAACCTGCCAACGGCACTTCGTCCTTTGGCGGCGACCTTCGGCCACCGCCCAGAGGGCGCCGCCCTCAGGGGCAGCTCCCCTTTATAAAAGATGGTTGATTTCTATTGCAGTTCAAAATTGGCAGAGAAATTACTGCTGTTGTAACAATTTTAAATGGCAAGATTTAAAGTATACATGAAGGAAAGAAGGTGCCATTATGGTGTAGGCCATGGACTGAGATTCAAAATATTTAAACGCTGGTTCTACCACAGAATAATATTTGATCTCCAGCATATCACTTAGTTTTTCAGCCTTTGGTTCCCTGTCTGTAAAATGGGGATAATAATGATGCTTTCCTACCTCAGCAAGGTTTTTGATGATAAATTTTGTTGTGCCTGAAGGATTTTCTCTATGGAGAGACTGAGAAGGAATTTACCTCAGACTAGTTGCCGCCATGATTCAGAAGCATATACACATGATAGGGCTAAGTCCCAAAGCCAGAGTAACTGTCTCCACTATTCTGGTTTCAGATCTTACAACTGGTCCAGACTGGGGTAGTTTACCACAGTAATTTTACTGGCAAATTACCAGGTAACACAAACATGTAAGTAATCCTAATTAGCCCCACACTTCGGGTGAAAATAAATGAGACAATAGCCTGCATTAGCACTCACCAGGTGGACGTTTGCCTGCCCCATCAATTAGACGTTTGTCAGATGTTTACCTGCATCCTACCCCTTACTCCCCACTCACGGCATCATCCAAGAACATTGTGGGCCCACCATGTGGGCTAATGCGTGCTAATTCATCCACCTCCCATCTGCAACCAGGTCCACCAGCAGCATCGAGTCGCACCTAGCGCGGCTGCTAGAGAGCAATCAGCTGTGAAGCGGCTGCAAGAGGAGAGGGCCGGGGAGGGGCAAGCAGAGAAGGTCCTTCCTGCACCTCCACTCTCTCCTCTACCCTCTTACAACCGTTTCACAGCTGATCACTCTCTTGCAGCCACCCAAGTACTCTTTCCTCTTGCAGCCGCTTCATAGCTGATTGCTGCTCACATGCTCGCATGTGCATGCAGCGATCAGCTATGAAGCGGCTGCAAGAGGAGAGAGTACTTGGGTGGCTGCAAGAGAGTGATCAGCTGTGAAGCGGCTGCAAGAAGTGATAAAAAAGTGGGGGTACAGGAAGAACTGTCTCCTCTTGCAGTTGCCTGAGCACTGCTGCAAGAGGAGAGTGCAAGGGAAAGCGGGGCCGTGCAAGGGAAGAAGCCTTCTCTGGCTGTGCCCCCCCCCCCCCTCTTTTCATCAGATCTAGGGTTGGGGAGAGGGAAAGCACTGAGTGGTACCACCTGTGATGACTACCACCAGCCCATGAAATGCGGGCAGCTGCCTATTTATTGGCTCTACATGCTAAAACATGAGTGGGGGCTACACGGACCCCAGCGGCCTATTTGTCTCATTTCTAAACACCCTACGGGACACTTATATTGGAGTAAGTTCTTCATATGTGCAAGTCCTGAGGGGCATTCTGATGCCTACTGAGAGGGATAATTTAAGTGCCCAGCTAGATTAATAAATTCAAGTTGGTTTAAATATAAGCACTGAAATTTATTTTTTAGCAAGTGTTCCATTTATATTTGTAGTAAATAAAATAGCTTTTATTATTTATTTCTCCCATCTCCTCACACAAGGGTTATACGAATCTCTTTATCTTCTGCTTTGAATCATGGGTTTTATAGATACATAAAGGTATGTTTCTTACCTGCAATGAGTTGTATCCTGTTACCAAGTCCCACTGTAGGTATTTGGTGCCACGTAGCACCCAGCTCGGAGTATAGCAAGCAGTTTTATTCCTCCCCCACGGCCTGACGTAAGTTCCCTGGGCCTCTCCCCAGGTCTGGCAGTTCATCATGATGTACCTATTGCAAGCAGGAGGGTGGTGGGACTTGGTGAGAGTATACAGCTAAAAAAACCTCATTACATGTAAGAAACTTAGCTTTCTTCCTCATTATCCTCACCCCAATTCTCACTATAGGGAGATCGGAAAGCAAAACCCAGGATGTGAGTTGCCGTATATGGCTGATGTGCCCTCTCTTATTTATGAAAACAGAGAAAACAATACAGACTGGCCAAACTTGGTGTCAGTCTGGATAGCCACATCCACAGTGTAATGGGAGAACTCCAAGCTGCTGCCTTACAAATACCCAGCAGGGGCACATGGCATGGTGCCGCTGCCGCTGCCCTCATAGCATGCGCCTATATCCCCCTGCAGGCAGGACACCCCAGTGCCTCATAACTATGAATGACACAAGTCTTCAAGTACCTGGAGAGAGACTGCTTGGACTCCCAAAGAGAACAGACTACGTGGCTACAGCTCTAAACTCCCTAGTCCTGTGGATGTAATAAACCAGTGCTTGATGAATATCCAATTTGTGTAGTGCTTCCATCCTTACCCCCAGGGGGGTGAAAGAGAGAGAGCAAAGAGATGGACTGCCCCATGTGGCACTCCCAACACCCACTTTTGGGAGAAAGCGTAGGTGCGGGTGGAGGGACTCCCTTCTCCCTATGGAACACCATGTAGGGTGGACGTGAAAGCAATTTTACAGGGAAGCAAGTCCAGTGGAATTTCCGCCATATGTTCAAATTGGTCTGTCATGAAAAGCTGCTGAAACACATCCAAGTCCCAACTTGGATGGATCGGGGGAGAAGCCACACCGCCCCCTTGAGGAATCTGTCGCCAATGAACGGGTGAAGAGGCTTCCCCCATTTACGGGTCTCCAAAAAGCTGCCGTTGCCACCACGTGTGCCTTAGCTGAGGATACTGTGCCCCCCTTCTCTAGCAGTTCTGCCAGATATTCCAGGATGAGTAGCCTGAGGACAGAGACCTTTACCAGTTGCACAGACTGCATAAGCAGGAGGATCTCTTGTAATCTCCATGAACAACCCCATTGAGGTCAATAACGAAGTCTCCAGGCCACCGAGTATATGGAAGCTAGTTTCAGGTGCCAGAGACCCTCTCTCTACTGTGCCAGGAGATCCAACATCACAGGCACGCACTATGGTGGCTCCATTGAGGTTTCCCCTAGCTCCAGCGGGTACCGGTACTGCCTCAGCCATTCTCAGGCTATCAGAACCATATCTCCATCTCTCTCCCTGAACTTCCTGTGTATCCTGGAGATGAGGGGAATAGGTAGGAATGCATATAACAGGCCATCTCTTACCAGGGTGTCCCCCTACAGCCCCTCACCCTCCTCGGCTTGAGAGAAGTTTGGGAACTTGACATTGTGCTCTGAGGCACAAAGGTCTGCCACTGTCACACCCCATCTGCTCAGTAAGGAGCAATAGACTGAGTGCTTCAAGGCCCACTTGTGTGAGAGTGCTGGGGTCTGGCTAAGACTATCTGCCTCATTATCCTTGCCTGCCCCATGTGCAGCCATTGGGAGCACCCCCGTGATTATGCACCATTCCCAGAGGCTGCGCACCTCATTCAGATCATGACCTCTCACCCTTGCTGGTTGATACGGCAGCCACATTATCTGTACACAAGAGGACCAACTGGCCCCACACTATGGGTTCAAACACCCTGAGCGACAGCCAAAGTGCTCGCAGTTCCAGCATGTTGTGGTGGTGCATGTACTTGGCCAGAGACCAGTTCCTGTTTATGGAGACTTCTTTGGAGTGTCCCCACCCCTGACCCTTGGAGGGACACGTTTGCTGTAATGGTCAGTCAAAGAAGCCTGAAAAGTGTGCTTCCACAGATGTTGGCAATGGCCATTCACCACACCAAGCTGCGGCATACCCAACTGAAGTCCCGAGTCCAGCAATCCCTTGAGGAGGCAAGGGCCCCAGCCACCACTGTAGCGGCCATAGCTGCAGACAGGTTAGGGCTGAAACAAGATCTTACTACAAGTTTCTTGGCCTGGGCACTTCCTCAACCACTTTGAAATTTGCAAGGGTGTCCAGCATTATAAATTTCAAAGGCTGGCTTCCCTCCCAAACTATCAGGTGATAGGCAAAAACCCCTGGTGCTCCTGGCTCTCCCTAGCCTATGAGTGGATAAGCAGAAATGGGGAAGCCCCAATGTAGCAGGGAGCAGTCCTGGGGGGCTGCTTCCCCTTTAAGAAGGGGGCTGCCGGAGGGCTTAGATCACACAGATGTGGCAGAGCTAGCCCCAGAGCTGGGAATCAGGCTGTGGGGAGAACAGGCTGAGAAACTCCTGTGACAGAGTGGGCAGGTTATTGGCCCTTTAAGGCTGAGGAAAGGAAGCCTGGCCACGCCCACTCTGCCTGTACATAAGGCGAGCAAGGCTGAGCTGGAGGGAGTCTTTGTTAAGGAACTGAAAGAACAACATCTCTCTGAGAAAGCCTTTCTGTTCTATGCTTTTCAAAGTGCTGAATGCTGGAGAACCAGAGGGACCCAGGTACTGAGGAGATGCTGTGCCCAGGAGGGAGCCTCTTGCCTGGGGAAGGCTTGGCCAGAGCCTGGGGGTTTAAGGCCTTGCTGAATGGACTTTTGGGGGTTGAGGTTGTGTTGATTCTGAGTCTGCAGAGATGGACCGCCTGCAGGGTGGAGGCGATAGAGCCGGCAGCCCCAGGTATGCGGAACATGGGGTGTGTCTAATACAGGACTGTGGATTAATACCCTCTGAACTATGTGGTGTGTCCTGAGAGGGTACCCCCTTCTTGGAAGAGGGGGATTCAGCTGAGGCTCAAGGCTGAAATGGTGTAGCAGGAGGGGCGGTAAGTCCATAGCATGTGACCCCTGTGTAGCCCTGGGGGGACCCCCTGCACCACCCAATTAATCACTTTAACATTTACAAGCATGGCCAGCACTTTTAAAGTTCAAAGGCTGGCTTCTTCCCCAGCCTAACAGCTGATAATCAAAAGCCCCTGGGGCTCCTCACCCTCCGGGCTATCAGTCCACCCCCCGCTGCATGTGCAAGGTCAGCCCTGGTGTCTCCAAAACCTGAAAAGGCAAAGAAGCTTTGGGGAATCAATCTCACACTTAAAATGCAATCGGTAACTCACCGAAAGTACAATAGCTAAGCTTTCCCCTTCCCTAAATAAATGAGTGTCCAAAAGAATGAGTTACACTAACAGCCTTGGTAGGATGGGCTTTACCAATCCAAATTTCTGTTCAGGTATGGTGAGTGATCCAAATTCAATAACTCAGTCGACGTGCTTAGCTGTTGTCAGGGTCCCTTGCTGCCCTAGTGAAACCAATTCCCTATTGCCCCCTTTACTTCCCAGTTACCTCCCAGCATGCATCTGAACCATTAATTTGCATGCATGGGTCTGATTCATGCTTGCATGCAAATTAGAGTAGCATTAAACATGAATCTTGGGCCTTACGTGGTCCATTGCATTTACCTTAAATACGAATTTAGTTCCCCAAAGCTCTCTTGCCCTTTCATGTTTTGGAGGCATTGGGGCTGATCTTATGCACATGGGGAAGGGGGAAGAACCCCTGAGGCTTTTTTCCCCTGCTTGTCAGCTGATAATCTAGAGGTGCAGAGCTCCAGGGGCTTTTGCCTATCGGGTTATAGGCGGGGGGCCGCCAAACCAGCCTTTGAAATTTACAAATGCTGGCCACCCTTGTAAATTTCAAAGGTGTCAACTTGGCACATTCTGAATGTTGGGGCTAGGTACCAGGGAGGACTTAGAGTAATTGATCAAGATACCCAAGCTTGAGAGGAGCTGGCACGCCTTTGCCACATGTTTCATTAGACCCTTGCAAATAAGATGCTGAGATACACAATTTTTAGAGGATGCTTATGAGAAATACAGGTTATAGGACTGCATTGGCTTTCAGAATTGTCCTCTAAAATTTGCATATCTGGCCACCCTAATTGGCTCCAATGCAACCCTGCAATCTGTTTCTAATAAGCATTCTCTAAAAACTGCATATCTGGCCACTCCACTTACTAAACCAGCCCTGAAGAGCCAGTCATCCAGCTATGGGTATGCGAAGAGAACCTGTCTGCAGAGTGCCACCACGGTGGTGGCCAGACACTTCATAAATACCCTGTGGGAAGTAGGCAGCCCAAATGGTAGCACTGTGAACTGATAATGACTCCCTTCCAATGTAAAGGGCAGGAATTGGCAATGAGCTGGGTGGATTGTGATATGAAAGTATGCATTCTTCATAATGAGTGTTGCAAAAACGTCCCTTTCCCTCCGGGAGGGGATGATCTGTGCCAAGATAACCACGTGAAACTTGAAACGCTTGACATATTTATTCAGTGCTTCGAGGCCCAATATATACCTGAAACCCTCTGTTTTCTTGGGGACCAGAAAGTATGGGGAGTAAAATGCCTACCCGAAAGCCTTCATGGACACCTTCCCGGTGGCTTCTTTAGCCAAGAGAGAAGCAATCTTGCTCCTGAGAGCTGCAACTGCAGACTTGTTCCTGGGCAGGCTGGTGCACGCCAGTCGCCATCTAGGCCTACAATTGAACTTTAGACAATATCCACATTGGATCATGGACTGTACTCGCCGATCCAAAGTGATTTCCTCTCACTTTTCAAGGTAGGGCTGTAGCTTTTCCGTAAAGGAAGGGACCTCGGGCGGCATTGCTTGGGGCCTCATCCTAGTGCTAAATGTGCTTTTGGGAGTGACAGGCCTGGAGTTGCTGAGGCCAATTGCTGTGGATGAGGCCCAGCCTGGGCTAAGCCCCCTCACCCAGAAATAGGCATGACACCAAAGTCTTAAGGTTATGTGGTAAAAGAAAGAAATGTTTATTTAAAGACAAGGTTGAAAGGTAGATGTAATCAATCAAACCTGGAAACCCAGAAAGCCATGAGAGGGAAGGGTTTCAAAGGGTTGGGTTCCAGGCTGGTCTTTTTATGAGGGAGAATTAAACTAGGTGGAAGTTCAGCCTTATCTCTCTCTTACACGGCTTGGGCCCTGCCTACCTGCAGGATCACCTCACGCCCTGGATCGGCCCTTGCGGTCGGCCGGGAGCGCCCTTCTCAAAGTCCCCCGAGTCTCTCGGGTGGCAACGATGGGGAGGGTGTTCTCGGTGGCTGTACCTAGGCTGTGGAAATCCCTCCCAGCAGAGGTCTGCTTGGCATGGGCCTCTCTCTCTTTCCAAAGAGAGTGCAAGACCTGGCTGTTCCGCCGGACCTTTGGTGAGGTAGATGGGTGTAGCATTGGGGGGGAGGGGGGACGTTTTCTAACTCCACCTTTTGTGTGTTTTATATTACGGATTTTTCCATTTCTATTTATGTTTATTTCTATTTTATATTTATATATGTATTTTCATATGCTTTTTTTTTTTTGAGTTGTGAGCTGCCCTGAGCTTCCGATGTCAGGAAATATGATGAAAGTAAATAAATAAATATGATTAAATAAATAAATAAATAAATATTACCTTGAGATTAACAATAACATTCAGTTAACTGATTAGCTTGTGAGAAATTAGCTGGCTTCTGGTCTACTGTTAGGTAGACTCGAGTGTCGTGAGTTCTTATTTATGTTTATACCACCCCCTCCTGCCACATGGCTGTTCGGCACGATGAACAGAACACAATAAAAGTGTTACGTTGTTTTATGTGGTTGTTTTATTTACAGCATTCAGCCAAATATGAAAGCATACAACAAACATCTCTGTAAGAGATGATGGTGAAATTAGACACCACTATCCATAAAAAAATACGTAAAGCATCTCCGTAGAATAATATTCAAAATTGGAAGTACAACATATAACTCATCGCATGAAACTAAAATCAAGTGCATTAGGAGGCAAAACATAATCTATCATAATGCCTCCATGCAAGCCATAAAAACATGGCAATTTGTCACACAGTAAAATATAATGTAAGGAGGCCTAAGTTCATAATCAGGAATCTATAACAATATCCTACTGGGGATTTTCATTGCTGCTATAATGTATCTTGCCAGAGAATTTAGTACCTCCAAAGACTCAGGGTTATTTCAGACGTTACGAAAGCGCCTTTCATCAGTGAACCCCAGTGGATTTCCTGTGGTGGCGGCGTTTCCGTGCACGTCTGTTTGACCGCCGCCAGATGTTCACCACAGAGAATCTCTGGCAGGGGTCAAAGCTAACCACGGTTCTTGACCTCCGGCTGACCGGAGGTCAAGAACCGTGGTTATTTTGGCCACGATCCGAGATGGGCCAAAAGTAACGTCTGTTACCTTTGTGACCCCGACCGCAATATGGGATTAGCGGTCTGATTGGCTGCTGCGCCCACCCGTCTCCCTGAGGGAGGCCGGCCGAGGGAGCACAGGGGGGTGGGTCTGTGCGGCCGCATGTTGTGCTGTGCAGCCCTGCCCACTCCCCGGTGAAGATCAGGCCAGCACGTATGAAGGATGGCCGGCCTGATCACGGACCGGGAGCCAAGACTGATCCCGGTCTGGGGTTCAGCGTAGCAGGCCTCCAGGCCTGTCACGTCTGAAATTACCCTCATTTTGCAAAATCCATATGGCACACTCATATGGACTGAAGTGATGAGATGGGATTATATAATAAAAATTAACAAGAAGCCCGAACAAATCCTTAACACCCCCCCTCCAACTTAAACCTACCCACCTCGCCCCCCTCACCAAAAGCCTGGCAAAACAACCAGGTCTTAAAATGTTTACAGAAGGAGGGGAGATCTGGAGAGAGGCCAATCTCTGTCAGATGAGAGTTCCATAGCTGCGGCCTAACTCTAACCAAGCCCAAGGCCTACAGGGCTTTAAAGGTTATAACCAACATCTTGAATCGGGTCTGGAAGACTATAGGCAGCCAGTGCAGAGAACGGAGCACTGGTGTTATCTGCTCCTGATGGCTTGTCCCCACAAGGAGCCGAGCTACCCCATTCTGCACCGGCTGCAGCCTCCGGGTTGCCACCAAGGGTAACCCCATGTAGATCTGTCTCTTATACACATCTAGATGTGTATAAGAGACAGACCCCATTCTGCACCGGCTGCAGCCTCCGGGTTGCCACCAAGGGTAACCCCATGTAGATTGCGTTGCAGTAATCCGACCGTGAGGTGATGAATGGAAAGAATGGCCTAGGCGAGAGAGTGCGGGATATAAATTAAAAATGAAATGACAGTGGCAAGATTAGTGGCAGGTCTATGTTGAGGTGTGGGCTGCTCTCAGAGTGACTTAGGGGGTCTGTTACCACACCTATCTCTACTTCTGACTTACAAAGTCCCTACTCTGCTGGGGCCTTGTGTAGCTCACCTGCACCTGCAGAAAGCATGTGGCTTGGTCAGCTCAAGGCCATTGGAGGCCACTGACTCGAGCTGCTCCCTCAGAAGGCCCAGGCACAACCTACTGTACAGTGTCTCTCAATGTATACCTGAATTGGGCCATGAGAGCGAAGTAACTATCCTCCCTCATGTACAGTGATGCTGCTGAGTAAACCCGACACCCCAAGACATCGGTTTTCTTCCCCTCCCTATTGGGGTTGCGACAGTGACTCCCCCTCCCCCCCCCCTTCAATCTCTCTGCAACGGCAATCAGAGAATTAGGAGCTGGGTAAGAGACCAGAAAGTCATACCCCCAAATCCGTACTGGGTACATTCAAAGATTCTTGAGGTCAACGGGGAGTACCATTGCCAGCTGATTGCAAATGTCTTTATCAACTGCCTTGATGATTCCCTTAGCCACAGGAATAGCATTGATGGCATTCATGCTGGCCAATAGTTCAGGTGTCAAAGAAATGATAAGGTTCCTGGCTTTCCAGGTTCCTCTGCAAGGACACCCCCCTCTGCGGCTGATATCTGCACCAATAAGTCCTCCAAGGGACGGAGATCTGTGGGCGGGGGAACACAGCAGAGAATGGCCCACCTCCTAAGCTGGTGATGCCCCAGCTCTGAGATCTGTTGGGGCCAGCCAATCGCGCTCCAAGAGATCTTCAGTTGACCCCGCCGATGCTGGCACAGTGCCACTGCCTTCTGGCTCTACGGGTCTAAGGCTGTTCCACATCAGCCTCCTTCTGGAAACAGTTGGAGTGCAAGACGGCATATTGCTGTGTGAAGTGCTGCAGAGGCAGAGCCCATGGTGTCAGCAGCGTGGTGCCAAAGGCTGAGGGGCCATGGTGCTGACTGGTCTCCCACTGGGAAAAAGCTCTGTGCTGAGGGCAGCCTTGGCGCTGAAGGTGGAATGGGTCCCTTCGAAGGCACCACTGCAGATGGTGCTGGTAGGTGCCACAGCACCCATGCCATCGACTGCTCCGTAAACAGCGTGAGGCGATACTTCAGAGGCTCCAGGCTGATTGATTGAGTCTCCGTGTCAGGGACCATCCCATTCATTTCAATATAGTCACTGTTCTCCATGGACTTGGCCCCAATGATGTCTTTGTCACAAAGAGACTGAACTACAGGTCTCACCAATATGTAAAAGTAAAGATTAAACATGTATGTAATGTTAAAGCTGAGAACTGGAAACTCACTTCATGTAATGTAAAACAGAGCTGGCAACTCACTTCAGGCAATGGAGAGATACAAGCTAGGGAAAATGTGCATTCAGGAAAAGCTAACACCGAAACCAGACATACACCTTTTGAGTTGCAAACGAAGCTCTTCCTGCTTAGGAAAGCAGAGAGTTCCCCGAGGCGGGAAAGTGGAACAAAGAACTTTGGAAGATATAAAGGTGGGAGAAGATTTTCCATCGAGAGAAACACTTGGAATTCAATTAAATCTCTGGCTCGCAGTCACTGATCACAACGGGGTGTGGGGGGGAGGTCTACTGAAAGAAATGCGTTGAGAGAAGAACTTTGATTTCTAACACTTTAAGAACTGGTGCCGAGTCAAACTTTCCATCAAGGACCGTGACATGAACTGAACCACTTTTGGACCTGGGTAGGGTAAGATCTTAAATAGGGAATTACCCAGTATAGAATATGAATACGTTATTTACTTTTGATTTTAATTGCCACTCTGTGTTCAAACTATCTTTGCTTATGTAATCAATAAACTTATTTACTAAGAAGTGTTTGCTGTTGTCTGCATATTGGGGGACACAGTCTGAGAAACTTGAGCCCTCAAGCTCTTGCGAACCCAGAGAGAGAGTGTGTGAACAGGAAGCTTCAGGGAGTTTGGGACACAAAAGGATTGTCCCCTTCGCAGGCCAACGTGGGTCACATACAGCATTCATGTGTGGTGTAGCCCCCCATGACCCAACCCGAATTGAGTCCACCACGGTTGGCCGCTGCTGTCATTGGCTGCCCGTTATGGCGGGTGGAGGGGGGGGAGGGTGCTGGACACAGCGTGGGGGGCAAGGCTGCCCATCAGTTGAGACCCTCCTTGGGCTGCAGGCATGTGTGCGTGGTGCCCTAACCGTGTTGCCTGGGATTTTCCAAGCCAGGTTGTGATGGGGAATTGAGGGATTTTACATGAGTTGGACAGAATTTCTTTAGGCACTGACAAAAATCAGGGCTGCAAGGGAAACTCAGCAATCTCTCCTTTCCCCCCCCCCCTTCCTGTGAAATTGAAGAGGTTGCTCCTAGGTGGGGGGGGGGAACCCCCTCCGTTGGTGAAAGTGACAGAGCTGGGCCTGAAAGGGAAACTCTCTGGCTGGCTGTTCCAAGTAAACTCCCCAGCAGGCAAAACTGACAAGGCTACTGCTCCAAGCTTCAAACCAAACCCTCTGGTGAAAGTGACAAAGATCAGGGCTGCAAAGAAACTCTCCAAATGGAGGCGTCTTCAAATCAACCTGCCTCTCCACCGCTTCACCGCGCCCCCAGTGAAACTGTCGAAGCTGTGGCGAATGGCGTTCTGGCGTAGTGATAAGCTCCTTCGATGGTTGGGGGTTGGAAGCCCTTGAGGGTGGTGGTGGGGGAAATGGGGAGAGTCTAGGAGCTGGCAGCACGCCCCTTCCGCTGCATAGCCTATTGGCATTCCCAGACCCGACCAACCTGTGAGTGCCAATAAGAAAAAGCAGGGGTTCATGCCTGCAGCTGGCTAGCCTGGGAATGTCAATAGGGAAAGCACAGGGAAGGCGACGGGCGGGAAATAGCAGGGACTGGAGGAGTGGGGGCCCCAGGAGGGAAACTATGCCGTCCTGGCAGGGGAAGGGGCCTATGGATTGTCCGTAGGAGAACACATTTGTTCATAATGTGATCTGATTTTCTTCTTTCATCTAGATATTTAAAACAGTAAAAATGAAACCTTCCCTTTTCTGCATCTCATTATGAATGCAGTATAATTGTGGCAAAAATGGTCTCTCCTTTAACTGGGACAGCTGCTTAGTCAGGATTTTTTTTACACCTCCAGGAACATCCCAATAAAGCAGCCTCTTCACTATTACCAAATTTCACAGTTTTATTGTAGGTCAGATGATGGCCGTTTTTAAACGGCCCGCAGCAGGTTGGGGGATGGGTGTGCGGCCGTGGTGGGTGGAGGTGGATATACACCTGTTCTCCCGGGCACAACTCCACCGCCACCCACAGAGCACCGGAGATTGGAGCCCATTGCTCCGTGCGTGGGTGATGTGTGGATGCACCCCCATCCATCTCCTGCAGCATTCACATGGACATCTCCACGCAGCAACACTGCGCGGGGGCACTTGGTGTGAAAAGGGCCCAATAGGATATTTGGTGTTTTTCTTACCTCCTCAGCTCTTCTGGAATCAGGGATTGCATGAGAATCTCAGCTTTCATTAAAAAGGAAAGCATGTTTCTAGCTGTCATGGTTGTGGAGAAAAACCTGGATATATGATATAATTTTGTTACAGCTAAACATTTAAATATCTTAAAATTGAAAACTGTAGTTATAGCATAACTACTTGTAATTGCAAAAGATAGGATTTATTTCCAGGCTTAAAAAAATAATAAAAAATGTGAAGAATTAATTCAATGGAGCATGAAACAAGTTCTCAGCATATGGAAATAAATTTGCAGTGTATGATTTTCTTGCAAGAATTCTAGGCTTATCAGATAATTTATTTCCTTTCAATGATTATTATACAAGCCATAGTTAGGTCTTTCAAGCTTCAGTGTTTGTTTCAGTACAGAGCATAGTGTGTTCCACCACCATCTACAGATTACGGGGGGTTTTTTCCACATGGGGTGTATATAAAAACATTGAGGCCAGTCCTAAGCCTACATATGCAGATGCACCGTTTGCACATGGTTTATGGGAACTTCATAGGCTGTTTTGAAATAGCGCGGCCGGGCAGGGATGTGTGAATGCATGGGTGCGTGTGTGGTGAGTTGGCAGGGCATGTACACAGCCGCACATGCAACCCCACTCACCCCCCACGCATGGAGCAACCTCCGTTTTTCCTGGTTGCTCCGTGTGTGGAGATGCGTGGGGATGCGTGTTAGGTGGGAGCACGCGTGTGCCATGTACGCCCATGCCGTGTCCTTCACACGGGCCTCTCCCACTCATGAACACGCAGATTTCTATGTGTTCATGAGTGGGAGAGGCCCGTGTAAAAAGGGCCTAAGTGTCCATACGGGGGTGCATGCAGGGCTTACGACCGGCCCTTTGACCAACACCAAACATTTCCCTCCACATCATTGGTTTTCCCAGTCTCTGGTGCTCTTGGACATATTATGGATTAAGTAGTTTTATAAAAGAGTGCCTGGAATGCGATTTAAAAGGGAGATTGCTTTTATAGACTAATGTTGTGGTCTCTCTAATGGTATAAATAAAGGCCCTTTTCACCCAAGATGCCCCCACTGAGTTTCACTGTATGGAGATGGGTGGAGGCGCCCGTGTGAATGCTTTTGGGGATGGGTGGGGGTGCGTGTGCGCTCCCGCGCTGCACCCACTGACACCCATCGACACCCATCACCTACGCATGGAGCAATGAGCTCCAATAGCCGATGCTCTGTGGGGGTGTGCCCATGGGAACAGGCCGCACCCCTATCTCCTCACCCACCGCAGTCTGTTTAAAAAGGGCCAAAGAGCCCTTAGCATCTTGGGACGAGACTCTTTATAATGCAATAGAACACTTCTATTTTAACTGTTCATCAGCACAGAACTACATTAATGCAACTCTATAGATGAAAAGTTAGGCAGAATAATGTCAAGAAACTCAAATTTGATTCCCACAGCAACTACAATTGAGCTGCATTTTTAGTTATTGGTTTGTTTGTTTTGTACTGTTCGTTTTTGTTTTTTGTGACGGTATCCAGCTGTTACAAATTCTAACTTGCAAAATCCATATAGGAGGTTACTAGACATAGGCAAGGACCAGGATACCACATGTGTGTTCACACGATCACCGTTTAATCATAATCAGAACTGGGTGGTTATGGATTACATCTCTAAAGGGTCAAATCTAAATAGCTCTGAATTGTTGATGCATCAGATCTGATTCTGGACCTTCACCTGGGACTAAATTTTGCAAATGAATCCATGTAGGAGGACCCTGCATGGGTCCCTATGCCCCTGTGTCCAGTTGAGCCCTATTGCCTTCAGTTGGACTTGGCGTGGGTGCAGGTTTCACCTTATGTGTCTCTGTTATAAGGATCCTGCCCTTGAAGCTACCAAAATAATCATTTTTAAAAAAATCCCTCTATCCTGCATCCAGTCCACCACGTATGTTGGAATATTATTATTTATTAAAATTTATATGCTGCCCTCTCCTGCTATAACCATCTCGGGGTGGCTAACAACATTTAAAAATACATAACCACTAAAATACAATGAAAACATCCTAAAATCCCCAGATTAAAATAACCCATACTCAAACCCTCCCTAACGGTAATTTTAATTTCTTTAGATTTCTTAGATGTCCCTTCTGCTCACAGCATATTAAAAACACATGAAATATAACCGTATAATCATATAAATATAAACAACACAACCGGGCTACCCCTGGTGATGGTCCGCAGACTGCAGCTGGTGCAGAATGCGGCGGCTCGTCTCCTTAAGGGAACATGTCATCGCGTGCACATTACTCCAGTGCTCCACTCTCTGCACTGGCTGCCAGTAGTCTTCCAGGCCCAATTCAAGGTGTTGGTTTTGACCTTTCCACCAATCTGCAGGACTGCCTCATCCTTCGGATTCTGGATTGGCCTCTGCGGTTGACTGGAGGCGTCCTTCTTGAGGTCCCCCAGGTTTCCCAGGTGTCGACCATGAGGAAGGCATTCTCGGTGGCCACTCCACGGCTGTGGAACTCCCTCCCATTGGAGGTCCACCTGGCCGTAGACCTCCCTTCTTTCTGTAGACAGTGTAAGACCTGGCTGTTCCGCTGGGCCTTTACCGAGGGAGACAGGTTGGGTGGGTTGGCTTAGGGTGAGGGTTTTATTGTTGAGTTGATTTAATGTGGGGTTAGTTGTAAATGTTGACTTTTAAAAGGGGGTGGCATATAAATGCAATAAATAAATAAAAAACATAATCTAAAAACAGTAATAATACACATACTAAAGCAGAACTAAAAACCCCTCCAGCACCCATCCCCGTCTCCCTTGCAGAACAGCCACGTTTTACACTGTCTTCCGAAAGAGGGAAGGTCTGGGGCTATGCTGACCTCTGTTGGGAGGGAGCTCCACAGCCACCGAGTTCTTGGCCACCGAGAACGCCCCCTTCATCGTCGACACCCGAGAAACCCAGGGGACTCAGAGGAAGGCGCCCCCGGCAGACCGCAGGGGCCAATCCAGGACCCGGGAAGTGAGGTAGTCCTTCAGATCCAGAATAGCTCCATGATAACCAGTTGTTTCCAAATATAAAATGAGGGACAACTAGCTCAGTAGTAGCACAACAGAGACGGATCTGGGAGTTACAGTTAATCATAAACTGAAAATGAGTCAACAACTTGACTGGGTTGTTTCAGATGTGACATTCAACGCTTTGCCACGGGATGCCACACTTTACTCCCTGCCAGATCCAGTCTCACCGTCATGTATGTTTGCAGGCCACCAGGTGTTTCCACGCTTTGATCCGTGGCCACTCTGGACTGTGGAGATGAATTGCCTGTGGAAATTATGGAGGAACGGCCTGGTGTAAGGTTACCACGATCGGGCCAAAGCGTGGAAAGCTGTCTCATCACGTCAGTTCTCCCAGATCCAAACCATGGCAGACCGTGGTCCGCCATGATCAGAGTCCTGCCAGGAAGGAGGAGGAGCAGTTAGACCAGCGGTTGCCCAGCAATGTCAAAAGAAACAGACAGCAGCAGGAGGTTTAAAGGGACCTGACTGCAAAGGCACAAGAGCCTTAGTCAGAACAGGTTATCCGCCTAACCCGTTGGCCAGTGCCCAGAGCTCCACCACTCCACACCACAGACGTGGAGAAATGCAGCAGCAGCCAGCAGGTGTCATTGCCCCTTTCCGTGAATTGCTTTGATGCGTTTGGGGTTTTAATTCCCCCACCCCTACTCAGCAGTGTGTTTGCACTGTGGACATGGATGCCTTTTCACGTTTCCCTTCTCCCATCGTTTGTGTTTTCTTTTTCCCTGCTTGGCACTGGCTCTGATGTCTGCATGCCACTGTTATCTTATGACCGTGGAGCTGATCATGGGTCCATGGTCTGGTTTCGTTTGTAACAGCTGTGAGGTTTCTCAAGGGCTCATTCTACATTTCTTTCCCTGTTGGTTTGGGGCATGTTCTGGGGCTTTCTGTTCCTGTGCCGTCTGGACAGGGAATTTCTGCCCCCAGTGATTGGAATGTATGGGCGACCATGTCCGTGGTGGACTTTTGACACAGTCAGGATATTCAACATCTTCTTGTGAAACCCATTTCTACCCCTGTGAGTTTTGAGCCCATGAGCAAGCTGCTCCATTAGCTCAGGCATTCTGCTAGTGGGCCCACATGCTTCCAGCGGGCCCATGACCTCGGTCTCTGGCTGTTGGGCTATGGTGCACCTCCCCCGTACCCGGGGTGCTGCAACGCCGTGGGGGCCTGAGGAAACTTGGGCTATGAGGGAGATACGTGAGCTGCCTGATTTTTGCCTGCATTCTTCTGGGCGCCCGTAGCCATGGCTGGTCCCAGAGTGCCTGCCTTAACCGCATGCCTGAGACGAACCACCTGGAGGGCCCTCTGGGTGGGCCCTACCTGCGAGAGGAGCCTTCCGTGGCCGAACTTGACACACTGTACGAGGTCTGAACTCGGCCATTGGTGACCCTTTTGAACCGTACTACCTGGCTGCTTTTTATAAGGGAGCTCTAGGGTACCAGAGGGGCATGTTTCCTTGGCTCTCGTATGTGGAGCAGGTGGGTTTGCCCCTTCCCCCTCCACCGTGGGCTCAGACCCCTTGGACCTGAACTACGTGTGGACCCTGTTGAACGCACGGGTGGCATAGGGCCGGCCAACACAGCACTCCTTCCTCCACCATGGGACTGAACATTGGGGTGGGGCGTGCTACGCTCTCCCCCTCACGACCTGTGCCTTTGCTGTCTGGGGGCAATGGGGGCGGTGGCCACCTCTCTGGTCTATGCTGAACCCCTCCTGGACCCTTGCCCTCTGCTCCTCCCGTATGCAGGACCACTGCCTCCTGATTTGCACAACGCGTTGGGGGAGCTGGGCCGATGGCCCGGCTCTGGTCTGCTTTGTGTCTTATGTGGGTATGCTTTGTTTTTCCACTGTTCTGGCTTTGTGGCCAGATCCACCTGTGACTGGCAGTGGCCTCCTTGAGTCCGCCTGCTTGCCTGTTCCTCCTTCCTCCCCTTCCCTCATGGAGCCCTGCTGTGGGTGGGTAGAAGCGATGCCATTGGCTTCTTTTGCCCACAGCCGGCCATGTCTCCATGTCACAGCAGCAGCCGTGGTTCCTGGAGCAGGGTGACCCTGGCCCGGTCCACTGTCATGTTTGTTGCCAGCCTCTTCAGCACTCTGTGGTGGGGACGGGGCTGCTATCTGGCTGCACGTAGCCCACGTCACATTCGTTCTGTGAACTAGCCTGCTCCGGACTGGGTTGGCGGTGGTTCCCGAGACCGGGTCCATCTGCGGTGGTCCCTTGACACCTGAAAATACCCTCTGTTGCTAAAAAGACAAATGTCATTTTGGGCTGCGCTGACAGATGCGTCATATACAAGACACGAGATAATGGTGCTACATTATTTAGTACTGGTGAGACCCCCCCATCTAGAATACTGTTTTCAGATTGGGGCATCGCACTTCAGGAATGATATTGACAAATTGGAGCAGATTCAGAGGAGAGCAGCCAAGATGATATAAAGGCTAGGGTGCAAGCCAAATGACAAAAGACTGAGAGAATTTGGTATGTTTTCTCTAGAGAAACGAAGAACGAGGGACATGATAGCAGTTATTAAATTTCTGAAAGATATCCTAAAAAAACCATAGTGAACATTTATTCTCCACTGTCGTAAAAGAGAGAAGGAATGGACTGAAATTGCTGCCAAGTAGATTTTGGTTACATATTAGGAAAATATTCCTAGCTGTAAGAGCTGTTGAGCAATGGAATAGGTTGCTTTGGGAACGTGTGGAATCACCTGCCCTGCAATGTTTTCAAACACCATCTGGCCAAGCATATGTCTGCAATGCTATGGGTAGAGTGTGGCCTGCCTTGGAGTAGTGGATTGGACTAGATGAATCTTTGGGTCCTTTCCAACCCTACAGTTTTTTTACTTTTTTATTTTAAAAATTTATTATCCTGCCCCTCCTGCCTCAGGCAGTTTGGGGCGACTCACATCATACAAAATATAAAAACACTTAAAACAACTTTAAAAGGAGGTACCATATAACCACCCCCGCCCACCCCACTCAAAACCAAACTCCCACCCATCTCCCTCGCCAAACGCCTGGCAGAATAGCCAGGTCTTACAACTTTGTCAAAGCGAGGGGAGGTCAGGGGCCAGCTGGGCTGCCACCGGCAGGGAGTTCCACAACCGCGGTGCAGCCACCGAGAACGCCCTCTCCTGTGTGGCCCCCGGAAGACTCGGGGGACCTCAAGCAAGGTGCCCCTGGACGACCGCAGGGGCCGATCCAAAGCTCGGGGGGTGAGGCCGGTCCCGCAGATATGCAGGGCCTAGACCGTTTAGGACTTTATAGGCCAATACCAACACCTTGAATTGGGCCCAGAAAACCACTGGCAGCCAGTGCAGAGAACGGAGCACCGGTGTAATCTGCTCCCGGCAGCCCAGCCCTACCAAAAGCAGGGCCACCGCATTCTGCACCAGCTGCAACTTCCGAACCATCACCATGGGTTGCCCCATGTAGAGTGTGTTACAATAGTCCAACCTGGAGGTGATGAAAGCATGGATGACGGTGGCCGGGTCAGAGTCTGAGGTGTACGGCCGAAGCCGTCGCGCCAGGTGTAGTTGGCGAAAAGCACTCCTTGCCACAGCCTCCACCTGGATATCCAGGTGGAGCTACGCATCGAGGAGCACCCCCAGACTTTGAATTTGGGAAACCAACGGAGGACAGACCCCCGTCGATGATGGGGGCCAACATCACCTCCATCTTGTCAGGATTCCGCCTCAGTCCCTACACTGCCCCCCGGCACTTTGTTCATGGTTGATGTTGCACAGCATACCTGGCTGGAACAAGGTCAGCCAGAATAGGCCCCAACTTGTTGACCAGCTAGGTCTCCGTGATGCATACGAGATCAGCATTATAGTCCAGGATTATCTCCTGGACAGTTGTTGCTTTATTGGCCACCAATCTCACATTTAATAACACCAACACAGGATCGGGGGCCCTGTGACCAAGAACCACCTGCACCAAGCACCTCTTCCACTTCACTGATCCAACATCCCTCCTGTTGGGACCATCTCTCCCCCCCACCTCAGGCTGCCCCGCCGAGGCATCGAGGGAGTGTCACACAGAGATACCGGACTACAGGTCTAACAAATATGTAAAAGTAAAGGTTAAACATGTATGTAATGTAAAAGCTGAGAACTAGAAACTCACTTCATGCAATGGAGAGACACAAAGCCAGGCCGAATGTGTAATTGGATAAGCCTGGCAACATCTCTGCAGGAGCCAGACAAAAACCATTCAGTTGCAAATGTATCTTTTCCTGCCTACGTGCCTGGAAGCAGAGTCCTTCAGGCGGGAAAAGTCAAACAAGGAAGCTGAAAAGCTATCTAAGGAAGATGACTTTTTCCCTAAAGTCAGTTGAGCTCAATTGGAAGTAGTTGGGAGAAGAAACTTTGCTGACTAACCAGCTAAGGATAAAAGCCCAGCCCCACTACATCGGGCTGAGAAATAGACTTCTGTAGGGTAAGATTTTAACTAGGGACTTACTCAAAGAGATGAGGATTGCGTTAGTTACTTTTGTTTTATTTGCTACTCTGCGCTCAAACTATCTTTGTTTATGTAATCAATAAACTTTCTTCTTTACAAAGAAGCACTTTGTTGTCTCACATTGGAGAATACAGTCTGAGTATCTTGTGCCCTCAAGCACTTGCGAACCCAGAGAGAGAGTCTGAGAACGGGAAGCCTCTGGAACTTGGGTGACAAAAGTGTTGCCCCTCTGCAGGACTGAATCAGCTAGAGAGAGAACTGATTCAGGTGGGCTGCAAGTGAGGGAAACTGAGTCTCCTAACCCAGAAACGTGGGGTAGTGCACTCCAACCCTGTGACAGGGAGATCCCAATACCCCCCCTCCCCATACATTCCCCACCACCAAGACAATATAACCTCCCAATAACCTAACACAAAACCTCCTAGTACAAACACAAAGGCCCCCCCCCCCCAAGTCCCGCCAAGGGCCATGTCCAAGGATCCTTTGGCATAGCTCTTAGGCGCGCGCCTGCGGTGCTGCCAACAACCGCACTGCTTTAAAGCCCCTACTGGGGCCAGCGCAGGTGCAGGCAACGAGTGGAGTCCTGCCCCTCTCCCCCTCACACCAGGAGGGGGTGGGGGTTATGGAAAATCTCTGTGCACTAGCTCCCAGCTGTGGGTGGGCAGCGCCGAAGAGGGGGCGAGCCCAGCCCCCAATTCTATGCTTCTGGAAAGCTTGCATGAAAAATATTGACTGATAGGTATGAAACTGAAGAGGAATAATAGAGTTTCTTTAAAAGAAAAAGCCTCCAAATCACCTCTGTTATTAGCACCTTGGAACAATACACGATAAAGAAGAAAATATCTGAATAATGTTTATTCAAGATTGTATCCTCTACATTTTAAATTCGGGTATAAACTCTCTTTATAACTGAGTCTCTTTTTAAAAAAAAAAATCAGATAATTTTTAAATTTTATTTTGTTTCTAAATACTTAGTATAGTCACATTCTATATATCAGTCATATCAGTCAGTATTCATGATAGGTGTGTAAAGAAACATCATCATGATTTTGCTCCCCTCCAAAGTCAACAGACCATTTTTACCTATGGGGCAAGATTAAGCTGAAGGTGATGAAGGGGTGAAATCCTGACTTCATTAAAGTCAATGAGAGCTTTCCTGTTGACTTAAGTGGTGCCAGGATTTTATCCTAGAAGATTGTTTGAAGATTATTTGTGTTATTTAAAGAAGGTTCTTAATCAGACTATTAGCTCTTTCTATTTCTCAAAGCGTTTTAAATATTTTACACAATAAAATAGATATGTCTGTTCCTTGAAGCTACAGTGCATATCTCCTGATCTAGTGTGTCTGATTGCATCCAAACTTTATCTCATAGCTGAATATTACATTTCTGGATATCACCTCTGCTGCAAGTAGTTACTCTCCTTGTTGAAGGAGAAATAGGTCATGAAGAAGAAAAGTAGACTGATCATTTCTGCTCCAAATATTACATTGTGGGAAATACAGAATGAATTTTAGAGCATTTCACAGCTGAATATCTTGCATCTGTTCAGTTATACCTTTGGCAATGGGAATGCGTTCCAGTGATTGCAGAGAGAAAATTTTTATGTCCATGTGGAAAAAGTAAGAAAACAAAACTGAACATGGGGAGGCATTCTGCCATGAAGCTTATAAAAGTGATATAATCGTAATTTTTCTTATTTTCTCATATAATGATTCTTGGGTAAAGTTTAAAAAGACTGTTTGTGGTGTACTTCTCTTGAAGAAGACCTACGGTATACAAACATTTTTCCTAAGAAACCGCTTTCTGTCCTTTTCCTAGGGGAAAAAATTGGCTCCTCGGTAGGACTGGCTTCAGCTTCTCCTGTCCATCGGCTGTTTGATAACTCAAGCCAACAAGCTAATGACTGTGAGCGGCAGAAGCATACCTACCCACCTGCACAAAAATAATGTTAAATTGTAGGTTCCCCAGACTCCCCTGGAGTACCACAATCCCATCCCCATGGTCACTTTTGGATGTACCATATAGATCGTCAATTTAGTCTCAATACAAGATTTTATTGTTGTTAAACTGGTTGGTCAGAAATAGTTCCCTATTCTATGCTCTAAAGTAAAGTTATTTCTCACCCAGTGTTTCAGTCTTGCATCTGCAGACAGCTGCTGGCCAGACAAACTACCTTTGGTATGCAGGCTCCTGCTGCTTCCTCCTCTCCAGTCAGGCGGGGGGCTGCTTCTCTGCTTCTGTTTCGGTGTTGCTTCCTCTTATCAGGATTTTTCCGTTAGTCATGCAGTTAGGGATTGGTTTGACCCTTCTTTTTTCCACTTTTCCATTACACGTTGGTCTGCCCATTGATCATGCCATCATGTTGACAGCTTCTGTGACGACCTTTTGCAGAACTTGTTCGCGTTTTGCAAAGTTTGTGTTTACAAAATAGTGATGTCCTGATACGCGGTTTCTTCTGCATTCCAATTCCTTTTGCTCACATGTTGGTTTCAACGACCTTGTTCTGGGTGAGAACTTAACCTTACTTTAAAACTTATTAACCGTTACTCTACTTATATCCCAACAGTACGAACTGCTACTGCAGAGAGGGAGGGGAGGAAATTGGACCCCTTCTTCTTCCTGCAATATCCCAACTTCAGCCTTTCCCTATCACAGAGTTAGAGCCCAAATAGCAGGATTTAAGTTGTGGGGTACTTGCCAACATTCAGCTCCAGCAATTAAATTTAATGGGGTGCTGAGCCCTGGAAATATTTCCAGTAAGGGCATGGGGACGTATGCCCAAAGAGAAGCTTGGGAGAAGATACCGTATGATCAAAGGTTATATTCCTGTTCAGTAGGTGGAGTTGATGATCTTATACATTTTTGTGGTCTTGCTGCAAGACGATAGAGCTGAGAGAGATCTGACCCCTCATATGGAAAAACTTAAAGCTTTTACAAATGTTGAAAAAACTATATGGATTTTGCAGAATGATTCAACTAAGGTGTTACATGATTTGACATGCTATGCGATTGCAGCTCGCAACCAGTCATAAAGATACAATTTTGGTATTATTATTATTATTATTATTATTATTATGAGCATTTATATAGTGCCAGCAATGTACCTGGCGCTTTACAAAGAATAAGATAGACACAGTCGGTGCCCGAGAGCTTGCAATCTAAAGACAGGGGGAGGGGAGACAGGGAAGGGGGAACAGAGGGAGAGTCAAGGGATGCGACATTCATGAGGATGCGAGAACTCAGGTACATGTTCTTGGCTTTAGACTATCAGTGTATGACGTTGTTTAAATGTTTGCTGATGATTGCTATCTTATACATGGTTTTACTGTATTTTATTTTGTAAAACTTTTTTGGCTTGTGCCGTTAATAAATATTCTATTCTGTTCAGTAAGAGTGTATACTCTGAAATGTGAAAAACCAGGAAAAAACTAATATTGGCCATTTCTGGGTTGAAAATGAAAGTCAAAAATCCTCAGGGTGGTTTTTTTTACTTTTGTTAATGATTTTCCAGCCCCTGAGCTGGTCATCATATAGGTTAAATTACAAGAACTCTTGTTTATATTCAGCTGTAGAGAGCCATGGTAGTCGAACTTCTGGAGCAGGCTGGGGCCCCAGCAATTAATATTTGGTACAAATTAAGCACTGCTGAGTGGGGAAGAATCCATACTGTCCACTAAATGGCTGACAAGTGAAGCAAGACCAAGCTCAAGCGTTCTACCCAGCTACCACAAGCCCCAGCACTTGAGGAGAGTTGGCAAGGAGGGGAACTATTTTTGAGGAGGAACGGAAGCCCCCATTTTTTTGGTTTTAGGGTTTTCCTTTGCCTTATAGCAGCTTTGCAACATTTTGTGGCAGTCTTTAACGTTCACTTTCCTATTCCAACCTTGTTTCTGGCTCGTTAACAGTTCCCTCTGGGCCTTCCTGGAGGTTTGACCTTTCTTGTAGACCGTCGGTGGGTCTGCCCAGAACTTAATTGGGACCAAATCCAGATGTGGCCTCCTAGTAATAAAAATGGAGTGGTATTGTTTGGCCGAATCCTTCTCTGGTATAAATAAACGTAGCTGTCTTGGCAGATCTTTCATGGAAATCTTTTCTTCTTTTATGAGTGTCATTGAAATGACAGTATCAACAAAATGATATCATTTATCCTGATCCAGTGTTACCCCACATTATAGTGTGGTGAGAGCCAGCATTATAGTTAAGGGAGAGAGAGCTATGTAAGCCCTAACATTTTAAACATCAAGAACTGCTAAATGCTTGGAGATCACGCTATGAAAATTGGTGTGTAGGATGGTAAAGAGGCTCATGGAGTTATAATAGCAACTCAAATTTAATGAAGAGAAAAAAATGGTTGCATCCTATTTTTTCTGGTCAGTCTTTTTTTCACATATACTTTCCACTTTTAATTAGTACTATTCATTCAGAGTAATAATTTTAAAGTTATAATGTTTTTCAGTTACATTGACTCAAGATTAAATGCACGCGGGAAGTGTTCTTGAGTGCAATGCAGCCTGGAAACCATTAGGAGTCAGGTAGTGCATGTGTTTTCAAGTGGTTCAGTTGACGAGCGAATAGACTACAATACCGTAACATTACTTGGAATTGCTGGTTCAGAGCTCAGTCTGGGTGATAGTTATCGGGGATTTTGCTTATTTTTATCCAAATAAACCAATACATTATATATTTGTTTGGGCATTATAGTGTGTTATAAATTATGTAGTGTAAATTAAGGTTGTCCTAGTAAGGCTTTCAGCTACCTTGATGGAGTCATGTTCTGTTCGTGCTGCCTTTTGGTTTTTGTGAATGATTTGCAATAGGTTTTCTGAAAAGAATGATCACTAAAATTTAAAAGGACAATGAGCAGAGTTAAAGTTGTGTGTGAAATGAGCAGAGTTAAGGTTGTGTGGCAAAACCTTTAACCTTTCATTGCCCAGGTTTGTGGTGTTTAAGGTCACTTTCACGCGTTACGGGGGAGGCAGTAACGAGAACACTTGCGCATGACCGGGTCCCCCAACGTGGCTTTTACAGTGATGGGTGTCCTCGCGGGATATAAGTAGAATAGCGCATTCCGCAACGGGCTCTCATTCCCGTGAGAATAGAGCCGCGATTGCATTCATGGAAGTTTCCCTGCCTCCCTGGTAACATGTGAATGTGGCCTAAATTTCATTGTATTCCACATTCTGTAAAGGGTACAAATACATCTCTGCCTTAACTAATCATTGAACCAAAGAATTTTTTTTGGTGTGATTTCAGCTTGGGTTGCAGATTATTTGTTACCTGATATGCTCTCTGGAAGTGCTGGCATTTATGATGCAGTCCAGAAAGCCATTTACACTGAAATGTTACTCTCAAAGTGTAAAAGATTAACTCTCTAGCAGAGGATAACTTATCTTCTGGTTCTGCCTCCATATATTGGATATCCACCCCCCCTGTTTGCTTTCTGCCAAGGTATTTCTTTCAGATATCTCAGCATATCATCTGCCTTTAGGCAATTCTGCTTTCTCCGTTAGATTGTCATTGCAAGATTTACAAAAGGTTGGGGTAATGGCTTTCCACTAGGCAGTGAACCCACTCTCTTCTAGGACCTTAACATTTTGAGCTCTTAAGGGACTGATTTTGCCTTGCGTGTTCCTTTAAATAAAACATTTTAGCTGCAGCTAAATCTGCAAGAGGAACAGGCTTGTTATAAGCTTTAATGGCTGATCTTCCTTCACTGTTCATCAAGAAGTTGCCCTGGGTTATCATTGCCAGTTAATACAAGTGGCACCTAAATTTTAGCAATGCCACATTTTTTGTCCTGCCATTCTTCCCAAAACCTCATTCTCAACTAGGAGGAACTAGACTAGGGCTGAAATGAGAATCAAAACGATTCCTGCAAGAATTGAGAACTGGCGGGAAGATCTTGAGAAGATCTTTCTAATGGTTCAAGATCTCCCAAAATATCTTTGGGGGGGAAAACCTAACCCTCCTCTTTCCCCCCCCTTTGAAAAAAAAAGGGGGGGGCTTTTACTCGCCTGCCTCTCTAAGTCCAGGGAGACTGCTCCAGCCACTGGGTCTCTCCCCACTTGACTTCTCTGCAGGGGGAAGAGGAGGAGGAAAAAATAAATAAAGTTTAAAAACAGAATGGCCGCCGGGGTTGTTCTGAGCATGTGTGACCCCTTTCCAAGATGACACAGCTGAGTCAGCACCCATTTGCAGAGCCCTGAGCCTGTGCAGACTGACTGCCCTTTTCCAAAATATGGAAACAGCCAGCGCAACGGACGCTGCCCATGCTATTTTGGAAAATGGTTGTACGTGCTCAGAACAGCCCCGGTAGCCTGTGCAGTGATTTGAAGCAGCAAGACTCAATGATTGGAGTAGTCCAGTTCACCCAGAGTTAGAGAGGCAGCCAGGTGTGTAAAAGGAGCTCCTTTTTTTTTTTTTGCAAATGTGAGTGGAGGCCTTTTTGAGATTCTTGCCTTTCTCATCCAGGCAATTCTTGTTCTTGTTTGCAAGAACAACCCAAGAACTCTGATTTTTGTCAAGAAAAGAGAGAATACTGAAATTGAGTTTCAGCCCCAAACTAGACTCACTTTAGCAGATGTCATGAGTGCTTCAGTCTTTCACTTGGATAGGACTAAGAGATTTAGGAAGTCAACAAAACTTTATGTAACCTTTGGACATGACTGCAAAGAGGTTTTTATTTTCACTGATTTGTTTACCTGGATTAGACTGTGCCTTGCAGGTGGCAGTTTCTCATTCTCAGGGACTTGGAGCTTAATTCACCAGGGCTACAAGTTGCATTGATGATTGTTCTCTAATGTGTCAATCATAGGCGTCGGCAAGGTTCCTACGTGAATTTATGTACATATATTTATGTACCTTTTACTTTTGACATTTCTACCTGATGTTTGCTTTGGAACAAGTGATTGAAACCCTCCTTTAGTTTCAACTCTTCAACGTGCTCTCCTAGGGTTTTCTACTGCTGTGACTACTCCAACAGAGGAATAAGGTAGTCACCTCAAAGAAAAGAGGAAAAACTATTACTCACAATGCCATGGGAAATACGGTTCTTCAAGAGCGAGTTGCCTTTGAACACTTAAATAAGTTGCCTACTTTCCTGTCTTTCTACTCTCATAAAGCTCTCTCTTATGTACCAGGAGAAGCAGAGGTAGTTGGAAGCCATGTGGCCTTGCTTATAGCCTCAGCTGTATTCTGAGGTAGTTATGTGGACCCTATTGACTTTAGCCTTCCAGAAGGTTTCTATGTCTCAATAAACATACAAAGGCAACTTTCACAATACAGCAATAATAGTTGCAAGCTAGGTAAAATTCGCTTCATTTTAAAAATTAGATTGGCACCAGTTCTCCTTGTGACTCAGCCGCTGATCCTCAAGGTGCTTAGTAGGCAAAAGTCTCATGAAGTCCAAGTGAACAGTAGTTACTTGGATATGATTTTCCTGAATTTCTAATATGCCATATATATCACTTTTGTGTGATGCTTCACATTGAAAGCTACTTCTTACAGAAACTACCTTGGCTGGGCAGTAGTCACGGTCAGATACCAAGGTGTGGTCCAAGCCTGAGAACAGCCAAAGCTGTGAATAGACCTCTCTTGTTACAGTTCAGAAAAGGAAAGAGAGAAACCTTAACTCAGGTGAAAAGTAATTTTTTGTATTTGAATTTCCTGGTATGCAAATGTTGGTTAAGGTGTATATGCGATTTGACTTGTATTGCTTTGAACATATTGTGAATGCAATTAGTTTCCTAAAATGCAGTATCATGCTACAATGAAATTTACCCCATTAGAACATTCTCATTTCAGTAGCAGTACTGTGAAAGGTACTGTTGTCACATCTATAGTTCTGCTGAGCAAGCAACATTGTCATTAATTCTCTTTTCTACTGATGATATAGCAGCTGCATCTACATAGCAATTAGTGCTCCCTGTTTATGACTTCATTAATAGCTATGTCTGCATTGTAGTGGGATGGTTTGTATCACTACGGTTAAAGTTTGATGATAGACTTTCAGAACAGGCAGGGAAAGATTGGTTAATAACGTTTTGACTGTAAAAGATATTGCAAACTTAAAATCATAATTAGAGACAACTCTCTACCCAGAGGGACTTATAATCTAGGAAAGACAAGAGAGAGGAGGCAAGGGAGAGACGGGGATACATTAATGAAGTTGAGAAGTCACAGGATCACGTGCGTAGCCTAGGGTATTTTCAGACGTGATGCTATCACGGGTGGCCACGCTTACTCCAGCATGGCCACTCATGGTGGTGTCATGTCTGCTTCTGCCCGCCAGATGTTTGCTTAGGAATTCTCCCTGGATCGTGGCAGGGTAACTCCAGGTTGTGTGCTGGGCTCCCTGCCAACACACATCCCAGGGTTAGCCCTACCACAGTCCAAGGAAGGCAATCCCGGACCGTGATAGAGCGGGCCATCGCATCTGATGGCCTGCTCTACCTATCTCCAGCCGGTGGCCGGAGCTTTTCCGGGCGGGCGCAGTGGGCAGCCGCCCATCAAGGAGGGGGACATGCCACGCTGAGCAGAACGGAGGGGCAGGACCATGCAGACCATGTCCGCATGTCTCCCCACCCCAGCCCCGGCCACTGGCATGTTTGTTCAGTAGCAGGAATAACTGCAACCTTATCAATTAAATTAATTAAACTAAAATAGAGATAGAATAGAAGGCAACATAGTTGAATCTGAAAGAGTGACTCCAATGGAGAGAAACATTAAATAGTCCAAGCTTGCTGCAACAAATATAAGTTGAAAGGATCGATTCCAAATGGCAAAGTTCAACTTGCTAGAACTAAAAAGTTCTTGAAGATGGTGCCAAAATTCAGGAAGAAGCCAAAGGAGGTATTTGGTGAAGCCAAGGGAGGTACTTTGGAAACCTAAAAGGTCTGACTTAAAATGCTTATTAGAGTTCTTTTACCCTTCGTATATTGCTGAACTTTGTGGTTTTCTTCTGATCTACTTTTGAAATTGTGTTGTGAAGACTGAGTCTCAGCTGACATTATTTGCCCCTGAAGAAGCTACTACAGTAGTGAAACGTTGGGCTGACACAGTTTCAGTGATTAGAGTCTAATCATTAGACAAGCAAGTACATCATTAGACTAATCATTAGACAAACCAGTACATCAAACACACAGTTGTTCTTCCTCTTTCTGGATTTTGGTTTAGTTTTGAAATTTTGAAAATTAGGGTGGTAACAGAAGTGACAGAAGAGTGCTGCTGTCAGAACCTGTCTCGGGTCGGGAACCCGCCAGCAACACAGTCCCAACCAGGTCCAGCTGGCCAACAAACATGCTGGCAGTGGGGAGGGTGGCCAGGCGGCCCTGTTCTCTGCCATGATGGGCTGTCATGGTGGCCCATGGCGACTGGCCATAGCAGACCCGATCTGGGGTGGGTCACGAAGGGCCATAACCAGTGTAATAGCCAGCTGTATTCCGATTGGCCAGATAGCAGCCCGGGCTGTAATCCCGGAGCTCTCCAGGATCACAGCCCAGGTTTGCCAGAGATAAACCCGGGAGCAGTCCCAGGCTAACACCTGGCAGGGGTGCTAACAAATGTATCAACTTCCAAGAGGAAGAGGGAGACATTTTTTAGAAGGCATTCCTCAACCAAGTGGTTGCAAGAATCGGCTTCCAAGCTTGGACAAGTAGATATGGCTCAACTCGAAAGGGGGCACTAGGTGAAGCAAAACTCTGACTATTATTAAAGTGCAAGTAGCACTTGTAAGAACAGTGTATATAGTTAATAGGCAAGCCTTTCTTTACGTTTTATGGAGAAGTGATTGGTGCATACAGAAATATGTTGTAGAAAGCACAAATTAAAGCCACTGACTATTGTACAAGAAGTATGGTGATTTCCTCTCTTGTTGGCGTGGGATGGAAAACAGTCATTGAAAACTTCCCAAACAACTCACATTAAGCAAACGTTTTATTAATGAACTTGTATAGTACTCCTTCTAATGATGTCCGTACCAGCTACAGAAATGCAGATGATTAAATCCAGGATTTAGCAAAACAGACTGAAATTAGGATATGCATGCACCATAATTCCAAGTTTGCTATTTTTAATGTTTTCAACTATCATCTGTAAAATCCAAGGACAATAGGACAGTCCACCTTTCAAGCATTTCCTAACAACCAATTAAATAATATTATTGTTATGGATGATTTTAAACTGTATTTTATTATATTGTGTTTTATATTGTTGGAAGCCGCCCCGAGCTGCTCTGCAGGAGAGGCGGGATACAAATTCATAAAATAAATAAATGGATAAAAAGATTGTGCAATGGGTTACCTTTTACATTTTTGCACGGTTTATAAGCTAATACTGTAAAAATATTACAAATATTTATACAGTATTTATACAGAATTACAGTATAATTACAAATATTACAAATCCTAAAGGCAAATGAGTTACATAAAAAAGAAGCTACATTTGATGTTTTAGTCGCCACTTTATGGGTAGCTTCCATGAATCGGAGGATATAAAGCAGTTCCTTCCAGCCCGCCATAATGGTCAGTTTGAACACATCCTTAAGTCTGTATCTTTCTATGACTTGACCATATACTACTGGTTTAATTATATTCCGTGGAGCAGAAAGGAATATTTTTTTGTCTATTAACACAGTAGCTTCACTCATTGGGTATTTTCAGATGTTACGAGATCACAGTCAACCACAGTGAATCTGCACATGGTGAAAATGATCCCGTAACGTCTGATGGGGGAAACGGAAGTTCCCTCCCCCCCCCCGATGTTCATCACGGTCAATTGCGGCGGGGAATCACATTCACCACGCGATCAGCTGAACCCGCGGGGCTGGGGCCGGACGCATGGCGAATGTGATTCCCTGCCGTGATGAACCAAGCCGTCTCGTCTGGACGGCAGCCACGGCCCAGAATCCCCGCAGGGATTCTGGGCCGTGGTCAATTCGGGCGGGCGCTGCGGCCTCATTGGCTGTGGCGCCCGCCCGTCTCCCCAGAGGGCGGACGGCAGGGGAGTGGGGGGGGCAGGGGCCGTGCGGCCCCACATTGCGCCGCGCGGTTCCGCCCCGATTACCCGCTGGGAGCCGCCACCACGTCTGTTCATCCATGACACGGTGGCTCCGGCGGGGAATCAAAGGTTTGTTTCCGTGACGAGGCCAATTGGCCCCATCACGTCTGAAAATACCCATAGAAGCAGTAAAACACATATAAGCTACCATAGTTCATTCTGCTTTTAAAATGCCACCAGCCCTTTCCTCAGTTTGTTTACTAGACTTGAAGATTCACTGATGATAGAAAGTAATTAATTTGCACATGTTGTTTCTTTCCTTCTGTTATAGAGCTGAGTTGTATCTGCCATCAGATGACTTTCTGCCTGACTGAGATGCACCTGTGGTCTTTGAAGAATACTTTACATGTTGGGGGTAAATCAGCTGTGACCAAATCCCAACCATTTTCTAAAGCATTCTAGCAAAATCTGTGAATGAATATTCAACAGATGTAAAATTCCAGATGCTCATGTGAAGTCTACAGTTGTGCCTAAGGGAAACCAAATTATGTAAAAGTCTTACGGTAGAGCATGATCAGCTTATTTATCTAATAGATCTGGAGGATCACTTTCAGTACCAAAAAATTATTAAGACTATTATCTGATATCCTTTTCTTTTTAGGAAATCATTTTCTGCTATTTTATGAGCTTTGCTATAATGGCTGATTTGTATGAATGGATATCAGTCCCTGCCAAGATCTTTGCAGGATTATATGACCTTTAATTTAATATTTATCAATACTTTAATGTTCATTCTCCTAATTTTTGAATTTAGCATTCGTATTTTATACTTTAGAGACTGTAGCTGTATCTTACTAATCCTTTGCTCCAGTTTCAGATGTGCGTCTGGTGCCTATAAACCCTGGGCACAACCCTCATTCGTCCAGGTGCACAAAAAGGCTATGCAGGCATAAGTCGCATCCAAAGTGTCACAGTAGACTTAAGCAGGTGCCAAATTGTCACTCCTAGTGAGAGGGATCATTGTGCCGCAGAACCATGGTCATTGAGCTGCTACCTGTAAAGTGGGAGTGTGGCACACTCTGTCTGGGAACATAGTTAAAGAGGTCCGACCATACATCGGTACCGACTGTGCAGGAGCTGTGTCGGGCTCTCAAGAGTGAGACTGCATCTGCAAGTGAGAATGAGTAATGGGCAATGATGTTGTCACTGTGAAGTAGGATTTGGTACCCACTTATCACTAGCACACCGCTTTGGTAACCAACTTATGTATGTGCAATTCCCTTATGCACTGGATGAATGAAGGTTGTGACCACTGAGCTAGTTGAGTTCCAGTCACTTTAAAAACCATACAAAAATCTGATTAAACAAATATTGGTTTCATATCTTTTAGTGTCCTAGTCCTTCATGCGAACTAGCATACTACAATAATCTATTCAATAAATGTTCATTCAGAAGCTTGACTAGATAGAAAAGCAGTACTGCCTAAATAAAATAAATGTGATTGTTGTTAGAATTGTTTCATAAACTATAGTATTACTGTTTGTGGAGGGAAAAATCTTTAATTGACAGTTAATTGATTTCAGATTTGTTTTCAGCTAATTCCTGCCCAAGGTTATTTTTGCTTATGATTATAGCCGTGGTGGCTGGTGGACTCTTAGGTTGGTGGTGCAGTGGGCGGGACCACCGAGGATAGGGCCACCAATAAAATTTCACACTTTTCTATGGAATATACAGTGAATAAAAATACAGATCTAAAAACTACACAGTGTTTGTTGCATGCAGTAGTCAGAACAATGCAAAGCTCGATGAGCAAATCAAAAAGAGGAAATCAGCAGTTACTCCTGTAGGTCAAGCCTAGAAAATAAAATTGGCATGTCAAGGGTTCAAGTCTGTTTTAGGTAAGGGAACATTATATGTATGTGGGATTACTTTCACTTTTAAAATTTGCTATGTTAAAAATAAGACACCACACAGGAAAGAAACCCTGTACATTTCAGGAGTGTGACGAAACCTTTAGGAGATGTTGGGGGTACTCAGTATACGTCAGGGAATCCAGGGGATTACATTTGCCCTCGCTGGGAAAGGCTACAGGACAAGCTCAGCCTTCAGTGCACACCAAAGAATCTACCATGTAGAACAAAGGCCCTATAAATGTCCAACTGTGGTGAAAGCTTCAGTGCGGACCTCGGTCTTATATGTTTCAAAGAACACAAACAGTTCCCTCATTCCCACCCCCATCTCAGGTACAGTTGCAATGGTGAGAGCGGAGGGCATGAATGGTGGCCCTGAGAGTAGACCTATACAGTGGAGCTGTATTTCCAATAGGGAATGGGGGTAACAGCATGGAATGACAAAAGAGGGTGAGGGAAAATGGGTGGAATATCAGGGAGGAGACTACAGGAAGTGGATGGAGTGACAGACTGAGTGGAATAGTAAGGAAGAGGTCATGAGGAATGGGCAGCATGAAGAGAGAGTGGGGGAGCATCAGGGAGGAGGCCTGGGGGAGCGGGTATAATGACAAGCATCTTAGTGGAATGACAGTGGAGGCTACGGGAATAAGGTGTGATAGCAAGGGGAAACAGCCCCCCGAGCTGTTTTCAGGAGGGGCGGGATATAAATAGATGAAATAAATAAATGAAATAAATATTTAGTAGAATGATAGGAATACTCCCAGTGGTCTCCTTGTCATTCCTCCCAGTCATTTGCCATTTCACTCAGAACCTTGTCATTCTACCTTCTTGTCATGTCTTTCTCCCTGTAATTCTGATCAAAGCCGTGTCATTTCACCCACACTTCATGGTCTCCTCTTTGTCATTCCAGCCATTTTCTTGTCATTCATTTTACTCTCCTTGGTGCCTTTCTTAACATTCCACAACCCATTGTCCATCATGCCCAAAGATGTAGATCCATTATATTGCTTCAGAGCCAATTAAAGTCTCTTGTCGTTTACAGGTCCATTATTTCTAAATGACATTCGCCTTTGCTTCCATTATTTCTAATGGGCATTCCATGTTGTTTCTCCAGAATCCTAATTGTTATTAAGCATTTATATAGCACTTAGAGTATCCTTCCTACAAGTTCCAAGAACAAGAAAAAAACATGGAAAAATCTTTACAATCCCAAGATTTCCAGTAACATCAGATCACTTAGGGGATAACGTTCAAAGGGGCTACAACTATTTTTCCCTTTCAGAAACACTATAAAAGCATGCAATACTGTGTGCAAAGCAAGTATTTTTGAAGTTTTCACACTGCAGCAGAAAGATTGAATATAACAAATCAGAAAATGAATTCATTGGAAAAACTTTTAACTCCTATCTGTATTTTTTTCCACTGCATTCAGCAAGCCCACAAAATATCCTGGCCAATTTAAATATTATTCAAAGTTCAACTAAAAGTTTTTCAAGCATCAGATCACTCGGGGTTCACCCTGACAAAATTCAGAGGGGCTACCACAGGAAACAGCAGCACTATTTCCCCCTTTTAAAAACACTATAAAAACATACAAGGTTACTTGAAAACTTGCAGAAAGATTAAATATCAGAAGTCTGCAAATAAAGCCTTTGAAAAAAAATCCTGCCTGTGTTTTTCCTCCCTGGTGTAACCAACCCACAAAATGTCCAAACAATTTTAAACATCAATCCATTCAAAAATCCAAAACAAAGTTTTGATCACACAGGGAGTGGGGACATAATTTAAAGAGGCCATATCGTAGCAAAAACCAGAATAAAATAAAATAAATAAATAAAAAAGGGGGAGGGGAGGATAAAAATTCTTACCCAAAGTAGAGAAAATCCAGTCTGCTCTGTGCTGCAGCAGCTTCTGAGCTGGTCCAAACTGGTTCCATGCCGCTGGTCCTCGGACTTCTATTTCCTCATACCGCACTTCAGGAGAGTGGAGGGAGTGTGTGCACTCTGCTCTCTTCTGATTGGTTTTGGGATGCTGGGAATCAGTGCTCCAAAGCCAATCTAATTGACTGAGTTCCTACATTGGAACCTGGCAGGGTATTCCTCAACCACATCTCTCATTCCTCCTCTGAGGGCATCTGGGCATATGCACTGAGAGCACCACCCCTGGCATTCATTCCCAGTTAGCTCTCTAACTGGGCAGAGCTCACAGCGGAGAGTCTGGCCCCAAGCCACACGCAGCCACTCCACTCACTCACAGTCTCACAAGGGGGAAGGGAGAGGACACGTGTGGGAGGGAAAGGGGCAGGGCCCAGGTCAAGGAGGAAACAGGGCAGGGTCTACGCACAGACTCAGGCAATGACCTCGCATCCCGTGAGGGCGACGGCTGGGACTCTGCGCTGTCAGCACCAGAGCAGGTTGCCTTGGCTATTGGATGCTGTGACGGGGTCACGGCGTCTAACCGTGGTGCCGCGGCGTGAACTGGAATTAGGGCTGCCAACGAGCCCAAAGGCTCGAAATTCTTCCCCCGTGGCGTCTAGCACCGCCACGGCTGACACTCCTATGCATGCACAGTACGTAGTAGTGCATATCGCTTTTCTGTGCATGCGTACAAGCCAGCAATATAGTGGCCGGCCATATTGCCAACTATTGCACATGCAGAAGCTGGAGCTGGGCCACATGGGGTGGGAAGGTTGCGGTGGGGGAGTGTTGAAGTGCCACTAATGCACTGATTTCTAAGCATTTGAAGGCAGGAACTTGGGTGGGATGAGTTAAGGGGCGACAGTGGTAGTTTGTTTTTTAAAGGAATTTTTATTGTATTTTGTGTTTGTTTTTAATAACATATGCCACTGTGAGCCTTGGAGCCAAGGGCAGGGTAGAAATTTAAATAAATGCATGATGCTGTGCGTCCCAGTGCCCTAACGAACCAGCCACGGCTGTAAAGTACTATGTATGAAACGATGTCTGATGAGATGATAGCAATGAGATAATTTGCAGAGCAATGTGCTTAATGATTTTACCGTGCATCTTTGACTTCCTCACTAACCTTTTTCCCACTAATTTCACCTTTCCCTAGATTTATTCTCGCATTCCAAATCACTGGGCACATTCAAATTGTCGTCATTTTGTCTTAAAACCAACCTCCCACAGAAATATTTCTCCCTTCTCCCCATTGCGGGGTAATCTTCTCAAATTGGTCTGCCTGATACCTTGGATAAACAAAATTAATTCTCGAGCTAATTGCATTTTTAATTTCTGTTAAAAAGTCATGATTTCAGAAATCTAATATTTCCCAATGTGGGGTTAAAAGAGGGGTTCAGTCTTTATAGCACTGGGAAATGCTTCAAGCCTGGCAGGTGCTGAGGACTCTTAAGTGCTGATTTTGCAAAGCACTTTATGCACATTCTCTGTTTTAACCATGGAAGTGCTCCCATTTAAATTAGTTTCAGTATTGAGCTCAAAGTGCACAAATAGTAAATAAAATCAGTTGTCTTTAGGCAAGTGTGAGCGATACTGTCTCTCACCAGAGGCATTCTATCCTAGTCGCAGCTGTTTCCTGCGTTAGTATAGCCTGGTTTGGCTTAGTCTTGCAGAGTGCATTGACTTTGGTGAGTCTCCTTAAGCACTTTAAATAAATAAATAAAAAAAGGAACAATTTATGTACTTCACTAACCAAGCACATTCTGAAGGAACCGAAAGAGCTAACAATCGAGAAAGTGGTGGCGGATGTATCTCTGCCTCTAGAGCTGAAGGAAAACCAGGATAGGTATGGAGAAGATAACAGCTGAAAAAGAGAATATTTATTGGGTCACTTATTGGTTGGTGACCCCTCCAATGACATACCCCCACATGATGTAGGGAAAACCTACACCTGTATGTGTTGGCTGTCTGCCCATAACAGCAAAAAATAATGTTTGTTTTCAAAGAAAGCATAAACTGGTAGTTCTGTTCCACTAACCAAGGCCCTTTTCAAACGGGCCAGCGGTGCGGGGGGGATGGGTGGAGGCCGCGGCGGGTGGGTGGTGCATGGGCGGCCCGTTTCACGGACACCCACCCGCCTCCACGCACGGAGCTTTCGCCATTGGCGCCTGTTGCTCCGTGCGTGGACAATGGGTGGAACTGGGTGGAGCACAGGAGCGTGCAGCACCTCCACCCACCCACTGTAGTAGTTACATAGATGCCCACACACACATACTTGGGCCAAGGGAAGGGTGCGTCCGTGCAAAAATGAACCAAGATGCATGTTTAAGTGCCACGTAACCTTGATTTTATTGTATGTTCTCTCAACTCTATAGACAAAGACATTGGGATCCATCAGTACTATGACAAGAAAGAACCAGGTAAAGTATAAATTGTGTGTAAAACTGTACAACTCTGAAGTGTTCAGTCCACTTTAGGAATAGGTTATTCGGCATGAGTGCAAAATTTCTTTTTAATGTACAAGAATAAAAATACACAAACTCATCTACCGAGGTGATACATTTTCCATTCAAATGAATAGAAAGTATAGAGAAATAATTAGTGTATTTATAGTGTTAAATGACTCTTCTAGTCATAGGCCCTTTACACACAGACACTCTAACACTGATAAAATGGGTGTTACATTTTATTATACATGTTGCGCCCTGCACCCATAGAGCCCTGCATTATGTATGATAAAATGTAACACCCATTTTATCAGTGTTAAGAGTGTCTGTGTGAAAAGGGTCATAATGATGAATCAAACATTGGATCAACCAAAACAAAACGTGTTCATATTTCATATCTAGCCGTTTTCTGCCTGCTATAAAGAAACATTAACAAAATGATTAATTTTAAGTTAATATGGTATGTTATATACAGACATCTCAATAGTGGGCATTATTTTTTATTTATTGGAGTCCCAGCAGAGGGCATTGTAAAAGCATGGGGAGTGCACTGGTGTTGGTCTTCTGGATCCTTACCTGATATCTGAAATAGGCTTTTCAGAGAGTGAATGATCAATTTTCTTTATCTGATTAATCCTGTTAATCCTGGAAGTTTCATGATGGGCCAAAAGGTCTTTTCAGCTAGAGTGACTTCCTGTTTCAGGCTGGGTTAAAGTGGAGGTTTGTGTGGGCATCCCATGTACTTAGCTTGATGGTTAATATGCTGTCTCCATGGTTTTGATGACAGACTGACTCAGCTTCTGTTCTGTATTCAGTTGCAGCTCACTTCACTATCTGATGAGATTGGAGGCTCAGTCATATTGGCCCACCTGTTGGGCTGCATAAGCCTTTCTTTCACTGCAAATTTAAGATAGCTGTCTATGAGGTGAAAACATCAGGGCTGTCTTAATTTTCTGTAAATTTTGGTGTATTATCAAAATGTACGAATCTTCCTGTAAGGTATTACTATTTGCTGACAGCAGTTATGAAGGCTATCTTTCATCATTTCATTTACTCTTTTTTAGTAGCACAAATTAACTATTGTTACTTAGAAGAGAAGCAACAACTCGTGGAATGTAAGGACCTTTTTCTTAGTTCCTTGGTATTGTAAGACTGCATTATTTAGTGTTTGGGTTTGTTTTTCCAATGCCTGTGGCAAAGCACGCAAATAACAGCTTTTGCCAACTTTCTGCATATATTGTAGTCTGAGGCAGAATAATACCACAGAAGTAAAGAACATAAATTGTTTCAAAATTCGGAATTAACCTTTCATATTTATTTACTGTGTTTATCCTTTCTGGATCATTAAAGGCAGTAGTCCACGTTGCTTCTTATCTTTCTTGCCAAGTGTAAACAAAAATAAACATAACCTAGGACTGTCCTAATGAGTTCCGGTTGCAGGTTGTAGTACATTTCCAGTAAGCTAATCAATTTAAATATCAGCTGTGACAAAATTAAAAACAACCTACAAGTTCTTCAGTATGAACATGATGTTGATAATCCGCTCTATGGATTCAATATTTTTATTTATGAGACATTTACAAAGGATGCTAGTTTTTTACTCTCCCCAGTTAAAAAGTGCTTTCACTATAACAAGGCTGTCGGGTAATAGTTAAGGATTTGTTTCCACTTCCAAAATATAATCTTTCCCCATCAAATTTTGTGACCGCTTAGTTGCTTCTTACATATATTGCATATTTTGATGCCTGATCTATACTGTGTTTCACATATGAATAAATATATTGGAGACTTTGCAAAATAAAGTGTCCATGGTAAGATCCTATCCCATAATGGGAATTAGTGTTAAAGCCAAATTCTCCCCTCGAATACATATGGATTTCACTGGGAGCTGTGGGTATTTTGCCCACTGAAAATTATTTTGGCCAATCTAAACAACAAATCCGCCTGTGGTCTGCCGTACCCTGCGAGTAGCCGAATTGCTGCTAATCTGCTGCAGAAGCAGGGGAAAATATAAGGAGAGGATCTACATCCTTTGTGTAGCCTAGACATCACTCTTCAGTGTACGCTACTTGTATTATATGATAGGGAGAGCCGGTACGTACCAACTGCGTTGCTACACCTTGTATGTCATACAGTAGAAATACAAACGTTTGTAGCCTAAATGCTGAAGCAGCTAACATAGCTTTGTGCTATTATTGCTTTGTGACCTTATGAAGGATTCCCCCCACCTCCCTCACTGAACATTGACAGCACACAAGCCAAGCACCTGAGGTCAGGACTTGCCAGCAAGAATATTATTCCATTAGACACATCATTACGTGGGCCAAATTATCAACAGAGCTACAATGGGTCATTTTTCAAGCACGTAATTTGCCCATGCAATTTGTCACTTGTGTGAACAATTTTCCATTTTGCATATGCAGAAGAGCATGCTTGCATTTACACGGACTCATGGAAAATGTGATCTCGTACGTATAATCAGCGCTCTCTTCATAGGTTTAACACTGCTGACTTTCATCCAACAAAATGCAAAGAGAGAAGCTGTGCACTCATACCTTTTGTATAAAACCATGCTATAAAACCCTCCCTTATAAAACAACATGCATTTATGTTATAAACCTTTTGTAGGAGTTTTAAACTTTGTGTTAATTTGTTGATCCTGAAAGTTAGCAAAGACAGAGGCAGCTCAGGGGTTAAAACTTTTTCACCAAATCTCCTTTAAAAAGTTCAGATGGGAGGAAAACAGCTTTACAATCTCAAATGCTCTTTTGTTATGTACCTATGAAGAAAAATTATCTGCTTTTAAATAATGACACTTTGTAAGGAGTTAGGACTTGATCTTCCAGCTATGACAAGAAAAACTGGCACTGACTTCAGCATGATCTTTGTCAGCCTAACAACTGCAAATTCAGTGGGTGAAAACAGACGACACAGTAGCCAAGATTAGCCCCCTCCAGGTGGGTGGACACCTGCCCAGCTGCTAGGTGGCCACCACATAATCACCCACCGCTTGCCTGTCCCACGGCCCCCACTCAAGATAGCAGGCTGCGCATTTTCTGGGACGCTATGTGGGTGAATGCTGGCTAATGTGCGACGACATGGCCGCCTCCCGTCTTTTAGGGCGTGCGCAGCTTCTACTCGCACGCAGGTCCTCCAGGACCATAGAGTCCCAGGCGGAGCGCCTAGAGTGGCCTCGGGTGTGACTGGGTCTTGGTGGTGGAAGAAGAGGGTGGAGCACGGCAGGAAGGCCTGCTGTCTCCAGTTTGTCATGTGGAACCAGCAAGTGGCAGCTGTGTGGGGGCTCCGTGGTGCAACCTCGGACCCCAGCGGGCAAATCTCTCAACTGTTAACATCAGTATTTAATTTAGAAGTTAAGCCTGCAAATAAATTGGGAAATTTTTTAGGTGACAATGAGGATCCACACGTTACAGGTGGCAAGGCAGACATGGGTCCTTATCCTGAACTTTAATTTTTGTTTGTCCTTGCTTGGCTGACATTAAAGCCAAAATTTCAATAACAAATATTTAAATTGCTACCACAGAAGAAATAAAGCAGTGCACAATTAACTATTGGCATGTTACATGCTTATTTTGCAGACAGAAGCTTTTAAAAAATTGGCTCTTTACATAATCCAGCTTGGTTTATTGGGGTTTAATTATATCTACCTAAAATGATTCAGGAAGGAGTTGATAGCTTGTGTTTTTGCATATTGGACCCCCTACATTTGAGGAGTTTCCCATGACAAATTATTAGTAGCTGGATAGGATACACTGAAATATTTTTTGCACGATTGCCATGGTGAAAACATGGCAGGTGAGGATATTCCAAGCTAAACGTCCCTATGACAGAGTCTTTCAAAAGGATATCATTTGACTATGAAAATGGTACCTACTTCCTTCTAATTATGGATAGGTTTCTGTATAATGTTTGCTTAAGATCTTTCCTATAAACCCTGTAGAGTTTGTTTCTCTGCTTCAACATAAAGTAAAAACTAACTTCAGATATAGTTCTTAAGTATTTATACGCGTATTGTTCATTTGCCAGCTCGAGGTTATCCTTGGATACTTAAGAACAAGCGCCCAGAAAAACTGCGCGAGACACTCAAGGAGCTGGAGGTAAGTTTCAAGCATGACAACAAATAATCCGGTTTTCAAACCTCTTTCAACGGCTTTAATTTTCATAAAGGATCAGCCCTCCTGGTGATGATAAATGTGCTTTTGTCCAGTGGGCTGTTCCAAAACAGTTGCATCTTTGTTTGTGTGGCATGCTAATCTCTCCTGCTTGAAAATCCGAAGCACTTTAACCACCAGTGATAATGTCTGTACAGCCAACTGCACTCTTCTGTTTTCTGTTGTCCTTCAGGAGCTGATGCAAAACAGTCAGTGTGTGCTGAGCAAATGGAAGAACAAATATGTCTGTCAGGTAAAATGTTTTGGCATGCTCTTGCAATGTTCTGTCAATGGAGCTGAACAGCTGTTCAGTGATTGATGCAGTAGTGTTATAATGTTAGCTGATCGAGAAACACGTGTGGTGACAGCGGTCTGTGACAGAATTTTATATTTTTTTACAAGCCGAAACAGACGGTGTTAAATCAAACTCTAATTCTTGGTATTGAAAATGACCATAGTCAATAAGGACCTAATCCTGTAAAATACCAAGTTCCTTCAGTTCCTGTTAATGTGCATAAAGGCAATAAGCAACACATAGAACTGGATTCAGACAGTCAGAAGTGCAACTAAAATGTATACACAGATCCTTGTATTCAGATTTTACATATGAAACATTTATTTGTCTCTCTCATTTAGAATTCACATCAAAGTGATGGATTCTGTAAAAGTAGGATAGATCTCACCTGAATTCAGAAGATGAGAGGTCATTGCAGCGTATATCTTCATTCTATACTGACTTAAAAATCCATATACTGAATAAGAAAATATTTGCTCACATCCTCCTCTACACAGAACAATATTGAACAAGTTAGCACCTGAGGATATGAGGTGCAGCATCCAAATCAATTGCTTTCCCTAGGAATATACTTTTTGTATTTTAGCTCTTTAAGTTTTGTTTAATCCAAGGGTAGGGAACCTCAGGCTTGGGGGCCAAATGCAGGCTACCACATGGCAAGTTTTTATTTGGCCCCTTTCCACTTCCTAGATTTGACCCCTGGATCCAGCTCCAACGACTTGGAGACGGCGGCTGGTGCAGAATGCGGCGGCCTCCCTCCTGGTGGGGGCAAGCTGCCGGGAGCACATAACACCGGTGCTCTGCTCTCTGCACTGACTGCCTATGGTCTTCTGGGCCTGATTCAAGGGGTTGGTCATTTCCTGCGGTCGACCAGGAACACCCTCTTGGAGGTTGCCCGGGTATGGCGACGTCTAAGGGGGGCGTTCTCAGTGGCCGCACCAAGGCTGTGGAACTCTCTCCTGGTAGAGATTCGCCTCTCTGGATCTTCCCTCCTTCCGCAAACCATGCAAAATCTGGTTGTTTCGCCAGGCGTTTGTTGAGGGGAATGGGTAGTGGGTGGAAGGCTAGTTGGGTGGGTATTTTATTCGGACCTCATTTTTTGAAAGATTTTATATTTGATATTTCATATGTTTTATATTTTTGTATTTATGTTTCTATTATTTATTGTACGCTGCCGCGAGCTGTCATTGGGCAGGAGGGGGCAGGTTATAAATCCTGAAATTAAACAAACACATAAATAAAACCTAATACTGAAATACTGAGCTTAGAGTAAGGGAGCAGTGCTGAGAGCATGCCCTCAAGAATAGGGGAGAGATCCATGGCACAGATCCATGTTCTGGACCTTCCTGAGCGCACCCCTTATGCTCCTCCCCCCCCCCAACATCTTGGGCCCTTTTCACACGAGACACCCCCCCATGCTCATGCAGATCCATTGCGTGGACATGGAGTGGGGGCCTCCCGTCTGAGCGCCATGGACGGTGGGTGGGGGGTCTATCCATCTCCCCCCATCGCCACCCTCCTCCCCCCATCGCCACGCACAAAGGAACAGGCGACAATGGCGGTGGCTCCCTGCATGGAGATGGGTGTGCGCCCGTGTAACAGCCGCCCCCACACCGCGGTGCACACGCATCCCCCCTCCCATGTGAAAAGGGCCTTAGTGATCCGTGGTCCTTATACTAATTAAGATGGTTGAGTAACAAGAATAAAGCTATTCTTGCTAACTATGCATGATTTGGAAAAAGGAGTAAAACAAAAGAGGTGGTGAAATTTGCAGACAATAGAGTATTATTCAAGATGGCTAAATCCAAACCAGACTCTGGAGAGTTTAAAGAAGGAACTCAGAAAACTGGGTGGATGGGCAATAAAATGGCATATGAAATTAAATAACGATAAGTGAAAATAAAGTAGTCTTTTATATGTTGGATGTTAACAATGTTTGAGTCTCAGTGAGTTTGTTGCCACTCGGGGGAGATATTGGATTTATTGTGGATACTTCATTGTGTGGCAGCAGTCGAAAAGGCGAATATGTTAGGAAATATTAGAAAAGGGATAGGAAATAATATGGAAAATATAATGCCAGTATATAATTCCATGGTGTTCCCAAATCTGGAATATTTTGTTGTGGTCATCACCAAGGACATACTGGAACTAGGAAAGGTTAAAAAAAAAAAAAAAAGAGCAGTGATAATGATCAAGGGTCTGCGTTGGCTTCCATACAAGGAAAAATTACAAAGATGAGTATTTTTCAGTTTGGAAATTAAACAACTGTATGGCATGGAAAAAGTGAATAGGGAACTGTTACTTACCCCTTATCATAACACTGTACAGGAATGAGAGGGCACGTAATGAAATTAGTGGGCACAGATTTAAAACAAAGAAAAGGAAGTACTTTTTCAGACAATGCACAACTAACCTACAGAACTCAATGGCCCTTTTCGCATGGGGCATGAGGGGTTGAGGGGGGTGTCAGTGGGATCGCCACGGCGGGTGGGTGAGGGTGTATGCGCGCTCCTGCGCTCCACCCACTTCCACCCATCACCCACGCACGGAGCAACGGGTGCCAATGGCAGATGCTCCGTGCATGGAGGTGGGTAGGTGGGCGTCCGTAGGATGGGCCATCCACACACCGCCCACCTGCCACCATCTCCACCCATGCCCCATGGACTGCGGACAGCCAGTGACATGGGATGTTGTGAACGCCTGTGCAGTTAACCAGTTTTAAAAATAGATTAGACAAATTTAGTTATCTTGTAGTCATTGTGGACAAAACATTTCAATCCTCTGCTCAGTATGCGGCAGTGGTCAAAAAAGCAAACAGAATGTTAAGAATTGTTTGGAAAGGGATAGAGAATAAAACTGAAAATATTGTAATGTCTCTATATAAATCTATGATACGACTGCACATGGAGTATTTATTCACTCAGTGCACAATTAATTTGCGGCATTTACTGCTTGAGGAAGTGATCAAGGCTGGTAGCGTAACTAGTTTTAAAAAGTGATTTGATACGTTCTTGGATGATAGGTCCGTTAATGGTTATTAACCAAGTAGGTTTTGGGAATATAATCTCTTACCGTGGGGTGCTGGAACAATAGGGAATGGATTGCCCATTGTGACTTGTTGGATACCTCTCCCAAGAGACAGAGATGGGCCACTACCGGAGACAGGATGTTGGGCTTGTTGGACCAGTGGTCTGATCCAGTATGGCACTTCTTATGTTCCAGGATAAGTCTATCAGATGTGATGGCCTGCTCTACCATGGGCCGGGGTAGACTTCCCTGGACCGTGGCAGGGCTAACTCTGGGATGTGTGCTGGCAAGGAGCTCAGCGCCATTCCGGAGTTAGCCCTGCCATAGTCCGGGGTTATCTCTGCTCCTGCCCACAGCAAACATCTGGTGGGCGGAAGCGGACGTGACACCACCATGGGTGGCCACGCCTGAGTTAGTGTGGCCATCGTGGTAGCGCCACGTTTAAAAATACCCAATGACTGTTAGGCTGTATTTCATGATGATCATCTTGCCTATGTCCCTAGCTCTCTGATTGCCAGAGGCTAGGAATGCACAAGAGAGGATAGAACGTGCTATAATTGCTCTATATATCACGTTTCCTTTTGAAGCATCTAGTACTGGCCACTTTCGAAGATAGGATATTGGGCCAGATGGACCATTAGTCTGACTAAGTGTAGCAATTATGTTATTTTTAAGACTAATCAATGTAATACAGATTAGATAAAGTTTGTCAGTGAGTTTTAATTTCTTGAGTTGTAGGTATTAAATAAAGTATTTATGGCCCCGGGCTGTTGCCACTGCTAAAATTGTTCGCGTAGTAAGGTTAACAGTTTGTGTGAATTGAACAGTGAGACATTTAATTTTTCACGTGCATGATCGGTGCTGAGATTGTACACACAGGCACAGTAATTGTGTTCTCAATTCCTTGACCAGTTGCATCTCCACACATCTGAAAATACAGTATTGGGAGTCCAAAATGATTCTCTCCAGGCTTATAACTACCATTAAACCATAATGCTGCCCTCATTATTTGTTTTTTAACCATTTTGTTTAATATATCTGTTCTGCTCATCTCACTTTTTGCTATAACTGAAAATGGCTACAGAGCTTTCATATTTTTGTGTTTTTTCATTGCCATCAAATAATTTGTTGATTGTGTTCTTTATTCTTATGATACTATAAATTGCCTTGATGTTTTCTGAAGTCTTGTGAGAACAGAAACTGTGCCAGTTTACGTAAACTTAACCTAGATTTGGGGGGTAGGGAGAGAGTGAGTGTGTTTTGAAAAAGGTTTTGGTATTCCATTTAAAAGAGCTTAGAAGAGCCCCAAAGGACAGAGCTCTCCTCTTTAGCTACTAGTTCCAGGAGCATCTGAATGTATACTGCTTTAATAGGGTAGTGCGAAACCTCAAGTTTTGATGACCTACGATGAGCTGCTGAAATATCCTGTAATCTTCTGCTAGTTTTTCGGGGAGTGGGGGAAAGGAAACAGGCAAAATAAATAGACCATAAAAACGTTTGTAACCAAAAATGACAGACAGGATGTCTTTACAGTAAGATATCACTGTATGAGTTGAAATTGAACTGGGCTTTTTTTCCTTCTGATATAATAATTACCCCAGTGCAGTGTAATGGCTAAGCGCGCGGAACATGGACTGGGGGTAGAACCCCGGTTCAAGTCTCGCTTAAGCGTGAAATGCACTGGGTGATCTTGGGTCAGTCACAATATTCTCTCAGCCTAACCTATCGCATGGGGTTGTTGTGAGGATTCAAAAGTTGTGTTTATTAGTTATATGTAACGTACGCTGAGTGTCATGGCAGGGGTGTGTGTGCTATATAAACATTATTATTATTATTATTATTTATTTATTATTTAACTTGTAGTTAGAGGGTTTTATGAACAAACTACAGCTCTTTCAATGGTATCATTTTTAACACTTTGCAATGCTGTGGATTCTTCTGCTTCAAAAATTCAGTTTGGTAGTATGATCTGCCTTTATTCTGTTTTGGTTTACAAGTGTGTCTGTAGAAAATGAACGAGAGTGGGTTGCACGATTTAGTTCTAGCTTCTTGATTTTTACCTGCACGTTGTAAAAACGACTTAAACAAACATGCTACTGTTGATATATTGCTAGAAGGACCAAACCTCTGTTGCTACCTGAGGATGAGAGTGTTGTGATCTTCGCATTGCAATTTGCTTTCATGCCCCCCTGTGAAAACAGCAACTTTTGTTGCCTGTGGGTTACATTTGTACCCGGGTGCAGAGTCAGTCAACAATGACAATTTATTTCAAAACTAGTAATTTTGTTTTAAAAAGTAATACAAAAAGCTTCAAACAACATTATGTTTTTGAAAGAAATTGTTGTTGGCTTCTCCACGCGTGGGGGGTGGGGGGGAGAACGCATGGACCTCGGGAGTCCACACCCATGCATCTTCCTATTTACATGTGAACGACGGGTGTCCACGCGGGGGAGCATCTTATCTAAAAAGGGCCTGTCTCTGTGTGTGTGTGTGTGTGTGTGTGTGTGTGTGTGTGTGTGTGTGTGTGTCTGCAGGAGGGATGGGTTTGTGTGTGTACTGTGACACAATACTGGCTTCTGTTGTCACATAAAATGAAAATTGATTGGGGTCCATTTATCCCAATAGTAATATTAGCTGGGGTAAAAATGTACCCCATGTGGCAATTCCTATTGTGTTTGGAGTACAGACATACTCTGCAGCCTCTTTTTGTTCACAAGAAAGAAAGGGTTAATGGTATCCCACTGTCCTTTGGTTATGTTGTGCCCCTGGGAGCAGGTGACAGAGGCCATTTTCGCACAGACCGTGGGAGCCTCTGTGATCCAGAGGGGATGGGAGGAAGCAGCAGCAGGTGGGCGGTGTATGGGTAGCCCGTCCCATGGACACCCACCCATCTCCACGTACGGAGCATCCACCATTGAAGCCTGTTGCTGCAAGCATGGGGGATCGGTGAGGTGGGTGGAGCATGGGAGCATGCACGCAACCCCCCCACCTGCCGCAGCAATCCCACAGATGCCACCCCACCCACCCACCCACCCATGTGGGCGGGGGGGGGCGGTACGTCCGTTTGAAAAGGGCCAGTGTCCTGAAAGGGCCAAGCCAAAGAGTCACTAACTTGTGTGTTATTGTAGTAGATATGTATCTGGGGTACAAAACTACCCAAAAGGTCTGCATATGTTTTCATATTTAGAATTTGATCCCAAGCTGAGATAAACAGCAGTATGTGCTGACTTGGCTTGTAAAATCAGCTGCTCTGTACTTGTGCTCAAGTGCACTTAGCAAGATATGAAGCAGTGTTAGGAAATAAATGAGTTTGCTGTACCTCAGTTTACCCCAAACGGGATCGAAGGTCACCAGTTAACAAGCCAAAGTATGTGGGTACAACTCAATTTTATTGGATAGACACATAACATCTGGACATGGCAGTGTTACCAGTTACGAACCCCAGTAACCCAACCTAGGATATTTTACATGTCAGAGGCCACGGTCCGAGATGCAAGCTGGTTGAGAGGAGACGAGGCGGGGGCCCAGTAGAGAGCTGGGCAGGAGTCTCTGGATCTTTGAGAGCGATGATAAGGGTCAGAAGCCCACGCAGGCTCACGGCAACGCTAGTAGCCGCAAGCACCAGTGACAAGAGATTAGGCCCCGGGCGTTTCCTTTTATAGCTTTATTTATTATGAATACATGTTGCAGAGTCCCTTCTTTGAATATGCCAAGTGCAGAAATAAGCCAACCATTCATTTCTCTATCACTTGGCGCAAAGCCACCAAAGCTATTTTTGCTTTTGGGGAGTATTTCTGTGCTGTCTAGTTGCCAGTCTGCTCTGCTGAGGCTACCTCCCTTTCCTTTCAGGCCTTCTTTGTTTGCTCAGAGATAGTGGCTGTCGGGGGTGGTTGTTGTGGCCTTGGAGATACATTTTTTTACTAGAGCGTGAATTCCTGAAATCTGCTTATTTACAGATTTTATTCTCATGGACCTTCTTGATTTGTGCCAGCCTGAGGCTTATGCATCACATTAGCTGAGCTGAATTTGTTCAGACCTCATCCTTCTTATGTCTCTGACCATGGCCAAACTGTCTAATCAATTCATAATAGCAATACATGCCAACATATCTGTTGTCACAATCAAGATATGATGGGTATAAAGCGTGACAGCTGACTACCTGTAGCTAATAAACAGTACAGATTCTTCCTTTCATATTATATTAATTTAGTTGCTTTTCATCCTACTAGTTAATTAAAAAGTATGGGGTACAGGCTTTAAAACACAAATACATTGATTATTGTGAAATGTAACAACAACAACTTTGGCTGTAATGAGAAAGATAACTGAGTAATCTACTCGGGTGGAGGTAAAAACAATGGAATGAAGAGGTAGGAGAAAACCTTTGTGGACATGACTGAGAAAGAATTGCTTTGTGATTCTCTGCCCCCTGTGCATACTTCCTTGTCTAGGGTTGGATGATTTGAAGGAAAAGCAACTTGTAGAATGACTTGACTTGTTTTTAATCCTCGAAAGGCAAATATTGGCTCCTCTCTTCAGGTAGTTCCGTTGGCCTGAAGTCCTATACGAAGAGAGGTAAGCTGTGCAAGGATGAGGGGCACCCATGCAGAGCACTGGAGCACAAGCTTAAATCTGAGTGATTTCAAGGTGTGGAAGCACACCTTGAGCAGTGTGCGTAGTCCTGGGCATTCGATTGCAAAAAAGATATAGGTTCTTTTTAAACGGGCGCGGGGGATTGGTGTGCGGTGGGTGGAGCACTGCTGCAGGGGCGATGAGTGGGGGGGAGGGTGCAGACAGGCGCATACCTATCTCCGCCCACCTCCACCCATCTACACTCATGGAACAACCTGCCTTTTCGCCGATTGCTCTGTGCATGGGTGATGGGTGGGTCATGGGAGCACGCACGCGTGCCAACCCACTGCGGCGGTCACACGGGCAGCCCCCACACGTGCATGCGCAGCAGATCTGCAAGTACACGCGTGGATCCATCTCGTGTTAAAAGGGCCATAGTAGAACTGAAAAAGGTGCAGAGAAGGGCAACAAAAACGATCCAAGGTATGGGAGGGCTTCTGTACGAGGAGAGACTCAATAGGCTTGGGCTCTTCAACTTGAAGAGATGACTGAGTTGACTTCTTTGATAGAAGTTTACAAAATCATGAGTCGTGTGGAAGAAGTAAATGGGAAGCCACTGTTTATTTACCCTCTGTAAAAATACTGGAGCTAGAGAACACTCTATGAAATTAACTGACAGCAGATTTAAAACCAATAAAATGAAGTACTTTTCCACTCAACTACAATTAACTTATGGAACTTTGTTGCCAGAGGCTGTTGTGAAGGCCAGTGGCATAACTGGGTTTAAAATGGAAAACCGCAGTTGCTCCATGTGTGCAGATGAGTGGGGGGGTGAGTGAGGATGCGTGTGTGGCCGTGTGCACACCCTGCCCACACACCGGCGCACCCATGGACCCACCACTTGGCAGAGCTATGTTAAAACAGCTTGTGAGGAGCCACTCGAAGAACAGAAGGTTGCTGCCTTGTAAACAAGGTTCTTCGAGATGGTGCCTAACATTCTCATAACACCCACCCTTCCAGTCCCGCATGGAATGTTCTTATATTCCTAGAAAGGGTTGGAAGGAACTGTCATTCTGAGGGGGAGATTGTTTTTTATACTAGAGGCGCTTGAGATGATCACATGGATTATTATTTGAATAGGGTGAGCATGCACAACCTGGTTGTGAGAATGTTAGGAGCCATCTCGAAGAACATTCTTTACAAGGCAACAACTTTCTGATCACTCCCATGGGGAGTTGTTTGTAAACAAACAGGTTTATCTCCCAGTGGGATCGGTGTCCCGCTGCTGTTGCTGCTGCAGCACTACTAGCAGGCAGAGGCAGATGAAGGATGGGCCCCCCCCCCCCACCTTCAGCCCCCACCCTGCCCCTGGACTCCCCTTCATTGTTTGTAAGCACAGAACACATGTGTTGCTGGAGGAAAGCTAGAATGGTCGCCAACCGGATGTTTTTGTTCCACTGACTCCCATTGAACGGCATAGGCGCTGTTCAAGGAGAGTTTGCTACCACCTTAACAATAGGGCCATGACTGTGGCCCTATAATGTGGATTGGTGGTGCTTAATATGAAGGAGATAACCACATTAAATAAAAGCAAAATACAAGAAGTGTAGATCTTGGGTCTTTCCTTGCTGACTGAAAATGAGGCCAAAACTTCAGTACTTCCTCGCTGGCTAGAGATAATAGGTAATGGCTAGTCTCATCCAGCCCAGTAAAGGAGTCACCAAGAGATCCCTGCAAGCACTTGTTCACAGTGCTTTCAGTAGTCTCTGAGGTAAATGAAATGGACTCGTCCATCTTACTATTTGCAGAAGGAAAACTTGGGAAAGTCTCTTATTCTTCAAGATTGAAGGAAGCTTGCTTGCATGTAGAGACTGGTTGACTCAATCCCATGGGTTTGTTGTATGTAAGAAGTGACAGAATTACAAACCCTTTTACTTCAATCTCTCTCAAATATAGAACTGAATCATACGGGAGCATGTTGCCTTTTGAGGGGAGAGTGATGCAATGTATGTGGCTTTCTTGATGTTGCAGAAGCCCAGAAGACATATGAATAATTGCTGTTTCATAAAGCTATTCAAATTTTCATTCTGGCAAAGCAGTCTGCTCAGCATCTTGGGGTTTGTCTTGTTCCATTTAAATGTTTCCAACTATACTCTGTGGACGTTTGTAACTAACTGTAGTCAAACCTTGCTGAGCTCAACTCACATTATCAAGTTGGGAATAAATTGTGATCTTATCTAATCCAACTGCAACATAAGGATAAATTGAAGTTTTGAAAGGTTGCAATAAAACCTACAGGAGTGTAACTGTGTCTAACATTTTTACTAGGACAAAACCTTAAAGGACATCTGGCATGACTGGTACTCTCTTGAAATCTTGCATATGAGCTTCCATACAGATACAATATTAGATTTTGGCAGAAAGAGAGGAGGCAACTAAATCTTGCTTTTGGCTTAATAATTATATATACATTTGATGCACCTGGTAGGCAGGGTTCACATTTAAAAAGTTAGAGCGATTACTTTATATTATTATTACGATTATGATTATGATGTATTTATATAACATGATATCAGGAAAAACGGCCTGATAGTTTGTTCATAAATTACTATCCTTTTGCCATTACAATCATTACATTTTTAAATCAAAATTTCTCCAGTGATTTCTCCTATTAAACTCATCTTAGATTTTGTTGATAAGTAGTTGTGCTTGCTGCATTAGGTTGCAAAAAAGTATAATCATTATATTCTTTCACTGTTCAGGGAGTGGGGCATAACTGAGTCCTGTCTGTAGCACTAATAGCCAAATATTGTTTTATTATTATTTTCTTTCCTTTCTATCAAAATGTGGAAGGTACAAAACTTGGAGGAAAACAATAGCTTTTTTTTAATGTCGCTTGAAAACTAAGGAAAGTCTCAAATACAAAAAGATCTGCTTTCATGTAGATTAGCGCTGGAAAAGGTCAATAAAATAATCTAGTTTCTATCCTTTCCAGTACAGGAGTGCGCCCAGCAGTATATTTTCTAATGCTGATGCAGTTCTTATACAAAAGTCTAAAGGCTCCAACTGTTCCCCTTAGACACGACTACACAATCTAATAGATCTCACTGCAAGGAAGGTTTCCTGATATTCCACCAAACAGCGTGTTGCACTAAACAGCACATGATGTTTGTCTGAAGCTGAAACGTGAAGCAGACATACACCGTTTTCCTGATCATTTGTATTACAGAACCAAGCATTTGTTTGGCATTAGCAGTTTCAGATGTATAAAACAATATACATTTTTTCCCATTATAAACCCAAATCCTTGACTCCTAGCAGGCCCCTTTTGTGCTGCTGCAGAAATGCAAAGGTGTCTCCAATCTGCCTTAAGGCAACATCGGACATACAGGAAAGACCTGACTGAAGAGTTGCTCTACCCAGACCGAGTCCACCTGGCCTTTCCTACGTTGCCTTCGGGATTTGGGATAGTACCAGATGTGAGCCTCTATGCCTAATGTACTGGTTCAAATACTATGGGGGTCATTGACAGAGAATAGCCAAATGGACAGTGGGTTTCATTTCTTTATGCTATCAGCTGGAAGGCAAACCAAGCCCAAAGGGTTTACAGCTTATTCCACTAGATTCACGGCTGTATTGGTTATAGCAGTGACTAGTAAAGGCTCCACGTATTCCACAAATTTTTTTTCCAAGTTCTGCAACCAAGCAATCCAAATTCTGCAAACAGAATCAATTATACAAATTCATTAAATCCTGCAGATTATACCAATTTTGAATGCAAATAAATTTCTCAGCATTTCATGCCATCAATTTTGAACATCTAATATCACTAAACACCTCACCCAATGCCACACGGCCCTCCCCAGTATGGGGGAGAAGGGTTTTTCTCTCCCTCTGCGGGTCGTTGGGTTGCTTCTCTTCAGCAGCCATCCAGCACAGCAGCCAGTCTCCGGAATGAGTAATCACCCCCCTTCTAGGGCTGTCTGTCTCTCTGATCCTGAGGGAAGGGGGAACAGAGTTCCCGAATTGAAGAGGAGCAGTGGCTCATCAGAAACGAAGGCTCTGAACCTGTATTACCTCCTACCCCCAGAGAGAGCACGGTCCCCATTCAAGGAAGGACCGTAGTGTTCTGCCTTGCAGTCCACTACGCCCAGGAAGACCTGCAGATTTTGCTATTCATTAGCCATCAAGATAAAAGCACTCACTGAACATATTAACTACAAAGCCTGCAATCTTAAACTTTGATGGTGCAACCATCAAACATGTGCTTAACACCCAGCAGTGGGACCACTGAACTAATTGCAAGACTTGGGTCCTAGTTGTCAGTGAACTAAGTGTATCCGATAGTAGCTACAATTTTGGTTATTTATAACTGAATTTTATACTGTTAAATTGTTCAACGTGATTTAAGTCAAACATGTTTTAAGTCAGTATGGTTCTATGCCGAAGAGTAGTATATCCAACATCCAATCCGACCAAGTGTCTGCCAGTACAGCTTGTATGAGGGCCTGTGCCCATTCCACAAGATATAAATGAATCTGTCACAGCCTTGGCTCTTTATCTAAAGCTGCAAAGACTCATGGTTCTGGACCTGGATATCTCTGCAGTCCCCCAAGATGTGACAAGGTGGCAGCCACAGTGCCACAGCTTACTTCTCAAGGGTCCTGGATTTTCCGGGATTGTCCTAATTTGACACCTGTTTTATTATCTGTCACAGAAAACTGGTGTAAAGTCCTGCGTTAGAAAGGGAAATGAGGGAAAGCAATTTATAAATGATCAATGGGGACAATGGCTGTTTTTAGATGAGACACTACCACACAGGTCCACCCATCCCGTACACATCCAAACGCCCATCTAGTGCGCGCTTCCATGACCAACGCACCACCCACCCATGGCAACTCATGGAGCAGCAGATAAAAAACTGGGTTGCCTTGTGTGGGGGCAGGCAAATCCATGCATGGAAGGGCCCACACACATCCCTGGCGTGTGTGAACTGGGTCGCACACCCACACAGGAGACAGGTCAGCTGACACCATAGAGAAACATTGCCGCGATGGCCAGAGCGGCACAGCAGCCGCTCGCGAACCAGTCACCCTTTCGTCCAGCCCACAGCCTGACTGGGAGACCATCCCCCTCACGGGCCCCAGCCTCAGAGACCACACCTCCCATTGGCCTTGCACCAAAGGGCATGCCCTAGGCACAGGAAGAGACCAGGGCCATCAGCTGCCTGTGTGTGGAGGCAAAAACGCAGGAGAAACCCCTGAGCTGCTACCAAAATGAATCTGTATAGCAAGACATCTCCAAGGAGATGGTGTAGCTGGGGTACAGTCGGCCCCAGTGCCAGCAGCAGGCAAAGGACTGGAGAAATGGATACAAATTGGTCCACGATAGCAACCTCCTGTCTGGCCGTGCCAGGTACACAGAGCCATTCTACAGGTTCCTCCGCTGCCCCATCTCCCTTTACAGTGCGTGAGAGCCGCCTGGAGCAGGAGTGGAACCAGGACCAGCAGCTCCTGCTGGAGATCCACCGGCGCCTGCACAAGCTGCCCCACACCCAGAGTATCAGATGGAGCTGGGGGCAAGGCAGGTGCCCACGACTATGGTGGTGCAGAATTCCATTCTCCCATTTATGGTGAATAAAGCAGTTACATGTTATTGCTTAAGTGCTGTCCACGTGTGCTTCCCTTGGGTTTGTTCTCCCCTCCTCAGCTGGGGACGGGGTTCGGATGCCATCCCTGTGGCTGCAGCCTCCACCCAATGCGGCCAGGTGTCCCTGTATCTCAGAGGGTCCAAGGCTACTGTCTGTGATAAGGTCGCTTGGGAGAGGCCTCCCAGCATTTTTGTGAGGGGGTCTGGCCTTCTGTTATCTGGCAGCCTTGGGGCCCAGCTGCATCTAATTGCAATCACCCTGTTCAGCTTATCTTAGCCTGCCATGCCCACGGGACAATCATTGCTTGTTGTGTTGTGTCCGTTACATGTCAGACATGCCCCGGGTCCCTAGCCCTCCGTTGTGGAGTGGGGCGGATACAGCGCTTTGAGACATCTGTGTAACGGTGGCCTTAGGCGAACCATGGCTTAGAGTTGATGTACAACAGCTGTTGGCGGACCCCTTGTCCACCGCGTAATGAACAAGGGAGATCGTTGCCTGAGACATCATGTGTGAAGCCGTGATTGCCAGCAGAGGGCAAGTGAGTTGGGGTTCCGTGTTCTGGGGCCTGCTGCTGCTGGACCTCCTGCGGGAATGCAGCTACCATGGGAGGCAAGTGAGAGCATTGCTTTGCAAGAGATTTGTAGCCTCCCAGATTTACGCCTGTGCCTCTTGGGGGGGCTCCCCATCACCTTTGCGACCGTCCTGATGTGCGCTCAGGGGTACCGGCAGGATGAGTGCCAGGATCGCATGCGTGAGCTGCAGTTGTTCACGCTCCTGGCTGGGGGTCCCTACCTGACTGTGGAGCCTATTGCAACAGAGATGGCTCCGTTGCATTACTAGCTGTCCTGTACCAGATCTGGACCTGGGCAGATGTTCAGCTCGCTCTGGGCAGCAGCGGTCAGTGACCCAAACGTCTTGGTAGATCGACATATGCAAGCACAAGGGTACCAGAGAGAGAGATTTGCATGGGCAGTGTATGTGGTAGGTGCAGGATTCACAGCTTTGGTTCCACTGCTGGCATGACCTGGCGTCGGAACAAGGCTCTGTGACTATGGCCTCCCCTCCGTCTCCTGTGTTCCTGTGTGTGAGACTCTGCCTGCTTAACTTTGCCCTTGGACTGGCCTGTCCTGGTCCATCTGCTGTGATGTACCCCCCCAGACATCATGTTGCGAGTCACCTGTTTGAGTCTTTCGCCAGGTGGGGTGGGAATGGACACACTACATGGTTGGATGTTGTATAAACCTGAATGGTTAAGATTGGTGCCCGCGACAGAGTTGAGCATTCAAAAAGAAAAAGAAACAAAAGGTATTCCTGTATTACAGTTTAAATTATTTAGGCTGGGGATACTGGCTATGGGGATAAGTCACCTCCTTTTGAGAAACCCTCCAGTTGCTGAGTAATTCAATTAGAAAGACCACTGTGGTGTGTGTTATTGTTTGGGCTATCGCAGCTAGTATGGGGGAGCATGGCAGTATTTATATTACATACCCAGTTTTGGATATGGGTAAAAAACATTTTGTACCCTGTTTCTGTTTTAATTACATCGTTGATTCTCTTGAACAGTACTAATTAAGTGATTTGCCTGCGAGCCGAAATGGTAAAAGATATTGAAAATTCCTGAAGAAGCTATGGATTGGTGAAACGTTGGATTTTGAATCTTTTGGACCAGATTTGGACATTGTATTTATCTTTGTAAATTGGATATTGAATTCTAGATCAGATTATCCTGAATTATTATTTAACCAGTTCACTGGAGTGAAGTTTATGGTTGTAAGCACTCTCTCTATAGATTGTTTTCCACCTTGAATACTATTCTGATTAAAACATTGTTTCCTTTGTAGCATTTTTTGATATTGTTATTGTATAAACCTGAATGGCCATGACTTGTTCAGTGGATCATTATGTTCTCTGTATTTGCATAAGGCAAACAGCATTGTACTCTGGAGTAGGGGTGGAGGATGCAGTTAGGTGAAAGAAACCCACCTGTGGGCTTGGGGAAGCTATACCGTGAGGGGAAGGTCAGGGAGGACAATGGGTGTTAATCACACCCAAGCTCTTCTCAGTGGGCTTCAAAAATACCTACAATGCCAGTTTTGCCAAAAGGGGGCTGGAGTGGAGAAGCTCCTGTCCGCACCCAGATGGATCTAGAAGGGAAATTTCAAGCAGATTCTAGCCCCAGGCTAGGAAAGATATATAAACCCTTCTCCGCAAAGAACACTGTCTTTGCCAGCCAAGGGGATTGGCCACAACAGCGGAAAAGGCCCAACCCAGGGGTAACGGGTCGTGGGTAAACTCTGCTTAGGGAGGGCCAGATACGGGAACCGAGTGCCATTAGAAGATTGCATGGTTTGCCCCTTGTGCTCCTTTGGTTGCCATCACCTTGCCTTTGGCGGACCTTTCTCACCAATTGACTTTGTTCTTATACTTTGTTAGAATAAACTATTTTCCCTTTACTACAGTAGGGTGTGTGTCGGGTCCAATGACCCTTAGACCTCCAGAGAAGCCTGACCTCTCTGTTGAGCCAGAGAAACCCCATGCTTCATCAATACCCAAGGAATTGAGCTAACAGCTCTGGGCTTCCCGACCCCCTTAGGGGTAGGGCCGGCAGCTTCAGGGAGCTGGGGCACCAGGTAGCAGAGACCAGGAGCGGTTGGCCTGGGTGTAGGTGGCTGGCCGGAGGGGAAGCCCGGGCACACGGAGTCCCCGCTCAGTCTGTCACACTGGTGACCAACGATTTTGGGATTCAGGCGGTCTCTGCAGGAGGTCTCTAGGCAGGGTTGGAACCCCCATCCACCCTAAAAGCCAGAGTGTTTCAGTGCGCTTTTGGAGACACACAGCTCTGTAGGGAGGTTTCTACTTCCAACTCGCTCCGTCACAGTCCCCCTTCTTGTAGCACAGGGTTCATTGGCCCCCACTCCAGCAGCCGTGATCCCCCTTGGAACGGGGCCCTGTGCCCTGCTGGTGTTTGGCCTGGACTCTATGCTCTGTAGGGCATGTGTTTGGGACTAGCTTGTCGGCCTGGCAGAAAGGGGTGTGTGTGTGTGTATTGGTGTTTTGTTTTTTTCAGTTGCTGTCCCATTGGTCTCCTTGATGCATTCCTCCTTGCGTTCCTGAGATGTCAGTGGATTGTATGACATGCCCCGGGGTTTTGTTTGTCATTGCCGGATGCCCTTGTGGCTAGCAGTCAGTCCGGTGTGCCTTCCCCTGTCCCTCCTCCCCTGCCCTTCAGGATTCCTGCAGAGGGTGGGCGGAAGCAGCTTCAGTGGCTTCACTTGCCCACGAACTGCCATGTTTCCACGTCATGTAGTGGGGGGTACGTTGGGCAAGGCTTGGCCTGGCCGGTGGAATTACTTGTCTGTTTGAATTGTGGTCAGGGCCAGTGGGAGGAGGGATAGGTCCGTGGAGGGTGTGGACCATGGACTCCTGGGTGCCACCTGTTTGAATCCCTCCCTACTCACTCCACGTGTGTGGGCACTCTGTGGCTGATACTCTCAGCAGACACGGACCCGTTCCCCCAGCTGTGCTCGTTGGAAAACAGCCAATGAATTGAATTCTCCAGCCTGAAAGAGTCACACCCGTCAAACAGTTTGCCCCAGGCAAGATCAGAACTGCCCTTCCCGTATGGGAGATACGGGATTCTCTGTTTTTCTCTCTGACTCATTCATGACTTGTTTCCTTGTGGAGAGAAGAATAGGGTTTTCCAATACCTGAGAGAAAATGGTCAGTCGTTGGAATTTAAAAACAAACAAACCCTCCATTTCAGGCAATATGGCGCTATGGCCCTTTTCACACGCAATGCCCCCCCCCCCTTCGCCCACGTGGGCTACTGGGGGGGCATCCATGTGACCATGGATTGGGGGGCGAGTGCTCCCGCGCTCCACCCGGAGCTTCACCCACGCATGGAGGCCTCCATGCTTGGAGGTGGGTGTGCGTCCGTGTTCCGGGCCGCACACGTGCTGCACACCCGCCGCCACCTCCACCCTTCCCCCACGGACTACGCCGCCTCCGTGGTGCCTTTAAAAAGGGTCTAAGATTTCTATGCATTTCTCTTGGAAAAACTTAGGTGGCTAAGGTGTCAAACCCGGCCTTTGTAAGGGGCTAATTTTTTAATTAAGTTTCTTTTTTAAAAAGATAGCAAAAAATGACAGACCTGTCCCTTTGTTTGGGAATGGAGTATTGCTAATCCTTGTTTGTGAGAAAATCCTCACAGCCTCTCATCTGTCAAGGAATCCACACACGAGCTGAAATGGCTTGTAGAGGGTGGGGAGAGTTTTGTGTCAGAAGGATGGCTGTGCAAAGCTCAGTGGGCAGGGCATTGTGGTGCGGAGGCCAAGCAGCTGAGAGAAGGGCTATGATAAAGCTTGGATATAAAGACTGGTAGGACAATTGTTTGACTGGTTTATTTATTTATTTGAATTTCCACCCCACTGTTCCCCTAAGACTCAAGGCAGCTTGCATAATAAAAATGCACATAATAAAAATACAATAAAATTGCATTTAAAACCCTTAGTATTAAAAAACCCATCCTCATTCCTAAATCCTCCCACCTCAACCGCTAGCCCCACCTGGACAAAGCTTGGGCTCTGGCAGACCTCCAGGATGTTGGATGGATTCTTTCTTTTTTCAAGTGTTTGTTTATTTTAGCTCAGCCTCATAGGCTCTCTTTAAATGGGGTGGGGGGTATACACAGGCACACACCCATTCCCCCACACATCCCCACTTACGGAGCAATTGCCATTTTGGGCTAATTGCTCCACGAGTGGGCGGTGGGAGAAGGTGGGTGTGCATGCGTGTTTCGCTGGAGCGTGCACGCACACACACACACACGCCGCGGCAGTCACACGGCTAGCGCCTACTCATGCCCACGCAGCGGACCTGAGCGGGCGCATCTTGTGTAAAAAGGACCATAGTTAAGTAGTAGATTACTTTGAATTTAAATATTTATGCAAATTATGCCCCGAGGCTGAGAGGTATGGACAATGGTATGCAGAGCAGCAGTTCACAAACTTTTTTAGTTAGTGACTCCACTGAGAGAGAGAAAAAATCCTTGTGACGCCCAATCTTTGGGAAATTGCATATCTAATTATTCAAATTCAGCTTCGTTGGAACCTCATTTATCAATGTGATGATCACATTTGAGGTCCTGACTTAGGATGCCCATATATGCCAATTTTAGAGGACACTTATGAGAAATTCAGTTTGCAGGGCTGCATTGGCGCCAATGCAGCCCTGCAACCTGGATTTCTTGTGAGCGTCCTCTAAAATTGGCATATCTGGCCACGCTGTCCTCACCCCTAGTTTGGGAACCTCTGATGTAGGGGTTTTGAGTCTGCAATGTCTTCACACCACCATACGGTAAAACATGACCGGGTTCTCCTGCATTGTTAATACGTATTTTGCAGAATAAGGCTTACACTCAGCACAGGGATTGCCTTTTAATGCTACTTCCACCTCGAAGGATTGAGCCTATAATTGCAATGGTGTCTTCTCACCTTCCCACAAAACAGCAACATGGGAAAGGATTTGAGCAACAAAATTCAACATCTCCAGTCACTGCTTTTCATGCATATATGGAAAATATATGTCCCGTATATTTGGGCATAGAAGCTCGAAGTCTTTTTTTTATAAAAGATGGTAAATGTAGACAGATATTGGTGTATTGTGGAATGTTCCATTTTTTCATTATTGATGCCTGATATCTTGTTTTCTTGGATTTAGCTCCTCTTTCATTCAGGTGTGCTGGTGTCCCTAAGCCTTTCTGGGCCACAGCTGGAGAAAGTGGTGATTGACAGGAGCCTAGTGGGGAAGCTCATCTCCGACACCATCAGTGATGGTAATTACACCCATGTGCAATTCAATTGCCTATATTAACAATGGAGTGGGAGCAATAGTGTGTAAACAGGTAGACTAATTGTTACCACGCGGGGCTGTCACACACAACAGGTAATGGCATGTAATGCCATCGTTACGACCCTCAGGACCAAGAATGGTTTAAGAAAGATATTTAACATCAACGTTTTAAGTCATGTCAAATATTGAATGGATTTTCTAAAACCTGGTTTCTTATATATTTTTCTCAATTGTTAGTCTCTTGTTTTGAGTGCTTGCAATATGTATTGGGGAAGCTGCTTGAAACAGACAATAATGAAATCACAAACCATAGTGGATTTCTGTATTTTCTCCATTGCTAGTACTGAGGAAATCACCAAGATTCCTAACTAACTTCTACTACTAGTCAGAATTTTTCTCATTTTCTCAGAAATTGTGATGTTTTAAAAATCTTCTTAATATGTAATATCTCTATTTTATTTTTACATTGCTTTATTTTATTATTTCACACCTGTGTGAATCAACTTACAGGATCGTGGCACTGCCATAAATCAGCTACGTAAATTTACAGCTCCATAACTTTGCAGCTAGATTCTTCATCCTGTGAATTTTATTTAAAAGACCTGCTGTTGTTTCAAAATGTACACCGGTCCTTACAAAATTATTATGATAAATTCTCTTTGTGCCATGATATTTAAATCTGAGGAAATCACCAAAATTCCTAACTTCTGTAACTAACTTCTACTACTAGTCAGAATTTTTCTCATTTTCTCAGAAATTGTGATGTTTTAAAAATCTTTTTAATATGTAATATCTCTATTTTATTTTTACATGATTAACTTTATTACGTGGTCACAGACCATTGTAACATAATAAAAGAAAACATCAAAATACAAAAACAACATAGTTTCCCAAGACAAAGGGATTCATAAACCATATTCCTAACAGTATACCAAATATCTAACCCAGAAATCCATTACATAATGTGAACTGAGGAAATTCCGTTAATTAAGAAGACACAGCAACATATCCTAAAAAGGATTTCCTGAGGGACACAGCTTGCACTAAAAAGGCTGTGGTTTGCTTAATAACATCAAGTTTTGAACTATCAAGAATCAGGGCTAGCAATGCATGGTCGGATCGACCTGGGTAATGTTCCAAGATAGAGCCCAAATGCTCCAGACACGGACTATCATATAAATGACATCTCAGAAGAATATGGCCTACAGTCTCCGCTTCTAAATTATCGAACGGTCATAGACGCTCAGTATAGGGTAAGCCACAGATCCAGCCCTCAAAGACACGGGAGGGGAAGGCATTAAACCTTGCACCACAAATTAATTGCCTGGCCCTACCAGAAATAGGAGCAGCTAAATAATCTGCAACCTGCCCCGTCTCCGGGGTCCACATTATATAGTCCCGGATATGGGACTATATCCGGGACATTATATAGTCCCGGATATGGGACTATATCCTTGGTTTATAAAGCCCTTCACGGTCTCGGCCCCTCATACCTCAGGGACCGCCTCACCCTCCGCGCCCCGGAGCGGCTCCTTCGGTCTGCCGGGGGTGCCTTCTTGGAGGTCCCCCGTGTTAAGCGGGGGGCCACAATGGAGAGGGCATTCTCGGTGGCCAGGCCGCGCCTCTAGAACTCCCTACCGGAGGAGGCCTGTCTGGCCCCGAGCTTGTTGGTATTTCGGCGAAAATGCAAGACTTGGCTGTTCGCCCAGGCCTTTGGGAGGGGGGTAGGTGATTTCATCTCCCTCAGCCGAATGGTTTTATATCCCAGGCCCTGTTTATTTTATGTTTGAATTTTCTTGGAATGTTTTATGTATTTTAAACTGTTTTATATTGTTGTTTTATGATTTTAAGCCGCCCCGAGCTGTGTGCAGGAGGGGCGGGGTAGAAATATATTAATAAATAATAAAAATAAAAAATATGGGGAGATAAGCCCAGCCTGCCAATCTCAGTTTGTCGGCCCATATCCCCTGAGCGAGACAAAATCTCCCCCTTAAGGGAGGCCAGAGATTTGTGCTGTAAGTACTCCGGAGAGAACCCCATCTGTCGCAATTGGAGATCGATCTTTACAGACCACTGACTGACAAAGGGGTCCTCCCTCAAATCCCTCAGAAGTTGTGATCCCTGACTGGAGCGTGCTTTGAGCCAGAATTTCAATGCGGCTTCCTTGGCAACCTGAGACCATGGTTTCTGACCCATCCCTAGGTGAATTGCTGCCAAGGGGGTGCCCCAAGGAGCACCCACCAGCTTCTGAAGGAATTTGGCTTGAATCTTATCCACCATGCTGGAACAAAAGGGAGCCCATAATTCAGCCCCATATAAAAGTTGGGACCGAAGCTTGCTAGTGTGGACCTGTAGAGCTGGGAGGACCGCCGTTCTTCCTTGTCTACAAAAAAGGCCACCAATAGATTGAGCTGGGCCTTGCGCTGCTCTTAGTGCCCTAGTGACATGCT
>QEPC01000564.1:2473731-2487511 GCA_003113815.1 Sphenodon punctatus
CCCCCCCCCCGCCACGGCGTTCACACAAGCGCTCCCCTCCCCCCCCATGTGTGAAAATGACCTTATTCTGTGCAAACTAAACTCTTTTGGCACACTGAGGTCTTGTAGGTATTCAGGCTCTGATGCGTTGCCTTTTAGAGGTACTGTGACCCTGCACAAAAGCCTATAGCAGTTATAGGGCATTTTCAGACCAGACACTCTCCACCCACTACCCACCCACTACCCACCCACTATACATGTTTTACGGCTGCAGTGTTGCCATATGGGTGCAACATGTAACATGTATAGTGAGTGCTGGGTGGTTGGGCAGTGGGTGGAGAGTGTCTTGTCTGAAAACGCCCATAGACTGGCCTATAACGATGGCATCCCCATCCCAGACTATTAGTTTAGGCCCAGTCTAGTGCAGCAAATGGACTTGCATCTTCCCCTCGTCTAAACTGAGATGTTCAGGTAACCCTGACAAACAATTGTCTTGACTCCTCAGGGAGTAAGAACACTGCAGTGACCTACCATCTCTTTGAAATTTCCCCAGACACCTTGCCTAATTCTGCTCAGAATTTTCCCCACAGCCAATCCTATAATTTAGCTTTGTCATCCAAACTATCAACAAGTGGTTCTGATTGTTGAGACTTAGCATACAGCTGTGTCATCTGTTCCCCAATTAACCCATCTTTTGGGCTACTCTTTAATTAGTTACTGCTTTGGTCAGCAAAAGAGTAACTTTTTCTAGTCCCTACTATTACCTGCCTATGAGTCCTAGATCCTTATCCTGTCTGCTTTGAGCTGAAGTTCAAGGTCATTAGGAGGTTTGGTTCAGGCCAATCCCTGGTATGAACGTATTCAAAGCATATGTACAATATTGCCGTATCTAATCTATACAGTGAGGCCGTGTCCCATTACTCTTTGAGTTTTATGGCATGTTTCAAATCTTAACTAGCAATGGGTGTTCTTACACATGACGATGCCATACACCGCCACGCTTTGATCCTGCCCAGACGTGGTCCGCATGCCATCCTCCCTGACGGGTGGGCACAGCAGCCTATGGGGCCGCTGTGCCTGCCCAGAATAGCTTCGGCCCTGGACCAGAGTTGGGTAGAGCGGACCCCGGTCCAGGGATGCCCTCCTTGGACTGTGGCAGTGATGTGACTTGGCAGGGAGCCCAAGTCACAGCACGGGCTAAACCTTGCCACGGTCCAGGGAGAGCCCTGATCCTGCCCAGAGTAAAATCTGGCAGGCAGGATACAACACGACGGCACTGCAGGTGGCCACGCAGGGTAAAGCGTAACCACCCGTGGTATCATCATGTGTAAAAACACCCCATTTTAGCTGAGGGCTGGGTGCTGAGGTTAGATTTAAGATAATTGTAATTTGGTGTTTTTATGTTTTCATGTTTTTATTGGGGTTTTGTGATGGAGAAGGTAATGGGGGGAGGATTGTAGTGGGGAGAGGTGGACTGGGAAAGCTACCACCTCTTGGTGGGAGGTGTAAGTATGAGGGGGGATTTTGGGAATGCTATAAACCCCACTCCCTCAGTGTAGGGCTGCCACCTTGGGTGGTTTTTTACTTGACGCTCCCAGAGGCCAAAATGGAAGTGTCCGGTAAAAAACGACCAAAGGTGACAGCCCTTCCCCCAGTGAGAAGCCTGGGAGTGGCTGAATAAGAACGTTGGGGAATGCTATGGCTCCTGGTGAGAGGTGTGTGTGAGTTTGAGGTAAGATTGGGAAATGGCAAGCCCCCCTGGTGAAGGGGGTGGGGGGTTATGGGATAGGTGAGTAGTGAGAATGGGGTGAGGGCTGGAGGGGTGCGGTATTTTGTTTTGTTTTGTGAAGGTTTGGTTAATTATATTTATTTTTATTTGTGTTATAGGATGCTTATTTTTTTTTAGTGATTGTATTGAGTTTTGCTGTTCCAAGTCACTCTGAGCCTCAAAGGAATAGGACAGGGTATAAAGGTGTAAGACCTTTTTGTTTGGCAGGCTGGGATAGGGTTGGATAGGATAGGGGTAGAGGGGTTAGGGCTGTCTCTTATACACATCTAGATGTGTATAAGAGACAGAGCTATGCCCCTGCCCCTCTGAGGTAGAAACTGGGGGGGTGACATGCCCTTGTTGGTCAAGTTTGATCACCAGGGAGGAATGTGCATGGAGCGAATGGATTAAGGCCAAAAGGCGCTTCTCTATAGATGAGGCCTGCAGCTTTCCCCACAGCGCAGCTCAGTCCACTGAATCAAAAGCTGCCCTGAGATCTAGAAAAGCCACATACAGGGCTCCATTACGAGCCCTATAGTTGGATACCAGATGATAAAGAATGTGGCATTGTTCAGTGGTGGAGCGGCCTCTCTGAAACCCTGCCTGTTCCGGTGAAAGCGCCCCAGTCCAAGTCATCCAGTCAGTCAGTTTCCCCAGTAGGTACTTTGCATAGAGTTTGGAGACTACAGACAGGAGGCTAATGGGCCTATAATTGACTGGGTCTGTTATTTTTACATTGCTTAATTTTATTCCTTCACACCTGTGTGAATCAACTTACAGGATCTTGGCACTGCCATAAATCAGCTACGTAAATTTACAGCTCCGTAGCTTCGCAGCTAAATCCTTCATCCTGTGAACTTTATTTAAAAGACTGGCTATTGTTTCAAAATTTACATCGGTCCTCACAAAATTATTATAATTCTCTTTGTGCCAGGATATTTAAAATCTAGAGGTTCATTATATAAAACCATTGTAAGTGTATAAGAATGGAAATCTATTAACACAAGATTCCAAAACTGTCTGTGTGTGTGTGTGTGTACGCTAGAGCTCCTGTCTCTTATACACATCTAGATGTGTATTGGCGACCTGCTGAATAGGGGATCCCTCAACAGACCAGGACTGGGTTTTCTGTTTGGAAGAGAAAACCATTATCTTTGATTTATCGTGATTGATGGTTAACGAATTGGCACGGCAGAAAGCCGCAAAGGCCTGGAGCTGGCGGCAAAGCCCAATANATGGGTGCACACCCATCTCCACCCACGGAACAACCGCTGTTCTGGCCGATTGTCCCATGGGTGTGTGGTGGGTGGAACGCGGGAGTGCGCACGCACACCCCGCCTACTGTCTGCGGCGTTCACACAAGCGCTCCCCTCCCCCCCCATGTGTGAAAATGACCTTATTCTGTGCAAACTAAACTCTTTTGGCACACTGAGGTCTTGTAGGTATTCAGGCTCTGATGCGTTGCCTTTTAGAGGTACTGTGACCCTGCACAAAAGCCTATAGCAGTTATAGGGCATTTTCAGACCAGACACTCTCCACCCACTACCCACCCACTACCCACCCACTATACATGTTTTACGGCTGCAGTGTTGCCATATGGGTGCAACATGTAACATGTATAGTGAGTGCTGGGTGGTTGGGCAGTGGGTGGAGAGTGTCTTGTCTGAAAACGCCCATAGACTGGCCTATAACGATGGCATCCCCATCCCAGACTATTAGTTTAGGCCCAGTCTAGTGCAGCAAATGGACTTGCATCTTCCCCTCGTCTAAACTGAGATGTTCAAGTAACCCTGACAAACAATTGTCTTGACTCCTCAGGGAGTAAGAACACTGCAGTGACCTACCATCTCTTTGAAATTTCCCCAGACACCTTGCCTAATTCTGCTCAGAATTTTCCCCACAGCCAATCCTATAATTTAGCTTTGTCATCCAAACTATCAACAAGTGGTTCTGATTGTTGAGACTTAGCATACAGCTGTGTCATCTGTTCCCCAATTAACCCATCTTTTGGGCTACTCTTTAATTAGTTACTGCTTTGGTCAGCAAAAGAGTAACTTTTTCTAGTCCCTACTATTACCTGCCTATGAGTCCTAGATCCTTATCCTGTCTGCTTTGAGCTGAAGTTCAAGGTCATTAGGAGGTTTGGTTCAAGCCAATCCCTGGTATGAACGTATTCAAAGCATATGTACAATATTGCCGTATCTAATCTATACAGTGAGGCCGTGTCCCATTACTCTTTGAGTTTTATGGCATGTTTCAAATCTTAACTAGCAATGGGTGTTCTTACACATGACGATGCCATACACCGCCACGCTTTGATCCTGCCCAGACGTGGTCCGCATGCCATCCTCCCTGACGGGTGGGCACAGCAGCCTATGGGGCCGCTGTGCCTGCCCAGAATAGCTTCGGCCCTGGACCAGAGTTGGGTAGAGCGGACCCCGGTCCAGGGATGCCCTCCTTGGACTGTGGCAGTGATGTGACTTGGCAGGGAGCCCAAGTCACAGCACGGGCTAAACCTTGCCACGGTCCAGGGAGAGCCCTGATCCTGCCCAGAGTAAAATCTGGCAGGCAGGATACAACACGACGGCACTGCAGGTGGCCACGCAGGGTAAAGCGTAACCACCCGTGGTATCATCATGTGTAAAAACACCCCATTTTAGCTGAGGGCTGGGTGCTGAGGTTAGATTTAAGATAATTGTAATTTGGTGTTTTTATGTTTTCATGTTTTTATTGGGGTTTTGTGATGGAGAAGGTAATGGGGGGAGGATTGTAGTGGGGAGAGGTGGACTGGGAAAGCTACCACCTCTTGGTGGGAGGTGTAAGTATGAGGGGGGATTTTGGGAATGCTATAAACCCCACTCCCTCAGTGTAGGGCTGCCACCTTGGGTGGTTTTTTACTTGACGCTCCCAGAGGCCAAAATGGAAGTGTCCGGTAAAAAACGACCAAAGGTGACAGCCCTTCCCCCAGTGAGAAGCCTGGGAGTGGCTGAATAAGAACGTTGGGGAATGCTATGGCTCCTGGTGAGAGGTGTGTGTGAGTTTGAGGTAAGATTGGGAAATGGCAAGCCCCCCTGGTGAAGGGGGTGGGGGGTTATGGGATAGGTGAGTAGTGAGAATGGGGTGAGGGCTGGAGGGGTGCGGTATTTTGTTTTGTTTTGTGAAGGTTTGGTTAATTATATTTATTTTTATTTGTGTTATAGGATGCTTATTTTTTTTTAGTGATTGTATTGAGTTTTGCTGTTCCAAGTCACTCTGAGCCTCAAAGGAATAGGACAGGGTATAAAGGTGTAAGACCTTTTTGTTTGTAAAGACATTTGGCACACGGGGATAGGGGATGGCGGGGGAGGTTGTTGGATGGGTTTGGGGTAGGGTTGCGAGGGTGGGTTGGATGTGGGAAAAGAGGGGGTGGTATTGGGTGGGTTTTGTTGAAGGTTGGGGAGGGTTGGGGGTTTTGGGGGTTGTTTTTGTCTTTTATTGTTTTTATGGACTTTTAAATATGCCTTTATATGTTTTATGTTTATTTGTAAGCTGCCCTGACCCTTTTTTTAGGGAACGGTAGGATAAAAATTTAAATAAAGAAGTAAATAAAATTAAAAATGAAACAAAAATGAAATAAAATGTCAGGTAATTCAGGACCAACATTTTGTTACAAAACCTAGAATTTTTACAACGTCTGTATGACTTTTGTTCCATATCAAATGCCCATCCCCCCCGCACCCACTGCAGCATTTGCACCGGTGCCCCACATCCGCACACGGGTGCGAGGGTGGGAGGTGTCCATGTGAAAACGGCCATAGCCACAAATGGGGAGAATTGTTTAAAGTAGATAGATTTCACTTAGCTTGTGGTTTCCTTTCGGTATCTATTTTTGCATTTAGTTCTTGAAAACAAGTTTCAGTATATTCATTAATACTTCTTTACTTATTTATTTACGTTTATATCTCACCCTTTCCCTACTGGTTCCCTCTGACAGGAAGCTTTCAGTGATCTCACGCTACCATAACAACAAACCATCTTGTAACAGGGAGCAGTCTGGTGGGGCTGCTGCCCCTTTAAGAAGGGGGCTGTGTGGGCCAGTCAGAGGGCTAAGCACACACAGAGTTGTGGCAGAGCCAACCCCAGAGCCGGGGATCAGCCTGAGGGGATACAGGCTGAGAAACCCTTGGGACAGAGTGGGCAGGTTAGTGGCCCTTTAAAGCTGAGTAGAGGAAGCCTGGCCACGCCCACTCTGCCTGTATAAAAGGAGAAACTAGGCAGAGAGGAGAGAGTCTCTGTCAGGAAGCCGAAGGAGCAAGATCTCCCTGAGAGAGCCTTCTTGCTCTACGTTCTCCAAGGTGCTGAGGACTGGAGAACCAGAGGGACCCAGGCAAGTGGGAGAGGCTGTGCCCAGGAGGGAGCCTCTTGCCTGGGGAAGGCTTGGACAGAGCCTGGGGGTTTAAGGCCTGGCTGAATAGACTTTGGGGGGTTGGTTATTGTGTTGCTCCTGAGTCTGCAGAGATGGACCTGGGCCTGCAGGGTGGAGGCGACTGAGCCGGCAGCCCCAGGTACAGAGGACATGGGTGGTGTCCAATAAAGGACTGTAGACTGAGATCCTCTGGACTGTGTGGTGTGTCCTGAGAGGGTACCCCCTGCCTGGAAGGAGGGGTTCAGCCAAGGCTCAAGGCTGAAACAGCATAGCAGGGGGTGAGCTAATTCCCTTGAGTGACACCCCAGCGCCCCGTGCGGCCCTGCCCCCCCCCACTACACATCTGATTCCAGGTATTCACAATTCAGACACCAGTGTAATGTTTTGAGGGAAACGTAGGACGTTTTCAGACGAGACACTTCCCACCCACTACGCATCCACTGCTTACCCACTATACATGTTACAGGACACCGACAGGGCAACACTGCAGCCCTGCAACATGTATAGTGGGTGGAGAGTGTCTTGTGTGAAAACGCCCTTAAAATGGGCTATAGAACACTGGCAACAATTTCTTTGTTAATCACTGTCTAGAGAGAATGGGGGTGCTGTTCTGGTCCCAAATGTAAGAGATGGAAACTATGGCCTTTTTTACACGAGATGGGCCCGCTCATGCCCACGCAGATCCGCTGTGTGGGCATGAGAAGGTGCCGCCCACGTCAATCCCACGGCGGGTGGGTGTCCCCATGTGCTCCCATGAAAGACGCATGCACACCCACCTCCGCCCATCACCCACTCACGGAGCAACTGGCCAAAAGAGTGATTGCTCCATGAATGGGGATGTGGGGGGAATCGCCGTGTGCCCGTATGCACTGGCCCGTTTGCACCGCCGACGGTGCTGCGCGCACGCCATTCCTTCCTGCACCCACAGCCTGTATAAAAAGGCCAAAGTAGTTCAGATGATGATATTTATTGGACCAACCTCTGTCAGTGAAAGTATGCAAGCTTTGGCACCATACAGGGCCCCTCTTCAGGTATGTAAGAAGTCACAAATAAAGGCTGTTCTTCAATGGGCCGTGCTGTGGGGTGAGGTGGGTGTACATGCGCCCGCACGCCCATCCCCCATTCACGGAGCCACCAGCGTTGTCGCCGGCTGCTCTGTTTGTGCGTGGTGGGTGGAGGTGGGTAGGCATGCATGTTTCACAGGAGCACGCAGGCATCTCCACCCACCCGCTGCCGCTGTGCAAACTAGACTCACCCATGCATTTCCATGCAGGTCCCTGCATGGGCATGCCTCGTGTAAAGGGCCACAGACTCAATACATGGAGGACAGGTTTGTTAACCTGTTTTACACGTAAGGATTTCTTTTTATACATTACCCATAGTAATGCCCCCTGCTTGTAACAATTTTCCGGAGTGCAAGGGAGCCTATCCATTGTTGGACGCCCATGTACGTTGAATCAAGGATACAGGGGCAGAATGTCATGTATAAAACCTTCAACAGGTTTGTTTTTCCTTAGAGCCCAGCTGCCCTCCTTGACTGCTGTGCTAGCATCTGGAATCTCACTGCTACTGCATCACTTTACATTTATGCTTGACTGGCAGTGTCCAATTACCAAAGGCAGCTCAAAGAACAATTTACATTTGGCCAGCCCAAATATGGCAAATGCTGAGTAACGTAACAATCCCAAAATATGAATGGTAATTGCTATATGCGAAGGGCTGGAAAAGGGGCAAATGTGGAGAAAGGGAGGAGAAGGAAACCTACATCTGATTAGAGGGATAACTTGGTGTAAGATAATTTATGCAGCTTTATTTAATCTGAGCACTCCCTAAGCTTTATTTCTCATTTCCAACAAAGTCCTGGCAAGATGACACATTGATGTCTTTTAGGAGATTACAGAGGCTTCAGTGTAATATTAAAGACATGGTCTTGAAAAATTGCTTTTTTCTGTGTCTCAGTGGAGGGTTCAGTAATTTGTTTTGTTGCTGGTAGTAGGTATTACAGTGCTGACAATTCTTCTTTGTTTTTCAGCTATTCTTACAGACAGTTTCATCATCTTATCATTTTGGGAGCAAAACAAACTCGGTTTTATTCAGTTTATGAAGAAGGCAGGTTCTCCTGATGTAAACAAAAGACTGGAAAAACTATCATCCTTGGACTTTAAGGTATAGCTATCAATGATGTTTATAAGCACCATAAGTAACTTTCTCCTAGGCAGCCAACACTGAGTGATAGTCACTTTCTCCTAGGCGGCCAACACGGAGTGATAGTCACTTTCTCCTAGGCAGTGATAGTGTATTTCCTAGTAAAACGTTGGCCCTGGATATATTTTTTTATAAAGTTGGACTAATCAAAATAATGGGAATTTGGAAAACATGTCTTTGCATTTAGAAAACCTGTTCACACATTTCATATTGTTATTATATGTTATTATTATTTACAGTAATAATTAATTTGTGTAGTTATGGACCCAGTTTTGAATGCACTTAGTCCCTTTTCACACAGACACTCTAACACGGATAAAATGGGTGTTACATTTTATTATACATGTTGGAGGGCACCCATAGAGCACACCTGCAACATGTCTAATGGCTTATAGGCCATTTTTACACGGGTGGGGGGATGGGTGTTCTGGCGCCATGGGTGGAGGTGGGTGGGTGTCCATTTACACGGACACCCACCCACCTCCACCCACAGAGCCTCCTCTGGTTTTCCAGAGGGATCCGTGGGTGGAGATGGGTGTGCAATGGGTGGAGGTGGGTTTTGCACAGGAGCGTGCATGCACCCTACCCATCCTGCTTGATGTTCACACGGGTGAACACTGAGTGGACACACACACCCCCACCGCTGGCCATTTACACAGATGCCCCCCCCCCCAACTCCCACCTGAACACTGAGCGGGCGGTGGGGAGGTTGTCTGTGTAAAAATGGCCATACTTCCGTCTATTGTATACAGGGGCAGATCTTCCCTTGGGGCATCAGGGCGGGTGCCAGGTCCTCAGCAAGTGACCATCCTGCTCCGGGCCCCCTCCCCCAGCTGCCCGCGCAGGGAAGTGCCGCTCTTCTAATCCGGCTCCAGCATTCTGCTGCCGGCTCCCGGCTGCGTGTCACTGCCAAACAGCTGATTAGTGCTGCCCCGTAGCCGGGAGCCAACAGGAGAGAGCTGGGGCGATGCCTCCCTGGGCGGCATACAGGACCTGCACAAGGGAGGGGACGCCGCCATCCTCCTCCCCGGTCCGTCCTGCTCTCCTGGGCGGACCAGAGAGCCAGAAGGGAGGGGAACGGCTCTAGAAGAGTCGCCTTCCCCAACCCAGATGTTGTACATGTTTGCTTGAATTGCAGCTTAAATAAGGTACTGCACATTTCTGTAATCTGGGCTACCTATTATGGTACTTGTGTTTTCTCTGCTATGTTACTCCTGCCATTGAACACATTGCAGGCTGTCGGTTATTGGAGATAGGTCCCTGCCCAGAGGCCTTATAGTCTAAGAAGGAAAAGGGTGAGAGAGAGACTCATTTTTTACAGATGAGGAACTGAGGCTGTAAAATTCCATATTAATTTCAAAATTCTGGTTGGCCCCACCTACCATTGGCCCCACCTACCACCCCGCCCGTCTTGGAACCCGCCAGCTGCCACTGCCTGTATACATAGTTTCATTTGTTTATTGATCACATATTCTTCTCCTTATACCATCCTATCCTTCAGGCTCATCCTCCTCCCCTTGTAACTAAGGCCCTTTTTACACTTGCCCTGGTTGCGGGTGGGTGGGCATGCCACAGCATGAGCTGCACGTGAGTGCCAGTGCACACGGATGCACACCCACCCTCACGCATGCCCACACACAGAGCAACCTCCATTTCCCCCAGTTGCTCCGTGCGTGGGAATGCATCTCTGCAGGAGTGCCAACACCCACCCCTGCAAGATTTAGACCGTTTTCACATGGACACACACGCACACACACACACACACACGTGTGGGGTGCATCCGTGCAGACACCGCGGCGGGTGATGGGGGGATTAGTGGGCGCCCATGGGAACATGGTGGGTGGGGGTGCGTGCGCGCTCCACTCATCGACGCACGGAGCAAAGGGCGCCAATGCCCGATATTCCGTGCGTGGAGGTGGGTGGGGGTCCATGGGAACGCACCCCACGCACCCCCCACCCACTGATCCCCCCCCACATGCACACGCCAGTTAGAAAAGGGCCTTACACGGGCGGCACCCACACATGAACACCCACTCATTTCTGGGTGCCAACCATCTAAAAAGGCCTAAGCTAAACACATACACCTGCAGCTTTCCAACATCTTGACTGTATCTCTGCCTCTCCCTATATTTCCCTCCCCCTCCCATCCTGTGTCCATCCTAGCTTGTAAGCCCCTTGGGACAGGGATTTCTCTCTCTTCACAACTCTTCAGTGCTAGGCATATTGCTATTCTCTATAATGGTATCCTTGTAGAATGGGGAAAAGAAGAGCTGAAAGGAGTATCTAATTTGGTACCCATGGGCAGTACCTGCATTTCCAAGTACCATATCGGGAATTCATCAGGCTACCCGATTACTGATCTGGTGCCTGGATACCTGAAAAATGGGTAATTTCCAGTACCAATTTTTTTAATTTCCAGTTACTGAGCAGTAAATCAGGACTAAAAACTGAAAAAACAGGATAGAAAATGTTAAAAATCAGAAGCGGAAGACTGTTCCAGGACATTGGGTACTTGGAGTGGGTCGAAATTGAGTACTGATCCGTACTGGAAATGTTCAAGTTGATTCGGGTACCAGAAATGTGATGTGTGTAGCCATTTGTGTGGGTACCTATTTCAGCTCTAGAGGAAAGGCTGCTTGTGTTGTTAAGGCTCTGAACTGGGACCCTGGTGGTCAGCGTTCAGCTCTTGGCTCTGCCTAAGTCTGTCTGTAGGACCTTGGATGAGTCACTTTCCCTTTGCCTCAGTTCCCCAACTGTAAAGTTAGGATTATAATATTCTGTTTCTCTTGCCCTTTATCTGAATTGCCTGTTTAGACTGTATATCCTTTGGAAACTCTCTACATACATACCGCCGGAGCTGTAACTAGCCGATGGCCAAGGTGGCAGTGATCATGGGTTACATGAAGGGCACTAACCAACAATGCCCCGCGGCAGTTAAATCACCAGCTATGGCCGTTTCTACACGGACGCCCCCCCCCAACCCCCCCGGGCCACTCAGTGTTTGGGCGGGTGTGCAGCGGGTGGGGGGCAGCCCATGTAATACAGCCACCGGTGGGTGGGGGGATGAATGTGTGGTGGGTGGGTGCCCGTGTAAACCCCATGGGCGGTGAGTGTTTGTGTGTGTGTGTGCGCTCCTGCTGCACACCCATCGACACCCGCCGCACACCCACCTCCACCCACGGAGCCCTCTGACAGAACGAAGGATGCTCCGTGGGTGTAGGTGTGTGTGTGTGTGTGTCCGTATAAATGGTCACCCACCCACCTACACCTGCCGCGCCAAAGCACCCCACCACCACCACCCGTGTCCGTGTAATAACGGGCTATGTGTCTGTTGTGCCGTGGCTGCCTACCCCAGACTCCCTTCCCTGCTGCTTCTGTCAGCCGGCACTAGGCAGGAGTGCTTAAGCCAGTGTTGATTACCTCTCTGTTAGTATTGGCTAAGCAGGAGTGCTTAGCGCTCGCTTGCAGAAGCAGCAGCAAAGGGAGTCTGGGGAAGGCAGCCGTGGCACAACAGATTGTGTAATTGTGTAAATGGCGTCATGGCCACTGCCATGTTGGCATAGGTTAGTTACAGCTCTGCATGCAGCAACTGAGGTGTAGTCTTCTGGATGCTGTGACAGAGCAACTTTATCTCTGAAGGCCGGCCTTCAATGTCTACCAGGAATATCTGAAAAGAGGCTAGTATCCAGCTCACAAAAATGAAGAAGACAAGCCCTTTCCCAAACATGCTAGGGAGATAGAGTGAAGAGGAGAGAAGTGCCTTGCCGTTTCTGCAGTGTGGGTCAATACTGAAGAAAACCTCTTTTCCCTCACCGCCTTCCACCAATTTATTCCTTTGTCTAAAGGACTTTGCGTCTACAAGGCATGCTTTCTAAGGGGGGTAAGCAATCTTAAATGTTGCCATATTCAATTTGAACTTGCTTGGTAGGAATACTCCCTGATAGGATGAGTATCGAATACATTTTCCAGGCTGTTTCAGTTCAAGGCCTCTTTTCAGCAGCGACTTGTGTTTGCGAGATTGATCCAACCTCTGTATCGTGGATTTGAGACAGTTCACTGTTCACCAGGAACTGAGCTGATACGTAGTTTACTTGAGAATGATGCACACTTGTGGCTTGCTTAGAGTGTTTGTTAAGCTTGTGCTTTGGAAGCCAAGTCCATGATCTTTATATCCCTAAATATTAATGGTAGAGGAGTTATACTAGGGTAAAGTTTACCTTGATAATTTACATTCAAAGGCCATATTTCCTGTTTTTCTGTATGTGTATGCATGTGTTTATTACATATATCAAATATATAATACCAGTTTTTATTCATGGTACTGCTAGACATATTTGCAGACCCTAGTGTGGTAACCTATTTCTTGGGAGAGAAGGAAACCTTAACCCATAGAAGCATCTCACTGTGCTAGGAAACATTTCCTCCATTCTTAAGGTTTTTGTAAATAACCTTATTAAAGTTTCTTTACTTACCGAGCTTCTAGAGGAAACCAGTAGGAATTGCTATGGATTACGTTTTGACAAGCCAAAAAACAGGCATTAGCATTTTTTATGGAATGGGCTTTTATGCCATGCCTGTTAGTTAGGCAGCAAAACATATTTTTAATTATCTTTAAACTGCACCAGTTTACAGCAAATATTATTCATTGCTGCAATGCCAGTTTTCCTCAATTAAGTGCAGTTATGAATAGTTGCACTATCCTGATGAAGCGAGCGCAAAGAAAATGTATACATCTGGGACACTGTCATGATGCTGCCTTGTATTCTGAGCCTTCCCTGAACCCTGGTCTTATTCACAAAGGATTATTTATTGATTTGTTTAATATTAATGTAGTGCCAGCAATGTACCTGGCTCTTTACACTGATAAATTATTGTCAGGTCTCTGCCCCAGTGGGCTTACAATCTAAGGTCCTTTTCAAATGGGCGCAAGCGTGTGTGGGGATGTGTGGGCACTGTGGTGGGTGGGCGGCCCATTACACGGATGCCCACCCATTTCCACACATGGCGGCACCTTCATTGTCCCCAATACCTGAGGGTGGAGGTGGGTGGAGCACAGGAGCATGCACGCACACCCAACCGCCGCCGCAGCGGTTACACGGATGCCCCCCCCCACTGCCTCTCCACCTGCACACGTAGGCAAGGTGTAAAAAGGGCCTAAGAGAGACAAGGGAGGGGGGAAAGGGGGAGCAGAACCAAAGGCGAGACAGGAATACATCCACAAAGTTGTGAAGTCACAGGTGGGCATGCTTAGCTTAGATACAGGGGAGAAGGGGAACCCTACGAAAACCAGGAAGAAGCCTTAGGGGATGAGGAGCAAGGGAAAGCCTGATGGGAGTGGTAAGTTTTTCAGAAGGGATTTGAAGGTTGGGAGGGAGGTAGCAGAACAAATGTATTCAAGGAGGGAGTTCAAGGCATTGGGGGGG
>QEPC01000564.1:2488469-2529342 GCA_003113815.1 Sphenodon punctatus
TGTGATTCTATGTCAAACCTGTTGCAAATTTGCTTCCCAGCATGCATAGTTATGCAAATCAAGTTAATTATGCAAATATTAATGCTCGCGGTGAATTTGCAGAATTTGGCTTCACTGGTTGCAGAATTTAAGATTTTTTGGGTGCAGTGAACTCGGGTCCCTGATCAAAGGCCACAGAAAGTTCTAACAAGATCAACAGGGGAGAGTTCCCTTTGTCAATCTCCAGGCATAGATCATCGAACCAAGGTCACAAGCGCAGTCTCCATGCTTATACCCCAGACGAGAATCTGACTGAAATGGGTCTAAGAATCCAATAGCATCAAGATTAACCTGGAGCTGCTGGGCAACCACCTGTTGAGTAACCTTCTCTGAAAAGGGAAAGTTCGAGACAGGGCACTAGCTGGCCGGAGAGTCGGCGTTCAAAGATGGTTTCTTGAGCAGGGGACAGAGCACCACAGTTTTAAGGGTGTCTGACAACTTACCCTCCAAGAGGGAGGCATTGAGAAACCCCCACCAGCAATGGCCCCAACATCTGACTTTCACCGGCCGGGAAGAGCAAGGATCCAATTCACACGCATTGCAACCAGGATGGGGCCTAGCTTTCGAAAATGAGACTTAGGCCCTTTTCAGATGGGCACGGGTGCGTGAGGGGATGGGTGGGGAGCGTGGTGTGTTGGGCTGCGTTCCCACAGACCCCCACCCATCTCCACATGCGGCGCATCCAGCATTGGCACCCGTTGTGCCTTATGTTGGAGGTGGGTGTTACACGCACCCACCCCCTGCCACCGTCTGCGGTGTTCCCACCGACGCCCACCCAACCCCCCGCACCCACCATGGCGTTCAAATGGAAACCCCACCCCACATGGGGGGGGCGAGGGCGTCCATTTGAAAAGTGCCTTATAAACGGGAGAATAGAGAACTAACTTGAGAATGCTCTTCTGGTTAGTGAAGTCGAGTATCACTTGATGGAAGGAAATACCTGACTTCCCCTGGTAGGGGCTTTTGGTGAAATGTTGTGTATCAATTGATATTTTGTGCGGTGTTTTATTTTGTTGTTGTTCTGTGTATTTTTATGTTTTGCCTATGGCTATCATAATAATCTGTTTAGGCGCTTCTGGTTAATGCATTGGCTCAGGGTTCAGAAGATTTAGGTTGCTTTCCTGTCTCTGCCACAGAATTGTTCATATGCTATTGGTCAGTTTACTTTAATCTCTCTGTGCCTCAGTTCCCCCACTTGTAAAATGATGATTCTTCCATGTTGTGCCTGTTGTCCTTACGACAGCTACTTGGTAACAGAGAGAGGGTGTTTTTAGACGAGCGCCTCCCTATCCATTACCCACCCCTCAATCAACCATCATGCCTGTTGCACGGTTGCATTGATGCCCTATGCAGCCCTGCAACATGCAGGATTGGTAGGTTATTAGACGCTTGTCTAATAACACCCATCATCTCTTAGGGTGTTTTTAGAAAAACCCTTCCCCCACCCATTACCTAACATCATGCATGTTCCAGGGCTGCCTAGGGCACCAGTGCGGCCCGGCAACATGCATGGTGGGTGGGTGACCCGTGGGAAGGTGCTTGTCTTGTCTAAAAACACCCGTAGTCTGGTTTGTACCGCGACGAGAATAGTCATCCAGGAGTACAGGTGATAATAATAGAAATGAATCTGAAGGGTTTTTTTTTCTGAATTTAATAGCTGGCTTTGGTTTTACTTAAGAGGTAGAGGACTTTGACCATTTTTACATGAGACGCTCCCCCACATGGACACCAACCGTCCCCACGGGGGAGCACCTGTGTAAATAAATGTGGAGGTGCGTGGGTGCCCGCTCCCACAACCACGTATCCCCCCCGCCCCCCCACACGTGGATTAACCGGTGACTACACAGGTTGCTCCGTGCGTGGGGATGCGCAGGGGGGCGGAATCAGTGTGTGCCCGTGTACACCTGCCCACCGCACTGCCCCTCCACAGCGGCGTGCCCACGGACCGCCCCCTCCGCTGCAGCCCATTTTTAAAAAGCCTTTATTTCTTCTCTTGTAATATTCCTATAATGAACGGTCTCTACAGGCTTGGTTTTGAGATTCACTTCTTATCACTTGGCATGCACTTTAATTAAACTTTCTGATGAAGATACACAGATGTTTGATATTCTGCTATACATTTAAATTTGTGTCCAGTATGTTTTCAAGTAAATTGAGAGTGATCACTGTGGATGACAGTGAATTGTCACTGCCTATATCTGTTTGTGTAAAAAGAGTAATACTTTGAGTAAGGAGTGTAGGAACTGCTGTGCATGGAGAATGGACAGGGATACGGCCAACTGGCATCATTTCCCATTTCTCACAGGCTCTGTCTTTGCTGAAGGGGTGTGTCTTTGCTCCGATATAGTTAATAAAACTAAGGTATGTAACATTTTTTGAAAACGCATAAATGTAGTCGTTGTTTTTTAACGGGTGCATGGTTGATTAATATTAGTACACCACAGATCGTTTGATCTGCTAATGTATTGTCACTATATATAGTTTCTCCGTATTACTGTGAATATGTTTTTAATTAAGTGGTTAAGCCACAGTTAACTTGCTTAAGCTTCACAAATTTTATTCTTTTATATGACAATGACAGACCCTGTGAGAAATGGGAAGTGATGCTCTAGCCGCTCTGAGTCTTTGGAGGAGGCCGGGGTAGAAATGTGAATGAGTAAATAAATATTGTCAGAATTTGGGAAAATAAACTGTAGGATAAATATACAGAAACTATTGACCTCTTACAAGTTCTCCCTTCTATGGCTTTTGAATCCATTTCAATTTAGTGAACAGCGAGGAGACAGTACAAGGAGTGAAATGTTTACCATGAGAGAACAACATTGGTAATTACTTTGATTTCAGTTCCTTTTGATGTGGATTCAGGGGATGAAGAGGTCAATAATATTATGACCATGCAAATAGAAAAGAGTTCTTTTTGACCATATAAAAAACAGCAAAGGATTATTAAAGCATTAACCTTGATTTTAATGGCCTTGGTTGAGTGGTGAGATCACAATTTGGATGAGCCTGATTATTTACTAAATACAATACATAAATGCAACGGGTTCTTAACACCCATTGCACTCTGGCATTATCGCATTACTGCCATCCTTTGTTGCCTTGCAGACAGGAATATGAAAGCAATCTGTCATGTAGTGAGACTGGCTCCAGAAGCATTTCTCTGATAAGAAGACCCCCTGCCCTTTGCTAGTGTCTGGTCCAGTAGGCTTAACCATGCGCTTAATCCCCAGAAAGTGGTTCGATTATTGCTGACCAGCAATGGCAAGATAGGTTTTTTTTCCCTAGCTATCAACCTTCCATTAATTCCTTAAGCAGAAATGCGGTGCAATCTATATTTCCTTGGCATGTGTCACACAGATGGTGCACTGCTCATGTTTTCAAATAACCATGTTACAAAACAACATAGTTTGAATAATAAATTCAACAAATCCTTCATGAGAAATACGGGCACAATTCTCAAAAGCGGCATAAACTTTACACATGATGCTGTAGCTCATCGTTATTATGCAGAAAAGTATATATTCTCTTAAACAGAATATTTGCAGCTGGAGTCCTTAGTTTAGGAAGAAGACATAGATATTGTGAAATATCTTTAATATTTGTTGCTGTGTCTTAAACCAGGAGCCTTAACTCCTCGGTCAGCATCACAAAACTTGTCATTTAATGTGGCTCGTCTTAAATCCTATGTATGGGTCTATGCTGTCAAGCAACCATGACTGTACATTTTGATATTGATTGGCGTCATTGCAGTAAATTCCTTCTTAACTCAGATTCTCTCTTTTTCAATCCCCTCCCCATAAAACTAATACTGAGTGTGGTGAGCATTTGCCTCTCTACCTAAAGTCAGATTTCTTATATTCTACATATTGCAAGTCAAAAAATATTACGCTTAAATTGTGTTGATGCTGAGAGTGCATAGAAATAATAAAAGGAAAAAGCGTTACTACAGGGGTGTTTCTGTTATTCCAAAAATAAACATTACAAATGTAAACAAATAATAAGAATTAAGGTTAGACTTAAAAGAAATCCAAACATATGAATGAATATATATCAAAGGCACCAAGCAATTATGATACATTTTTCTCAGGGTAGTTTGTTCCAGAGTAGATGAAGGTGATTTTTGAAGACATTCTTTTTTTCCCCTCACGTTTTTTCTCTTCATGGTATTGCTGTAGGGCAGAGTAAAGACTATTTTGGTGCCTGAACTGTGTATTTGCATACCTTAACAGAGGTGGATTTCTTGTAAGTGTAATTAAAATGCCAGATTTGTAATACTTGGCATCCATTACTAGCTTGAGCTCTCATCCATAACAACTTTTTTCTGGGAATTCCCCTGAATTTTTAAAACTGCTTTCTTAAAAATCAAATATGAAAGCTAGGCAAGAGACCATACAATATTTCTAGAGATTTGAATATTCATAAGGCGAAATCCTCGCTATTGAAGCCAAAGGGAGTTTTGTCCTAGCCTCAATGAAGCCAGAATTCTAACGAGATTGTTAACCTTAGATCATGTTTTGAAAAACATTTAAGGGCAGATTCATGAGTATCAGTGCAAGGCAGCCCTGTTAGTGTTCAGCTAAGCAGGTTTCTAGTTGTTTTTCCATTTGGTATTCTAGTAAGAATAATTTAATTTGCAATGGGCTTCTCATTTCATTGCTTGTCTTGTCAATACAACCCACTATCTGAGGAGGAGAATGTTCTGTGTTTTAAATGCTTCTCCTGGACTCCTTCCTCTGAGCACAATCTTCTGCCATTCAAGTCGATGGGACCGATCCAGTTCCTGCTTATGCACTGTCAGCAAGGTGTCCGCATGCAAATATTGCCCATCTGTTTGCGGGGACTGTCGCGTGCCGCATGCGTAGCATGCTCATCGTGTGCGCAGCGTACGCGGGACCATGCACAGGCTGTGCAGGTGGTGTGCACGGTGCGCAGCAGTTGTGCAAACGCCTGCACAATATTTGCGCACGCGCACCTTGCTCACAGTGCATAAGCATGAACGAGATCGGCCCCAATGGCAAAACTCCCATTGACTTCAATGACAGAGGTTTGGCCTGTCGGTTTTCAAAGTAGTTCTGCTTCAGTGGGTGAAACCAGACGTCCTCATGGGACATCAGTCCCACCTGGGGGAGGGGGAGAGGACGACTTACCTGGCCTGGTACGCTCTGGCCACGGGAACAGATGTTTCTGTGACCTTCCCCAGCTTGGGACAGGGTGGGGTAGGGAGCAACATGTGGCCGCGTTCCCAACCCCACCATGACGGGCAGCCTTGGCTCCCAATTACAGGCAGTCATGGCAACTCCTCACAAAGGGATGAGCTGGGGCAGGGAACAGACCTTCACGCCCAGCGTGCCCACTCTGCCCCAACCAGGTAGGAGCCGGGCGTGGATTGTGGGCCCGGCTCACGTTGGACCCACATTTCCCGCCCGGCTCCTACCTGGCCAAGGTAGGAACTGGGCCCACATCTGGGGGGCTGAAAACAGATGGCGTGCCGTGACACTGGCCCAGCTGAGAGACACCAGGCGCAGCTGGGCCAGCATCACAGATGTTAACACCCAATATGCAATACAGCCAAGAGAGCAGTGCTGCAGAAGTGTCAAGGCAGACCCAGAACCTTTGACTATACTGTGTCCTTCATACTTAAAAAGAGTCAATCTCTGTATTCAGTACAAAAGTCCTGCAGTTGTGATGCGTACCTCCATAATTTATATGTAGCCTACATGGATGATATGTGTGAACATGGATATTTATTTTCATACTGCATCGAGCAGTCACATCCAGTATCATCTTTTCCTAATCTTAAATATTTCCTGCATTATTTTTTTCTCCCTCAGATCTCTTATGTTGACATACCTGGCCCAGGAAGTAGAAGGATAAAGCATCATCTAGCAATAAATTGTATGCAAGATATGGTCATTTGCTGGTGGTCGGTGGCTAATGATGAAGCATGGCCTTGGTCTCCTATTTCTAGTGAGAAGGACAGAGCCAATTTATTGCTATTGGGATGTGCACATGGGAGACTGGAGGTAATATTAAGAACTAGATCTTATTTCTTTAAGAATCCGATTTGCTAACAAATGTTGAACACAGATATACTCCCAGGTGGTGGTGGTTTTTAAATGGATGAATTGCAAACAGTAACTGCAACAGCAAGCAAGTGAAACCATTACAAAAGCAGCAGTTTTCTAATTTATGAAAACATGACTTAATTATTGTGGTTGATGTTCTATCAAAATTTACTTTTATCTGCACTTTAAAAGTAGGAATCAATACACAGTTCATTGAGGAAATGCAACTATATGTTTAGAGCAAAAAATCTTCAATTTAAGGGGGGAGTTCTTGGGTCTAAGAATTTCCCTGGTTTTTAGGCACCCACTGAGCCCTGCACACGAGCCCTCCTGCAACCATCTATTCCCACACAGATCCACCTACCCTTGCCACCCATTTCCAGTCCCCCACCTGCCCGGTCCATGCAGATTCCCCTCCCTGTCGAGCCCCACGCTGATGCTCCCACCCCTGCCACCCATTCCCAGCTGCCACCCTCTCCCACCACCCATTCTAAATCCCTACCCCGTACACACGTCCCCACCTTCCTGCTCCAACATATGTCTGCACTCACTGGTGCAGTCTGCCACTCACCTGCTCACATTACCCCATCCCCTGTGTCTTCCCCCCCCCCCAACGTTATTTCCTCCCTAGTACATCCACCTCCGCCTGGTTCTCTGCATTGTCCTTCTCCCCTGAACCTCTCTGTCCCATAACCTGCATTGCCCCTCCCCACCCCATGTCTCCCCCTGCACCTGGACTCTCCACCCTAACCATCCTTCCAGGAAATGTTTTACCCTCCCATATCAAATGCAAACTTTCTGTGACTTCTTGGTACTTTCATAACCTAATGCTAGTTTCCTGAGTATTTCTTTACTTTTTGACTTGCTATCAGTACTTTCCCAGACACCACTTTTATACCTCTGTTTGCACTTATAGAGACAACCACGCTACGTCCCACTTAGAACCAGCTGTACTATCTTTGCACGTGCTATTTTTGTATGCAACGCTACACCCAACATAACAAAACACTAGTGAAAGTAAGGAAGCCGCTTTTCTCACTTCTGCTCATTTCTCACGGGAGTGCTCTCCCATGTCCAAATTTAAAAATTACACCTCGGAATTCCAAAAACTACAGAAGAACATAAGTAGTTCCGTACTTATGGCCCATCAAGCCCAGCACCCATCTCCAACAGTGGCCAATCTCAGTTGCTTGGAAGAAGTCCCCAACAGGTCACAATGGGGCAATCCGTTCCCCGTTGTTCACTCCCAGCTCCCGATAGTAAGAGGTTAGGTTCCCCCAAATCTACCTGGCTAATAGCTGTTAATAGACCTATTCTCCAGAAAATTGCCCAATCCGTTTTTAAACCCAGCTGTACGACCGGCCTTGACCACATCGTCTGGCAACAAATTCCGTAACTTAATTGTGTGTTGAGTGAACAAATATTTTCATTTATTTGTTTTTAAATCTGCTACTTGTTAGTTTCATGGGGTGTCACCTTAGTTCTAGTAGTATTTGAGAGGGTAAATAACCGTTCCCTATTGACTCGTTTCACACCACTCCTGATTTTATAAACTTCTATCCTATCCTCTCCCAGTCGTCTCTTCTCAAAGCTGAAGAGCGCCAACCCATCCAGCCTCTCTTCGTAGGGAAGCTGTTCCGTACCCTTGATCGTTTTTGTTGCCCTTCTCTGTATCTTTTCTATTTCTACTATATCTTTTTTGAGATGAGTAAACCAGAATGGCACACAATATTCCAGGTGCAGTCGCAACATAGCTTTATATAGAGGCATCAGTTTTATTCTCTATCCCCTTACAAATAATTCCTAACTTTGTTTGCTTTTTTGACCACCGCCACACGCTGAGCTGAGGATTTCAATGTATTGTCCACAATGACTCCGAGGTCCCTTTCCTGAGTGTTCACTCCTAATTTAGAATCCAGCGTTGTGTACATATAGTTTGGATTATTTTTCCCTACGTGCATCACTTTGTACTTGTCCACATTCAATTTAATCTGCCACTTAGATGCCCAGTCACCAAGTCTCACAAGATCCTCCTGCAGTTCTTCACAATCCGCTCGTGTTTTAACTATAACTACCCTGAATAACTTTCTGTCATCTGCAAATTTGATCACCTCGCTCTTTACTCCCTTTTCCAGATCATTAATGAATACATTAAACACCAGTCCCAATACAGATCCCGGCGGCACACCACTTTTTTACCACTCTCCATTGTGAAACCTGACCATTTAGTCCTACTCTTTATTTCCTATCCTTTAACCAGTTATCAATCCACAGTGAGACACTGCCTCCCATCCCATGACTTCTAATTTTTTCTCGTGAGGGACCTTATCAAATACTTTCTGAAAATCCAGATACACTATATCAACTGGCTTACACCTATCTACATGCTAAATTACACTCTCAAAAAATTCCAGTGGATTAGTGAGGCACAACTTTCCTTTATTAAATCTATGTTGATTCTTCCCTTTAAGCCATGTTTATCAATACGCTTAGTAATTCTGTTCTTAATAATCTCTTCCACCATTTGCCCAGCAGACATCAAGCTGTAGTTTCCAGGATCACCTCTGGAGCCCATTTTAAATATTGGGTGAGGGTTAGGGTAATGGTAGTTGTGGGGTTTTTTTAAGGGATTTTAATCTATTTTAATGTATTCTGTGTGTTGAATATTGTATGCCATTCTCAGCCGATGGGGAAGGGCAGTGTAAAAATGTAAATGAATAAAAAATAAATATTTTTAAATAGCATAGTGTACATATAGGTACCCCCAAAACAGTAACTCAGGGTAATTTCAGACATTACAAGATCACGGTCAACCACAGTGAATCCCCTGTGGTGGCTGTGATCGCCGTAACGTCTGACCGATCCCTGCCAGATGTTCACCACAGTGAATCACTGGCGGGGATCAAGTTTGACCATGGTTCTCGACCTCCGGCCGCCTGGAGGTCGAGAACTGTGGTTAGATTAGCCACGATTCGGGATGAGCCAAAAGTAACGTCTGTTATCTTGGCCCATCCCGGATCGTGGTCCAGATTGTGGGATAGGATTGGGCGCAACAAACGGATTGGCCGCTGTGCCCGCCCATCTCCTGGAGGGCGGGCGGCCGGAGGAGCGTGGGGGGGCGGGGCTGTGCGGCCACACGCCACGCAGCCCCGCCCCCTCCCCGATCCCCAGTAGGAATCAGGCCGGCACGTCTAAAGGACGGACGGCCTGATTCCTGACTGGGATCCGAAATGGATCACGGTGCGTGGTTCAGCGTGGCGGGCCTTCGGGCCCGTCATGTCTGAAATTACCCAAAGACTTAATAAATCTGCTATGTAAATGGATAATGTTAAATTAGGGAGCCAAACCGTATCCCCTTTAATGGGATAAACAGAGATAGAAAATTGTCCAGTAACACGCAAGGTAACATTTTGGCTGCGATCCACCAACCACTCACTCCGGAATAGTAAGGGATTCAGTGGCGCGACTCCAAAGTAAGGGTATTAACAAACGTGACAGTACCACCCAAAAGTGAGTGGGTAGAGACAGGTTTGTTAGGGTGCGGGTTTTTGGTGGTGCAGAGCCCCTCCATGGCAGCTCTGCATGGGCCACCCAAGACATAGGTCCAGCTCTTGGAACCTACCATGGGTGCCACTACGTGTCCCCACCTCCTTCCACATAGCTGTTGGGATTGGATCCCTTAAACACGACAGATAGCTGCATGGAAGGGGCACCTGGAAGCTGCGGCAGGAAGAGGGCTCATAGACTGCATCCTCTTAATTACCGCAGCTTCCAGTGTTGCCATAGGTAGAGGGGAGGGGAAACTAACCAGGGGTCGTCTTGAACCCTCCAGGTTAGTTCTCCCTCCACCCTGCCCCCACCCAGTATCATTGCAAGCTCTCTTGTCTTCAAACAGCCTCCGAAGTTCTCAGAAACAATCATTAGGAGCAAATTCCTCGATAATCAGGATTATACCAACTGAATGAGGAATAAAGTAAAGCCTGCAAACACATTAGTACTATGGACATTATCTACACCATCCACAGCAAACAATTCAAAACACAACCAAAATGCGTGATGTACTTCATTCAATGCGCTAAATTCCCCAGTGGAAACTACGTTGATTAAAACAAACCATCCTGATGACTGTGATTGAATTCCCATATTATGTGATTGTATTCCCAGTTATAGATAAGGACATGAAATCATCAGCAAACTAGCACTTCTCCTGAAGTGGCCACTCCATTTTTGATCTATTTGTGTTTGTCCTGGAAAGGGAATCTATACAATACCTTTAAGAGTTAGGCCTGGGAATTAAAATTCATAAATTTACTTGGTGCAAAGTGCAATCGATTAATAAGGGATTTTGGCTTCAGGATTCATTACAAGAGTCTGTAACAAATGGATACTTTGCTCTTTGCCCTTATGCACCCTTATTTGTGTTTAAACCATTAAAATTGCTAATAGCCCTTTCTTTTAAAGCCAAACTTAAACAGCAACATCTGAAAGCGTGCATACCTCCACCAACTGTAGTTGGTCCAATAAAAGATATCACTGTACTACTGGGGCCGTAGGTGGGTGGGAGGATGGGTGTTTGGCCGGGGGGGGGGTTGCACGGGAGCGCGCATGCACCCACACCCATCCCACAGGTGAACACTGAGCAGATACCCATCCCCCCCCCCACTGCCGGCCGTTTACACGGATCCCCCAACACCCACCCAAAACCGAGTGGGGGTGGGGGTGGGGGCTATCTGTGTAAAAACGGCCTATGTCTCTTATTACTTATATTTGGGACCAACATGGAAACCTTACTTTAAGTAGCTAACCTTCCGGCCCCGTCACTAACACTATTTAAGAGGTAACTAGCATTATATGCTAGTGTAAGGGTGAAAACAGACATGACGCTAACCACCCTTTAACCACCCTTGGTGGTTATTTATGCATGTTTCAGGGCTGTATTGGTGCCCTCTGCAGCCCTGCAACATGCATAAATAACCACCAAGGGTGGTTAGCGTCATGTCTGTTTTCACCCTAAGTCTAACCTAGCCTATCTGTATTGAACTCAGATTCAGCAATGGGCTACTTCATTATCCTGAATGAAGTAGAGCTCTATATAGCTTGAAAACTTGCATATTCTCACCAACACAAATTAGTCCATCTTTACTTTGTCTCTTCCTTCCCTCGTACTTGGGATCAACATTGTAACCATGTTCTAAACAATAGGTCAGTGGCAGAGATGGGATTAAACCCAGACACTCCCAGTCCAGTGCCCCGCTCATAGAGTCACAAGGCTGGAAGCCACCTCAAGAGCCATCTAGTCCCTGCCGCCTGCACCACCGCAGGCCCTGCCACACCCCAACCATTTTCAGAGAAATCCCACCAATAGCTACAAGTAGAGACTGGGACCAACCGGAGTGCACCGATGCCTGAAATAACAGGAAATAATTTTAGAAAAAGAGGATCCGCATGTCCCAAACAGGCGAGCCGCACCCATGCTACAGAGAGGACGAAAAGCCCTCAGAGCCAACTGCCAATCTGCCCAGAGGAAAAATTCCTTTCCGACCCCAAATATGGCGATCCGTTAGGCCCCGAGCACGCACGCAAGCCCCACCAGCAAGGCACCTTGCTACCCTCTCCACTGGTTCACAAGATAAACCGTGCAACTGATCAACGTTTACAGTGAAAAGGGTCATTTACAGAATTCAGTCAGGGAAGACAAAATTTGAGAGTATTTGAATCATCTTTTTAAAAATGTAAAGCAAATCCTATGGGTAAAAACAGACACGCTGGCAGCAAGGCAGCTCCCCAGCCTTCCCCAGGGCGGAAAAGCACAGTTACCGCTCCCTGGGTCAACGAGCAGCACAGAACAGACATGCCTGCAAACCCTGGGGGCCGGAGGAAGTGTCCTAGCCCAGCTGCCTACCTGCCCCAGGAAATAAGCAGCCCAATATATGAGCAGGTGAGTCCCAGACCCAGGCAGGCCATAGCCCACCGTCCCGTTTATTTTTACCCTATCTCATTAGTGTATAACACAATAATGCCCAGTTAACGCCCACTCTGCCGCATGGGCCTTTCATTTAGTGCAGACCGTAATATAAACACTGGACAATAATTTTGGTTTTTAGCTGCTCAGTTATTTGGCTTGTATGCTACATTCCTTCCATACAGTTTAACTCACTTTTTATTAATTAAAGGGAAAGGAGTTCCTTCAAGGATCTGAATGTGGGACCAATAGTTCTAAATCACATTGTCCTGCAATTTTCCAAATATGCAGGAATCTAGCATATAAATATATGCCTTAAATTTACATAAAGTCAGCTAGTACTCAAATACAGGCATGAGGAGACCACTTTTGTGCAGAATCCAAGAATAAACTTGGATTAATTTTATATGGATTCCACCATTTACTTTATAACTCTTTATTATTATTATTATTATTATTATTATTATTATTATTATTATTTTATTTATTGGTACCAAAAAAGAATAAATGGTTCTGGAACCTGAGGTTTTTTTGAAAAAATATTTTAAAATAAGTATAATACATACAAATATATAATAAAATCATGCTGCATTATTGGCTGTCTGGCCTTGCACAGATTATAATTGCTTACCTGAAATAGTAAAACATAATGTTGCACTGGTTGCAAGCAATGTTCTCTTTTAGTAGGGAGAGGGGAGATAGAGTTTTAAAATGTAACAAAGTATAAATGGGAAATAGAAGTGTGCTATTTGCTTTTAAATTAATTAATTGAAAATTCAAGAGAAAAAAATGAATGTATTGCCTTTTAAAGGTATTGCTTTCATAAAAATGTGTGAAAGAGCAAAAACAAAAGAGCTTTAATTACCCCATTGCACTTCATGAAATATTTGAGGACAAACCTATTACTACCTGCTTATGCTGTATTTAGAGATAAGATCAAAATATCTTTAAATACTTAAATTATCTGGAAATATTGACATATTTCTCTTAAGTGGGATTAAGTTTAAAGAGTTATTTAATTGTAATAAGAATTTGCTGTACAAAACTTTGGGTAGCTCTACTATTTTCAACAAAAAGATCATTTTTTCAAAGCTTTAGTGGGGCTAGTCTCTTTAATATAGATTTTGGCTTTAGATGTGCCTGCCTCTTTTTGAGGTAGGTTCTGAGGTTTTTTCATAAACTAATTTGTATGCAAATATATTTATTCTCCCTTTTTTGTCCTGGTACTAATGTGAATAGATAGGAGTGCTATATAAATTGTTCTCCTGTGGAGGTACTGCTGCTGTTTTGCTTTTGAAAATAAATAGAAGAAAGCGGCATCATGCAATCATTTAAATCTATTTGTCATGAATGAATAAATATCTCATGCAATATCTTTGAATTAAGTGCGTTGCGTGAAAACACATGTCAAAATCAACAACATGGATTTCAGTTGTAAACATGAGTTGATAAGGGCCAGCAGTGCTAGTAAAAGGGCTGCCACGGGGTTTACCGTGTGCATTTCCACTGCAGTTGCTGCTTTTGAAAATCGTTGGAATTACTTTTCATTCCTGTGAAAAAATAATTTTCCCATGAGGAAATATATGTTTGTCTCCCGAGAGACAGTCTTTAATTTCTAGTACTTCTGAGTTATTGTCTCTCAAACTTGTGAAATAAACAGGGTTGACCTTTTATGGGTGAGAGATCCTGTAATAATTACAGTATTCAGATGGTAATGTGACTGAGTAGCTGAAATAGCTAACCCAGACGTGAAGCAAGGAATGGAACATTCTCGATGTCATATTGGGTTAAAAGCTCAATGAATAATACAAAGCAAAGATTAGGGTGATAAATATCAAAGAAAATAAGACTAAATGGTAGGTGGAGATGCAAAGGAATGAGACTGTAAATACAGTGTAGCCAGCAAGAAACCTGGAGTTGGAGCCATGAGTTCTTATTTAAAATGAATTCAAAAAGAGATCCGTATTTTTTCCTCCATACAGTTCTGTTGTCTATAAGGACATTTTCCCCTATAGCGCATTGTACTTCCCACTCAGCATTTCTAATTAAAGTATTTGTTGTTGTTTGGAGTCTCATGGTGTGAAATTAAAATAGCAGTTTTCTAACATCCATAAAGTAAATCAAACATTTTTCTCATCTAAAAGGCAGACAATTCAGTCACAGAGAGCTTATTTCTGTGTTTCCTTTGTTTTCTTTTTTATCTGCTTGCTAAGCCAATTTTCTGCTTAGAATCTTGTGTTTAAAACTCTTATTTGGTTCAGTATGTGGGCTTTATCCTTTCCCAGTCCTGTTATGCAGAAGGATGCAATTATTTGTGCATTTGAAAGTTTGCAGTAATGCCACTAGCTAAATAAAAGATGGCTGTATTATTTTATCACTCAAACATCAAAACAAAAGAGAAAAGGTCTTTAAATGACATAACGCAAGTCTTTTAGTTGCAAAGATTAAACGATTGAATTTCTAAACTGTGAACGTTACGATTTTTTCGTTTAGATTTGAAGGGCTGTGTAGAGGATATTGTCTCGCTCACTCTGCTCAGTAGCTAATGCAGAGCATGGGCTACCAAGGTGGAAAAAAGAATGGAAATGTGCCTTAATAGGGATAGCATATATAAATTACAATGCAAGACATTTTCAAATACATTGACTTCAATTTGTGGGGCAGTCGTTACAAAAGTGAAAAGGCATACTTGGCAGAAAATAATTGGTTGTGCTTTATGAAAACTACCTCCAGGAATCCCCACAGTTGGAGTTCCCCACAGTGGCAGTCACAGGCTGTGCTGTTGGACTCTGACGCTGTGGGAACCCGCTAGCCTGGGATAAGACTGCAAGCCTTTCATCTGTGTGCCCTATAATCCTAAATCTGGTTTTGTCAAGGAGTCTATGGCCCTTCTTAAACAGGCTGAGGGGGCAGTTGGTGGGCACGCTGCTGCGTGGGGGTGGGGGTGCCCACAGGCACATAGGTGTATCCATGCACATTGTTGGGGATGCGTGGGTTGTAGGAATGCACACCCACACACCCCAACATTTACACGGGATGATGGGTATTTCCCCATGCAGGGGAGCGTCTCGTGTAAAAAGGGCCATTCTCTCATCACTCCTGTTTTAATAACTGAGGGGTTTTTTTTTGTTTGTTTTGAAGTTCGTCTTCTCTTGAGGGAGCACTTTTGGCTCCTACTTTCTCCTCTCCCTGAACAGGCATTACCTCCCCTCTTTAGGGAAGATGTGGCAGGGGAGTACCTTGACTCCCAGAGAACTGGATTGCGGGAGGTATATACTTCACTTTGAAAGTGGGGACTAATTTTCTGTCAGTCATGCAATGGAGAGTTACTTCACCATCATTTTCTTTGAAACAAGAGGGCCAGCTTTAGACTTCTTACCTAAATTCTGTAGACGAGAGCGAGTGAGGTTGCCATGTTTGTCCCAAATGTAGGCGATGGGGAGACACTAATTCAGAGGGTATCTTTTATTGCACCATCTTCTGTTGGTGAGAGGATACACGCTTTTGAACTACAGAGGGCTTTTTTTTTAGGCAGGTAAAAAGTCAGAACTAACGACTAAACAAATGCAGGCTGCTTGTATATAGAAGCCATCACTTCAGAGGTAGGTGATAGGGAAAAGAAACCATTAGCATTTCAAACATTTAAATACAATGAGGAGAAACCAATAATCCTATTATAAATCAAATAGATGCCGATAGGTACACTTGTTCCACATGCACATGTTGCATATAGTCATTTGGATGGGAGCTGGTAGGAAAGAAATCATTAGCGTTTCAAACCTAAGGTGAAGCCCATAACCAAATAAAAACAAAATGAATGCATAATAGCAAGCACTAGGGGAGGGGACTGAAGGCAAAGAAGTTCCAGGAAAAATGGAAAATTAACTTTTCTAAGGATTTAAATACAATGTAGGGAACCCAGTGGGCGTAATCACATGGGATGTTGCCACCCCATTGGTCCCAGATGTGCCAGATTTGCCTCAGATGATGGCCGCCAGATGTGTTTTCTCTAGGGCAGCACTGCATGGCGTCATTCCTGGGAAGGAGGAACACGTTATGCAGGTTAACAATAGGCAACCAGGGGACCCGGTCTCATTTGTTAGGTTCCCCTATATCCCCAGGTCCGCCAGCACCAGAGAGGCACCACTTGCATGCCCGTCTCAGCTGACGGGGGGGGGGAGGGAGAGGATTGCATGTCAGGGAGCAAAATCCTGCCCTGACAGGCGCAAGGGAAGCCGCGTCACATCCCCGTTCTCATCGGCTCTCCGGCTCCTCCTTGCTGCCGCGTCTTCCCTCCCGGATCTCGCCGCCGCAGACGTGAACATGGCCTGAGAGATGAGAAATGGAGTGGGGAGTTGGTGGCCAATAGGGGGCCAAAACAGTATGGCTGCCTGAAGCCTGGATTCTAAGAGAATGGAAAGAAATCCATCTCCATCGACCTTCTAAAACCACTTAGCCTCTCTGAAAATAAGTGTATGCAGTAGCAGGAGATGCGTTGTTCCCCCAAAATACAAAAATATGAAGGAATTTTTCATGAAGAAGAATGCTACATGCTCATTGTTGGGTGAGACTTCACAAACCCCAAACAAGGAAATGGCAGCCTGATCTGCTCTAAAGGACAAGCCTGCAGAAAAACCTTTGGTTACGGATGGTTGGCCTATGAATTAACCTCTGCATTTGGGACCCTGAGAGAGGATCTGAGACACAAGCTGCAAGAAGTGACGGAAAAGGTTGCAGATTGGTGAATCAATTGATAGTCCTCAAAACTGCCCTTGGAGAGACACATGACAGAGAAATGGCTATGCAGGAACGTGTGGCTTCCCTGTAGCAGAGGAACAGGGATCTGGAACTAAAGGCGAATGACACTGAGAACAGAGAGAGAAGGAACAGCATATGGATCTGTATTACAGATCCATATTTAAATCATTTAAAAACTTCTTTTAAATTTTAAAATAAAAAAGTAACTGGACGTGTGCAGAATGTCTGTCAGACCTTTCTGTGCTTACGTGCCCTTCTCCAAGGTGGTGCCTGTAGCCTCGGATTGTGTTTAATTGTAGGTCTTATGTGTGAGTTCATCCGTTGGTGCACGGTTTGCTGGGTTTTGCCAACGTAGTTTCCATGGCGGCATTTGGTGCACTGAATGAAGTACACTACATTTTGGGATTTGCAGATGTAGTTTCCGTGTATTCGGAATGGTTTCCCATGGGGGGTATTGACAGTGGTGGTGACAGAAATGTGTTGGCAAGGTTTTGTTCCTGCTGACGTTGGGGTGTGCTGGGTGGCCGGTGGTTTGCTCCGGGTGATCTGTTGTGAGACGTTCGGGAGTTGTTTGAAAGCCAGAAGAGGTGGTTCAGGGAAGAGTGTTTCAGGGTTTTGTCACGGACGGAGGTGGGTGAGGGGGATGGGTGTTTGGCCACAGTGGGTGGAGGTATGTATGTGTCCGTTACACACCAACCTACACCCATCTCCATCCACCTCCACCCACAGAGCCTCCTTCTGGTTTTCCAGAGGGCTCTGTGTGTGGAGGTGGGTGCTTTCTGGAAATCATCGAGGGATCTGAAAGTGAATGGTGTAATCCAATTGTTCTAGTCCCAAAACCTAATAGGAACATATGTTTTTGTATAGATTTCAGATACCTTAATTCAGTGTCTTAGTTTGATGCTTACCCAATGCCTAAGGTTGATGCCTAGTTAGATCATCTGGTTCCAGCAGAATTCATCACAACCTTGGATTTAACAAAGCGGTATTTGCAAATTCTCTTGACTAAGGAAACCCGTAAGTTGATGGTGTTTGCAACCCCCCCAAGTCTCTTCCAATTTGTAATGATATCGTTTGGTTTGCATGGTGCTCCAGCAATGTTTCAGTGCCTGATGGAACAAGTTTTTGCCTCATTGAGATTATGTAGCTGCATACTTGAATGATATAATTTATAGCACAGACCGGTACACCCATCTCACACATACTGCTGCCGTATTGTAGCCACTTCAAAAAGCAGCACTTAGTTGTAGCAAACCCAAAGAAGTGTTGTTTCGGGAAAAGTGAACCTAAGTATCTGGGATACCTAGCTGGGAAGTGACTGGTACATCCGCTTGTTGGTAAGATAAAGGCTCTTGAAAGAATTACCTTTCAGTGGACTAAGAAACAATTATGTTCCTTTTTAGTCTCGACTGGATATTACCAACGCTATGGGCCAGATTTTGCTGATGATGACAGCAGTCCCCCACTGCAGCCAGACACCGGGCCTGCGTTCAGTGAAAACGAGAGGTAGCGTTGGGTCTCATCAGCGTACTGAACCTCAACACTGAACCTCAAACACTCTCACGATCTCGCCCAAAGGCTGCTTGTACAGATTGAACAAGAGAGGACAAAATCAATCCCTGTGGAACGCCACATGGAGATCCTGGGGGGATGATGTACAATCCTCCAGAACCACATGTTGAGTTCTTCCAGCCAGGAACGGAACTGTTCAAGAACAGCTCCGCCCACCCCGCCATGATCCCACAGGCGGGTCACCAGCATCTCACGGTCAACTGTGTCAAAAGCCGCTGAAAGATCTAACAAATCAGAAGGGTGGCCCGACCTTGGTCCAACTCTTGGCACAGATTGTCAGCCAAGGCCACAAGCGCAGTCTCAGTGTCATAGCATGTTTGAAAGCTGGACTGCGAGGGATCAAGGAAACAGTTGCCTCTGGAGCTGCTGGGCCACTACATGTTCAGTAACCTTCCCGAAAAAGGGAAGGTTAGAGACTGGCTTGATAACTGGCAAGGGTGTCAATGTCAAGAGATGGCTTCTTGAGCAAAGGTCACACCACAGCCTCCTTCAGGCACCCGCGACCTTGCCCTCCGCGAGGGAGGCATTGACATCCCCCGCCAGCAACAGCCTGAACTGCAAGGATCGAGTTCATAAGTTGTGGCCCTCACATCCCCCAGTATCTCCACCACATTGGCGGATAATATCTGCTGAAAGTAATCGCACAAAACTGGACCTGACAGGGATTCATAATTTCAGGTATACCTACTGCATCAAACACGGCCTCAAAATTGTGGATACGATTGATTTTATCTGTAAAATAGTCAATAAACACGTCACAGCGAGCACTGGAGGATTCCAGTTCCAGGCGGAGAAAGGCCGGACTGACCAACCCCTTCACCACTTGGAAAAGCTCAGCTGGACGTGACTTTGCAGATGATACTGTGGTAGAAAAGGAACTTCTCTTTGCTGCCTGCATAGCCACGGCATAGGCCTTTAACGCAGCTCTATGCTGCAATCGGTCGGCTTCAGTATGAGTACGGTGCCACCAGCACTCTAACCGCCTCTCCTCCTGCTTCAGCTGACACAAGTCCTCTGTGAACCATGGGGCCCTGCATCGCCTATGCTCGGGGAGCGAATGCCTGGGAGCCTTCTGGTCTTATGTCTCTGGTCAGCAAGGTGTTCCAAAGAGCCACAAGGTCATTAAGTGATCCAGGCGGAGCTGCAAATCAAGGCATAAGCTGAATTACAGGACTGGGAGTATGTAGAAAAATGTGGGGCTTGGTGTTTGAACAGGGCCTAGCTGTATTATTTACTTTATTTACTTATACATACCCCACCCTTTCTCGGAGATTGAAGGTGGCTTATAATAATAAAAACCTAATACAAGTAAAAAACCTTTAAAATACATTTCGAAAAACCCTACCCTCATCCCAAACAACCCACTCCCACCCGGTCAAACGCTTTACTGGAAAGGAAAGACTTGCACTGCTTCCAGAAGATGCTCAGACTCGGGTTCAGACCTCCTCCAGAGGAAGGGAATTCCACAACGCTGAGGTAGCAACCGAGAATGCCTCCCCACTTCTCGTTGTTGTGCGGACAAGATTGGCATGTGGTACCCATAGGAGAGCGCTCCTGGTTGACAACGGGCCACAGTGGAGCATGGTAGGAAAGATGGTCTTCTTTATATGTGGGGCCCAGGCCGTTCAGTGCTTTTAAAGGTCAAAATCAGCACCTTGAATTGCGCCCAGAAAGCTATCGGTAGCCAACGCAGGCTCCGGAGTACTGATGTAATGTGCTCCTGGTGGCCTATCCCAAAAGGAGCTGGACCACCGTGTTGTGCACCAACTGCACATTTGAACAGTAATCAAGGGCAGCCCCATGTAGAGTGCATTACGGTAATCTAGCCTCAAGGTAATGAAAGCATGGATGATGGTGGCTAGATTTGAATCAGAAAGAAAAGGCCATGGCCTCCTCACTAGATGGAGTTGGTGAAAAGTGCAGTGTGGGTTACGTGGGGAACTCACCACTAAATTTCCAACCAACAGGAGAGTGAGGCAGGGATGTATACTGGCCCCTCGTTTATTTAATCTATTTATGAACAACCTTATTGGTCAGAAGATGGTTGAAGATTTTCATCCTCCAAATCTATTGTCTACTATTGTTCTGTTTACTTTTGTATGCGAATGATACGGTCATAGTTTCTAGGACACCTGTGGGAATGCAAAGGGCACTTATTAGATTTGAGGATCTTTGTAGTAATAAGGACTTGCGAATTAACCAGTCAGAGACCAAAATTTTAGTTTGGGCAAGAGATTGAATAAATTATCGTGGTGGTTGAACAAGACTAAGATTGAGATTGTCTCTCAGTTTAAGTGTCTTGGGGTGTGGTTTTTTCCCCCCTCTGATGGTGTATCCTGGACGTTTCACATCAGGTTACTTAAGAATAAAGTGGTTCAGTCAGTCAGCGCCATCAGGAAGCTTCATTATTGGGTTGGGGCCAGGTCTATCTGGGACTCTTAGGGCCTATTCTTCAAAAAATTAATGCCCAGCTTTTGTATGGTTCCGAGGTTTGGGGCCATGCAGTTAGGGATGAATTCAAGGTAGTTCAGAACAAATTTCTGAGACACTGGGTATTCACCTTCTTTTCCTGCCACTTTTCTTCATTTGGAAAATGGTATGCAGTCTATTCGTGCTAGGATTACCACCAGGATAGTATCCTATTGGTTTAAGATTTTATCCTTTTCTCCATTGAGATCAAAATGTGCTTAATAGAAGATAATGTATCCTCGCAGAAATCAAAATCTCCTTGGTTATTGTTTGTGACTCAAACTATTAGGTTGATGGGATTTGGGTATTATATTTCTGAGGACCAAAGGTTGTTCTCACACCTGGAAAAAGATCAGTTGTTTCCCAGAGTGAAGGATGTAGCATGGTAAAATGACTTCTCAGTAATTCATAGTTCAAGACTTGCTCCCTTATACTTACATTGGAAAGCAGATGGTGACTTGGAAAATTATGTAGTATTTGATATAAAATCTAAATTATGGTTATTCTGTATTGGAATAATTCCAAGTGTTGGGTAAGACTGCAGGACCTGGGCCAGATGAAAAAGACGTAAAGCTGGGTGTCGTCAGCATACTAATGACACTTCACACCAAGCCGCTGGATGATCTTTCCCAGCAGCCTCATACATGCGTTGAACAAGAGGGGAGACAAGATAGAATCCTCCGGAACCCCACAGGGGAGGTCACAAGGGGATGACGATCTGTCGCCCATCACCTACTGCTGAGACCTCCCTGACAGGAACAAACCAAACCACTCAAGAGCAGTCCCGTACACCCATGCCAGGTCCTATACCAGGGGTGGGGAACATCAGACCACGGGGCCAAATGTGACCCCTGGCAAGTTTTAATGTGGCCCCTTTCGAGTTCCTGGATCTGGCCCCTGGGTCCAGTTCAAACACCAAAGTACTGAAAAACTGAACTCAGGATAAGGGAGCAGAGAGGAGGGCATGCACACAGGGATAGGGACAGATCCATGACACATCCATGATCTTGACCTTCCTTTTCTTGTGCATATCCCTTACACATCTCCTCTCCTAACTTCTATGTGGCCTTCGAAGCTTGGAGTAATTCTCAAAGTGGCCCCCAGAAAGGAAAAGGTTTCCCACCCCTGTCCTATACTCATGTCAACAACACCTCATGATCAACCGTATCAAATGTTGCTGAAAGATCTAACAAGATCAACATGGTACAATTCCCCTTGTCATTCTCCAGGCGCAGATCATCGACCAAGGCCACAAGCCCAACTGAATGGGTCCAGTAATCCGATGAAAGCCTGACTGAAACGGGTCTGGGAATCGGAGAGCGTCGAGATGAGCCTGGAGCTTTTGGGCAACCACCTGTTCAATAACCTTCCCTAAAAAAGGAAGGTTACAGACAGGCTGATAGCTCGTTGGGGAGTCAGCATCGAAAGATGGTTTCTTCAGTAAGGTCTACACAACCACATTTTAAAGAGTATTTGACACCCTGACCTCCCAAAGGGAGGCATTGATAACCCCCGCCAGCAACGGCCCCAGCATGGTTTTTTGCAGCATGACAATTTATAAGAGCTTTTATCAATATATTTTCATGGAGCCAAGGGATCTATGTACAGTACTACTGTGTTGCAGACCCTCGTGTGAGTTGTTGTTAATTATTATTTATAAAACACCAGCAATGTGCCTGTCTCTGTACAGACATGATTAGAGACAGGCTTTCCTGTCCTCAAGGGTTTGCAATCTGAAAATTGTTTTCCCCGTCCTCGCTCCATCAGACATTCTTTCTAAGGTCGTTCTCGAAAACGTCAGATAGCTTTGGAGGTTTCTATTCCAATAGCTAGTGGAACTAGTGTCCCATAGAATACTAGATTTTTTTTATTTTCCCCCCAGCTAAAAACTAACTGGTTTGTGGGAGGTATGGCCCATATTTGGATTCAAGACTATTGAACTCAGTTTTGTAGTATATTCATTTCCACTGGAATACCAAATAATTGCATTGTAAAAAGAATGCAACCCATCGTTTCCCCACCGTTTCCCCTCATTTCTGTCTCAATTGGACATCTTGTCTTTATTCACAAGAATAAATTTTGGTGACAGCAACTCCTTGCAATTAAGATTTAGATCGTCTTTCAGTTTTGACTTGAAAGGACCAGGCAGTTTTGTGAAATCTCCATGCCTTCCTCAATGCCTTTGAAGGAAGGTTCAAAGAGGAGCATAGGCCAAAGCTTTGGTTGTTTGTTGTTTGTTTGTACAGTACATAGCACAGTTGGGTTCTGAGCTATGACTGGTGTTTCTAGTCACTGCCACAATACAAATAATAAGCAAATAGGGTAGTCGCTGAACCTTGCTATAAGAAGACAGAAGTCTCAAACTCAGGAAGCCCCAAAGGTTCATTTCATTAGTTGCTGGAGGTTCTTTTCTACCTCTTTGAAAGGCAACTACCCAAGTCCCTACATAATCTTTCTTAGAGTACAATCCTCCCCTACTAAAGTCAGTGGCAAAACTCTCATTGATTTTAATGTTAGAGGATTGTCCTTTTATAGAAGATTACAGAACAGACAAACAGCACCCACCCTATCTGCATTTGGGGTAAAAAAAAAAAAAAAAGTTCAATACTCATACTAGTCCAGAATAACCTCCATTATAAACAGCCTTGCTATGTGATTTGCATGTACACCTAATTAAGATGCATGTTTCTAGTAGTTTTAATATCACAGCTGGATTAGAGGCAGTAGGTAGAGAGCGCGAGGTGATGGAGACTCTGTCTGGTTCATCTTTGTGGGGGGAGTTTCAGGAAGTGACGCCGGCCGATGCGGTGGATGTCTTGGGGGCTGTGAGAACCACTTGTTGCGAACTCGATCCGTGCTCATCCTGGTTGGTGAAAGCCTCCAGGGAGACGTTGGGGACTGTGCTGGCAAGGGTGGTTAAAGCATCCTTGCAGCAGGGGAGGCTGTTGCCCAGCCTCAAGGAGGCTGTGGTGCACCCCCTGCTAAAGAAACCATTGTTGGACATGGACGCACTCGCCAGTTACCGACCTGTCTCTAACCTTCCCTTTTTAGGGAAGGTTATTAAACGGGCAGTGGCGATCCAGCTCCAGGTGCATCTAGATAGCATTGGTTTCTTGGACCCTTTTCAATCTGGGTTCCGCCCCGGCTATGGCACTGAGACGGCGTTGGTGGCCTTGGTTGACGATCTCCGCCAAGAGATGGACTCAGGACGTTCAACATTTCTCTTCCTGCTAGATCTCTCGGCTGCCTTTGATACCGTGGACCATGGGCTGTTGCTGAGGTGGCTGTGTGACCTGGGGGGGCTGGACGAGACTGTTCTTGAATGGTTCCGTTCTTTCCTCTCGGGGAGAAGCCCGAGTGTTGGAAGCTGAAACATCTTGCCCCCGCGCTTTGTCCTGCAGCGTTCCGCATTGGGCTAGGCCTGTCTCTTATACACATCTAGATGTGTATAAGAGACAGACGGAGGTGATGGTGGTGGGGAGAGCGAGGGAGGTGTCGGCCCCCCTGATTGGGGGGGTTCGCCCTCCTGTAGCTCAACAGGTCCGGAGTCTGGGGGTGGTGCTGGACACGAATCTCCGCCTGGAGCAGCAGGTAGAGGGGGTGGTGAAGGCTGCCTTCCGCCAGTTGTATCTGGTGCGGAGGTTGCGTCTGTACATCTCTGGCCCGGACCTGGCCTCCCTCGTCCATGCCTTCGTTACCTCGACGCTGGACTACTGCAACACGCTCTACGTGGGGCTACCCTTGTTCCTGGTTCGGAGGCTGCAGCTAGTGCAGAATGCGGCGGCCTGCCTCCTTTCGGGGATGGGTCGCCAGGACCACATAACACCTGTGCTCTGGGCTCTGCACTGGCTGCCAATAGCATGCCGAGCCAGGTTCAAGGTGTTGGTGTTGATTTATAAGGCCCTTTACGGTCTCGGCCCCTCATACTTCTGGGTTCGCCTCGCCCTCCCCGCCCCAGAGCAGCTCCTTCGGTCTGCTGGGGGTGCCTTCCTGGAGGTCCCCCGTGTTAAGCGGGGGGGCACAATGGAGAGGACATTCTCGGTGGCCAGGCTGCGCCTTTGGAATTCGCTCCCAGAGGAAACTCACCTGGCCCCAAGCCTGTTAACGTTCCAGCGAGTTTGTAAAACCTGGCTGTTCGCCCAGGCCTTTGGGGAGTGTGGGTTAGTGGGTTTTTATCCTCCTACCCTTCTTTATTATTCTTTATATTTTCTTGTTGTCCTTTCCCTGTTTTATTTGTGAGATTTTTATAACTTGTTTTAAATGTTTTTAAAAGCTGTTTTTTAAAAAAAATATTTAGCCGCCCGAAGCTGCTTGCAAGAGGGGTGGGGTATAAATATATTAAATAAATAAATATATAGTCAGGAGGATATAGTAAATGAGTGGATGTGGAGGCCAGGTTGGATATCCTCGGGATTCCCCAGGGCCATGTCTCTGTTTTTCCACCCCCCTCCGCAGAGGGAGAGGGGGGCAGGGCCAGGGATTTCCCCCGGTGCCTTCCAGCTGGGCTCCGGACATGGCAGGGCCTGAAAAGCAGGCATGCGCCACAGGCACGTTGCCTAAAGGCCGCGCCTAAGGGCCCTTGGGCGTGGCCCTTGGTGGGGTCTCGGGGGTTGGGGCAAGAAGCTATATTGAACATGGATTACTTTTAGTTGAGCTAGCTGGTGATTTGTGGGAGGTTAAGGGGGTTGTAATTGATGTTGGGGGGAGGTTGGGGAAATGGAAAGGGCTTGGGTTAGGGAGGGGGAGGATGTAAGATTTGGGGGTTACGAGGGCGGGGGTGGGGAACTTCTCCCAGGTCAGGGCAGGACAGCAAGAGGGGAACCAGGGCTAGAACCGATTGGGGGGAGGAACACGGCCATTGGGTTCATGATGGGATGGGGGAAATATGGTCCCTATTGGGGAAATATTAGAGCAGGGAGACGGGACAGGTGCTTGTTACCTGTCCTGCTTATTACCCCTTTAGCAGCTGGGCAGATGGTTCAGGATCAGAAGGGCCATGACGTGTTCTGATGCTGTTAAATGTGAGGTCGGTAGTTAATAAGGTGACAGCTGTCCAGGAATTGATCCTGGATGATGCAGCCAACTTTGTATGTATCATGGAAATCTGGCTGGACACTGAGTCGGGGCCTATTCTGGCTGACCTTGTTCAGTAACGGGTGGAGGGACGGGGGTGGTGGTGTAGTCATGATTTTTAGGTTGTCTTGGTCTGTTCGGAGGTATCCAGTGCAATCCATATTGGGTATTGAGGGTCTCCATCTAGTGTTTGATTTGGCAGGGGACAGATTGGGAGTGCTTCTTGTATATCATGCGCCTACCTGTACAGCAGCCTCCCTACATGCTCTAGCGGAGTTGGTGTCGGGTGGTGTTGCGGTCCCCGAAGACGTTAGTCATGGGGGACTTCAATATCCACGCTGATACCGAGCTTAGGGGGTGTGGAGCATGAGTTCATGGCAACCATGGACCTGTCCCCGATGGTTTGCGGCCCGACACATCAGGGGAGGACATACCTTAGACCTTGTGTTTTGCTCCGGCCTTGAGGCGGGGGGTCCATTGGTGGGGGATTGGGCCCTTGTCATGGATGGATCATTGCCTCTCTCCTGGCGCACGCCTGTCCCCGAAAGTGCGTGGAACCAATTCGAATGGTTCACCCCTGGAGACTGATGTAATCGGAGCGGTTCTGGAATGCTCTGGGTGAGATATCTTGACGACTGTCTCATCGATTACCTCATTGTGCTGTGGAATACTCAGCTGACGGAGTCCATCGATCGGACGGCTTCTAGGCATCTGCTTCCCAGGCGGCAGCATTGTAGGTCTCCTTGGTTTTCTGAGGCGCTACAGATGCTGAAGCGGGAGGAGCGGCAGTTGGAGTGACGGTGGCGTCGTTCGCGTGCTGAAGCCGACAGATTGCGGCATAGAGCTAGTTTATGAGCCTATGCTGTGGCTATGCAGCCAGCAAGAAGGGAGTTTTTGACTACCCTCATAGCATCTGTAAAATCCCGTCCAGCTGAGCTTTTCCGGGTGGTGAGAGGGCTGGTAAGTCCGGCTTCCCTCCACCTTGGAGTGGAGTCATCTTGTGCCTGCTTTGATATGTTTGTGGATTATTTTGTGGATAAAATGGCTTGGATTCACCACGATTTTGACGTACCACGATTACAGGGGAGAAACCAGAGGTTATGGAAGCCCCTCCCTGTCCTAGTTTGTGGGATCAGTTTCAGTTGGTGACACTCGCCAATGCAGAGGATGTTCTTGGGGCTGTCAGGATCACCTGCTGTGAATTAGATCCATGCCCATCCTGGCTGGTTAAGGCCTGCTGGGAGACAGTGGGGCCATTGCTGGCTGGTCTGGTCAGTGCCTCCCTTAGGGAGGGCAGGGTGCCGAGTTGCCTGCTCAAGAAACCATTGCTTGGCGTTGACTCCCTTGCCAGCTATCGGCCAGTCTCTAACCTTTCTTTTTAGGGAAGGTTATTGAATGGGTGGTGGCCCGGCAGTAGCAGGAGCATCTGGATCGTGTCGGTTTCCTTGATCCCTCGCAATCTGGATTTTGCCCGGGTTACGGAACCGAGACTGGGCTTGTGGCATTGGTCAATGACCTCTGTCAGGAATTAGATCAGGGTCGTCCGACCCTGCTGATTCTATTAGATCTTTCGGCTATATCTGATACCGTTGACCATGAGACGTTGGTGGCACGACTGTGGGGTGGTAGTGAGCGGAACAGTTTTTGAATGGTTCTGCTCTTTCCTGGCCGGAAGAACTCAGCGAGTGGTGCTTGGGGACTATTTTTCATCATACTGAGACCTCTTGTGTGGAGTCCTACAGGGTTCTGTTTTGTTCCCTCTCCTATTTAACGTGTATATGCAGCCGCTTAGCGAGGTTTGGCGTGCAGTGCTTATGACACCCAGCTTTACCACTCTTTTTCATAACACCCAGGCCCAGCAGTCTCGGTGCTTACCGGGTGTCTGGCAATGGTGGGGGGACTGGATGAGAGCTAACCGAATGAGGCTGAATCCTGACAAGATGGAGGTAATGCTGGTGGGTTGAGATGCAGTTGAGATGACAGCCCCCATTACTGATGGGATTTGTCCTCCGTTGGTCTCCAGGTACAGAGTTTGGGGGGCTCCTTGATTCACAACTCCGCTTGGATGTTCTGCTGGAGGCTATGGCAAGGAGTACCTTTTGTCAATTACATCTGGTGTGACGGCTTCGGCTGCATGTTTCAGACTCTGACCTGGCCACTGTCATCCATGCTTTCATCATCTCTAGGCTGGACTATTGTAACACGCTCTACTTGGGGCTACCCATGGTGACAGTTCGGAGACTGCAGCTGATGCAGAATGTGGCAGCCCATCTCCTGGTGGGACTGGGCTGCCGGGAACATATTACACCAGTTCTTCGATCACTGCACTAGCTGCCTGTAGTCTTCTGGACCCGACTCAAGGTGGTGGTGCTTGCCTATAAATCCCTGAACGATCTAGGTCCAACCTAACTGTGGGACTGCCTTAGCCGTCGAGTCCTGGATTGGCTATTGTGGTCATCGGGCGGCACCCTCCTCGAGATGCCCAGAGTCTTACTGGGGGAGGGGAATGATGGCGAGGGCGTTGTTGGTGGCCGCTCCATGGCTCTGGAACTCCCTTCCGATAGAGGCCCGATTGGCCCCGGATCTCCCCTCTTTTCGACATAGTTGTAAGACCTGGCTGTTCCACCTGGCGTTCGGTGGGGAAGATGGGTAGAGTGGGAGGGAGGGTATAGTTAGGGGATAGAAAGTTGGTTTTAATCCTATTTGATATGTTTTTAAAGTTTTATTGTTATTGTAAGCCACCCCGAGTTGCTGTGCGGGAGGGGTGGGGTATTAAATTTGTTTAAAAAAATACCAGTTTTCCAGCTTGCATATATTCTTGGTTTTCTTCTAAGGAACAGAACTTTCATGTATAAAGCTAGAATACTTACCTGTAGCAGGAATTCTCTGAATATAAAGTGCTTCTTGCTTTGTGCCTTATCCTGACAACCATGATTGACTACTACACGTTCATGTACTGTTTTTGGAGTTAGAAGCCTATTCATGTATTCTTTATACGTGGTGTTGGCGCACACCATAGCCAAAATTAAATACAAAATCCTAAAAATTCCAGAAGACAAAGGACAGTTATATAATAACATCACCCCATTCACAACATCAAAATTCTTAGGTTAAAAAAAACCCCCAAACCACCTTATTCCTTAAAACAGAGAACCCATTAACATAATCGTAAATTTAATATAAAATCCTCGCTCTTCGCAGAGGGTGAATATCGACTAAACTGAGCACCTAAAAATTAACATCTTATAACCAGTAAGGGATATTAATTTCTAATTTCAGCCACCCTGGAGGCAAATGCCACCGACCGGCTGATTATGTTTTGGTCGGTATGTTGACTGAGCCATTTTCGCTTTTTTATTATTATTTTTTTTTAGAAGAAGAATTTAATTTGTGCTAAAATGGGTGAAAGAAAACACTTCCTTATACCCAAAAAATAGAGACACACCAAAACATAATGAACCAAGTCTTCCACCATTCCCAACCCACCTGGGGAGACCAAGCCTACAACCCATCACTACTGCAGAGGCCATCTGTTCTAGACATAAACTGGCCAAATGTACAGGACACTTTCGTTTTAGATTCATGCCATCCCAGTATCTGGTTTCCAGTGGACATACAAAGGTTCTTTTCTACCCGCATAATAGCAAAATCATCCTAAAGAGCTATATCACTAAATCTTTGATATGTTATTATTTCTCCACGCTGGAGAAAAACCTAGTATCTTTGTTAGCGTAATAGCCATATCGAAATTTATTAAGGGTATTTATTACAAAAACTAACCATGGAAACTTTAAAGCGTTAGCTTGTATTGTATCCTCCTGGTAACACATTTTTGGAATGCATGAAGGACTAAAGGTCAGCAGTTTAAACCAGTACTTCAGGAGTCTTCCTACAATAACCAACAACACAGGCTCCATTCCTACTTTTGCTCTTAAAAAGGCAGCCGGCATTGAGGAAGGAAGACCCAACAAAGCTCTTAAGAATTTATTCTGCGGCACATCTATGCTATTATCCGCTCCGCAACCCCTTATTTCTGCTCTGTAAACAATCTATGATGTTACTTTGGCCTTAAATGCTTTCATTTTGGCGGCTACTGATCTTCCTGCATGTGCGTCATGACATTTTTAAGCAGCTTTTGACTTAACCGCTACTATATGTTTTCCCCAGCCTTTATTAGAAGAAAAGATCACCCCTTGAAGATGTCACCTCTTCAATCTTCTGATTTGCAATATGCCATGGGTATTCCTTAGCCCATCTACCCCATCTAACGATCTTTGTTTTACCATAGTTGTTACTTAATTTATTTAGTTCACATAACTCAGCAAGTTTAGTAATAGCCCTTTGTAGGCCAATAGGGGTCCTGGACATAATAATGGTCCCAATATGTGAGGCCAGGATTTTAGGTGGATGGAAGTTTGTGTTCTCCATCCCAGTGATAATATCATTAACACATATATTAAATAGTGTAGGTGCTAGCAAGTATCTGTGTCGATCTCCCCTACTAGTTATAAACCTTGGGGATATCTCGCCAGCCCCACCAAATCGAACACACGCCCATCTAGGCCTATGAACAAGCACACGTCTGGGTAGGCCTCTTGATGCAGAAATCGGCTCCTTCCCCATTAGGGCAAGAGAGTAGTTTCTCTCTAGTAATACATTGTAAAAACATGATCAGAAAATCCAAACTATAGGGTGCAGCCCTCTTCCATGAAAGTTGTTGGGCTCGATCCCAAGCCGGCGTGCAGATCCCACGTGGGCCACATGCACGTACAGCTGTGCACAAACCGCACTAGACCCTGCAGAAACCATGCACATGCACACGCACACACGCACATCCGCGGGCCGTGCGATCGTGGCCAATGAGTTTTTTGCTATTGATTTCAGTGGGTGCAGGATTGCAGCCATAGAGATTTCAGATCCTACTGAGGCAGGTAGCTTTCTCATAATGTTCTCACATCATAAAATGAATCTGTGGGTAAGGTCACACGGGACAAGGTGGGCCCAATCCCTGGGCCACCCTGAGGGGGAAGAATGGTGCCATGCCCCACCCAGCTGCTACTTCCACATAGCCACTGTTATGTGTAGATATTGTTATTATTATTAGACATTTATATAGCGCCAGTCGTGTGACCTGGTGCTGTACAGAACATAGAAAGAGACACGGTCCCTGCCTGTGGCTTACAATCTAAAAGACAAAAGGGGGGGGGGAGACAGGGAGAGGGGACAGCGGGAGAGACAGGGGAGAAGACAGACCAACATTCAAGTGGATGCGAAGTCTCCGGTGCGCGTGCTTGGCTTGGTTACAAAGAGGTTGGTAGCAGCAGTCAGCAGAGGGGGGCAGACAGTAAGATAAACCCACTGCCCCACTTCCCTTTGGTTGCCCAAGATTCCTTAGATATCCCTTGCATCAAGGGTCAGCTTCCTGCCGACAGCTGGCGGAATGGGACTTATAAGGAATATTGGGTAGCATGTGGTGGCATGATTGTCTGTAAAACCCGCCATAGACCAGCAATTTCAATGCATGATGGATTTCCATGGATTTAGCATTATGTCCAGTAACATCCCTTACATCATCCTGTTTTTGTACTCTACATGCAGCTCATTTAAACTGTGATTCTTACATCTGGTTCTCCATCTTCCTTCTGATCTATTCACTTATCCTTAATCTAAGCTAGCCATTTGTGATAGTGAACATCTCTTATTCACTGATCTCATGCTAAATAACACACATTTCCTAAATGTAATACCATTCCTGTTTAAACATCTGAGATTGCTCATATACGACACCCTAGAGTAAGGAACCAAAATTTAACATCATAACCTGTAATTTAAAAAACTTTATATGTAATAATCAGCAGCATCCTTTTTGTTTTCTTTTGTGATTGAGAATATTGTGATTGAGAATATTAGAGGAGCAATCTTCACTTCCTTTCTTATGTCTTTTCTCCTAACACACGAAGTCTTCTGAATAACCAAATACTGTCCAGCTATGTTGGCATTTTGTTTTTGCTGAACGACTGATCATCTAAAAATAAATACATACTCTCTTAAATCGCTATTTGTAAAAAATCGTGGTTGGTTTAGTTTAATGAGCTGCTTGTGGTTTCTACCTTCTGAATTGTTAGCGTTTCATTATCTAGAATCCATATACTTTTTTTAAATATATATATATATATATATATAAAAATATGTTTTGCAAGTTTAAAAGCAGTGGTTTATTTTGAAAGCTCTCAAAATAAGAATGAATGATTATAAATGACTATCAAATATTCTGGATTTTTTGCAGGTTCTGAGTTACATCCGTACAGACTGGGATCCGCTTGATGCTAATTTTAGCGCTAATCAGCCTTATCAGGTTCACACAGTAGAACACTCCATCAGTGCAGACAAAGAGCCCATGGCTGACAGCTGCATCTATGAGTATGCTAGGAATAAAATTCAATGTGTGGCCGTCACCAGAATACCACTAAGATCAAAGGCCATTAGCTGCTGCAGGAGCGCTGCGGAAGACAAACTGGTCCTAGGCTGTGAAGATTCTTCAATCATCTTGTATGAAGCCTACCGTAGAGTGACTCTGTTAGTCCAAGCAGAACTTTTGCCTTCCTTAATAAGCTGCCACCCTAGTGAAGCCCTGCTAGTAGTTGCCAGCTCTCAGGGGGAACTTCAGCTTTTTGACATGACTCTGTCTCCAATTAAAAAGCAGCTTTTAGCAGAGGACCTCTCACCTAAAGCAACTTTGCAGTTCAGTAATCATTTTGATGTGTCCAGCAGCCTGATTGAAATCCAGTGGGCAGCTCCTCAAGTTGCATCTGAAAGCACAGGCAATATGGATACTCATGATCTTCTGTTCCTTAGGTTTGACAAAGGACCTTTAGGAGTGCTTCACTTCAAACTTGGTAAGCTTGGTGTGAGCAGTTATATTGTATGTGATAGCAGTCTTTAGCTCAGGAGTGGGGGACCTTTTTGCTTTCACGGGCTGCTTTGGAAATTAGTACAAGGTCCATGGGCCAGACAGGGAATTTGGAGGAGGTCGGGGGGAGTGGAAGGAAGATGAGAGTTTTGTGCCGTGGCTCCATCTATCCCCTGTACTTAAGTGCGTTCCCTCCTCTCCTTCCCCTGAGCCCACTCCATGCTTGAGGACAGGGGCTGGATTCATAGGCCAGATCCAGAAATTAAAACGGGGCCAATTAAAAAAGAGCCATGGGCCAGATTTAGTCATTGGGCTGGACGTTCCCCACCCACGCTTTAGGTAATATCCAGAGGTCTTCCATTTTGGAGGAACATCACTCACTTTAATCTGAAAATTACCTGTGTTCCACTCAGATTTGTTGTCCCCTCATTTTTATGGTTCAAAAATACTTGCACAAAGTTGTGAGCTCAGAGAGGAGGGGGAGGGGTAGATTGCTTTTGTCATGTTGGGTTTTTGTCAAGTGAGTCATTTTACCCTTGATGTATTGAGAGGTCTGCCTTGAACTGTTTTAATGTCCTGGTCTACTCATTTGTATCAGCCTGTTTCCTCTTTAAATACTTTTCAGAAGAGAGAAATGACAGGGCCAGTGGTCTCCCTAGGCAGCCACAGCGACTGGCAACTTGAAGGGGGCAGCTCTCTGCTCCCCACCCAGCTGTTCCACCACTGCTACCGAGAAGCTCTGCATTGGAGGGGGGCAAGGGAAGCGCCCCTTCCCCTGATCCAGCATGGTGTGTCGTCGTGGCAGCAGAAGCAGGATGGGGGTAGAAGAGGTGGAGGTGCCCCTCATGTGGCTCCACCCCCAACCAGCTTCTCTCGCCACCTCTCTTGCCCTCGATCCTGCTGCCACCACCACTAAACTCTGCACTGGATCAGGGAAGGGGCACCTCTTCCACCCCCATCCGGCTTCTGCCACTTTGCCTGCCCTCAGTCCTGCCGCTGCCGCCAGCACTAAGCTCCACACTAGGTGAGGGGAAGAGTCACCTAGGGTGGAAGGGGGTGCCTCTGCTGCCCCCTTCATCTGTTGCCACTGCTTCTCCTACCTCCTTCCAGCCATCACCAAGCTGGGTGGGGGTGAGGGGCGGCGGCTGCCTGAGGCCGTCGAGGCGGCAAATATCCCCGTTCCAGCCCTGACAAGTCGTTCGAATATTTTAGGGAAAGTGTGCTTGTACATTACGTGAGGCAGAGGCAAAGTAGTTCGGATGATCGGTTTTACCGGACCAACTTCTGTTAGTGATTATTTATTTTTATTTCTTTGTATTTATTGGCCGCCCCCTCATGCCTACGGCATCCCGGGGCAGCGCACAGGCTATTAGGCCACACGGAGCCCTTCCTTGGGCAAAGTCAAAGTTTATTCAGCGTGGCCATAGACCATTACATAAAAACACAAAAGTAATAAACACTACATTTGTTTAACATTGACAAGGTTCAGAACCGAAAAATTGAATACCTTAGGCTTATAACCTGAGGAAAGCATGTGACTCAGGTCCCTGAGTTTCCTCAGCAGAAGTTGGTTCGATAAAAGATGCCTTTGAGACCAGTCCAGTGTGGAGCTTGGTGGTTGTGGCAGCAGGATGGAGGGCAGGTAAGGCAGCAGAAGCTCTGTGTGTGTGTGTGAGAAAGAGGTGCCCCTAGGGGACCCTTCCCTGATCCAGTGCACCGTGACCATCCCGACACAGGCTCTATCCACTCTATAGTTAAGGCAAGCAGCAAATATTCTAAGCCACAAATATTCTAATGGTTGGCATTTTTTCATGCTTTGCCCCATTATTGTGACATTTGGCACGGAGGATCCTTTGGGTAACAGGTTGAATCTGGGCACAAGTTTGGTGTGAATCTGTTGTAAAACAAAGAAGTTAGGACAGTTTGTTCAGTAGTGATTTTTTTTTTTTAAGGTTTGGCGACTTTGAAATGACCAGGTTTCCAGTGTAGTGGTCGGTTTCAAACCCATGGGAAGGGAATACAACATTCTAATCTGGGGTCTTATGTCCACTGTTGCAGCTGGTTTGACAAAACGTTGCTTAGTTTTTTATTTCTAAGATGTTGAGGTTCACCCATTAGGCTACGGCTAGAACACCGAAGCCTCAGCTGTGCAGACAGAATGTCCTGATGTCCGCCTTCCAGCTCGGGAACGCATAGCTGTGTTCGCAGAGGGGAGGGGGTGGGAAACTATCACCGCCGGCTGTCAGGCTCTTTCGCCATCGCTAGCTCCCTGCCTATCGCTAGCTCTCTTCCTGCAACCTTGGGGCTGCTGCCGCGGTGGTAGGGTAAGATTTACGAGGGAAGGGGGACTTTTGCCACCTCTTATCTACCTCCCCCGGCTCACCTATCTACTGTCTCTGCCGCTGCCTGCCTGCCTACCTGTTGCTACACATACATGGGGGTGGGCTGCTGCAGGGGGAGGTCTTCAAAAATTACCCTGGCCCTAGTGCACACGCACGTGCCGCTGTGAGCCCTTTAAACAGCCCGTGGTGCCAGCAATGGTGAAAGAGGGCTAGTGCTGGGGGTGGGGGTGCAGTTCTGGACTGAGCCCACTCTCTTGTTTTCCCTCGATGAGCCTGCTTCTCTGCCTGTTGCTGCTCCTGTTGCTACCACCACCCAGCAGCTGGAGCAGCAACAGACACAGGGTTAGTAGGCTCAGTAAGGGAGCACCTAGCCCAGGAGGACCCCTTCACCTCGCTGCCTGAGCTGAATTCAAGGTGGCCTAGGTCCACTGGGGTGGATAGGAAGCTCATCCCTCCCCCTCTGCAGCAAAGGGGATCTCAACCCTGTGAGGAGAGATGTCTCCCCCCCCCCGAGATGTCTGGCAGCCGAGGGTTATAGCAGCAGCAGCAGCAGCAACTCCAGCGCCAGCGGGACACTGTGCTCCTAGTTGGCTTTTCCCAGCCCCGTGGGGCGAGGCAGACTAGCAGCGCCTGAGCATGTGCTAGTGGAGGAGGGGGCAGTCAGTGTGTGCGCGTGCGTGTGCTGGGGGGAGGAGGAGCTAAGTGTGTGTGTTAGGGTGGAAAAGAGGAGCAAGCACGGGAGCAGAGTAGCTTTTTTCCCAGTGCAAAGGGGATGTGGAAGCACTGACTTGTCTAGTGGGGCAGGGTACGGCCCACTCCCCAGCCCCGCAATTAATGACTCCCCTTGGTTCAAGTCCCAGCCCTGCAATACATCCCCTTCTCGCTAGTCGCTCCATATCGTGCACCACACACAACTTCCACTGTTGAAGCAGCTTTGGGGAAGCTGGCAGATGGGGAAGGTGCTGCCACACATCTCGGTGGAGTGGAAGAGTGCACAGACACCGCAGAATGAACAAGCGAAAATAAACCGGTGTTTGTTATGAGCCTCCCACACAACTTCCCTACACCCCACTTCACCAGACCGCAAGTGTGGATAGTGCAGTGTGTGTGTGTGTGTGTGTGTGTGTCTGGGGGAGTTGTACAGGTGGCAGGGACTGGGGGAGGTCACCGTGCTGTGGAGCAGTAGGTAGTGCCCCGCTAACTGCGGCAGCTTGAGGAGCTGCCGTGGTAGAGGGTGTCTTCAGCTCAGGTTGGGGAGGGGAGGAGGTACGCAACACAAACATCAGTTTTCTGTGTATGCGTCTTGTATGGCTTTGCCTGGAGTTACTGGAGCTATACATGAGAAATACACTCACACTGTCTTGGAAGGCTACTCTTGAGTTGGAAAGGCAGGGGATGGGGATGGCCAGGGTGCCATCTTGGCTCCCCAAGCTTGAGCCAACCGCTTCTATGGCTCCTTTGACAGACCTAGCCTTTCATGTAGATTCTGAACATTGAACTCCACATTCTCTGGAGTCTAAACTGCCTGAACCGCTTCCCTTCCCCATCCCTCTTCCCTCCCTCCCCACGTAGAACAAACTAGAGGCGAGCTATCTAGTCTGAGCCTGCCTTGCTTGCTTGCCAATTCCGTCACCTGTCTTACCTGTTACTGGGTTACCTGTACAGGGTGAAGTGGGGGTTAGGAGAGAATAAAGACAGTAGTCAGAAAACTCTGGGATCAAAAATCTGATGGTTGGTGTGGGTTTTTTGGGGTGGGGGGGAGTTGGGAAGAATTTATCCTGTCCAGTTACTTTATAATTTAGAAATACCAGGATAGGGAGATAGGGTTGGGAAAGATGGCAATAAGGTTTTAGGGGTGGAAAGGTGATCAATTTTGGCCCTTTTCACACAACATTCCCCCCCCCCCTGTGGGCGAGAGGGGGGGGCCTCTGTGTGACCAGCAGTGGAGATGCATGCACGCCACCGCACTCCACCCATCCCCACTCACCCACGTACCGAGGCATTGGGGAAAACAGAGGTGCCTCCATGCATGGATATGGATGGAGGTGGGTGGGCGTCCGTGTAACAGGCTGCCCACAGGCCACGCACCCACCGCTGCCTCCCCCCATCCCCTGCACTGTAGCTCCTCCCCGTCCCGTGTGAAAAGGACCTCCAAGTTCTCCTTCAGAATTTCACCAGAAACTGGAGATATTAGTTCATTTAAAATGTCAATTACAAGCCAACCCTGTCACCTCTCCAATACAGGATATTGCTCTCTGCGTCTGCTCCTTCCATGCCTCTACTTGCCAAGTGATGCTGCCCCAGCTGGGATCCCTTCTCCTCCTCTGGCTCTGGTCCCGATCTCTAACTTCACTGCTGTTCCTCTGCCTCTGCACTTTCCCACCTCTGGGGGAAGCAGCCAGACACAAGGGGTTTGAGTAGCCACCTTTTCAACGGTCTGCTATTTATGGGGATGGGAAATGCTCCCTTCTCCTTATATCCTCGTTGTCAGACTCGTAGCTTGTATTCCAGTCTCTCACTAGGAGGTACTTTGTATCAGAGCTAGTACTGCCAGTCCTTACTTTACAGTATTCTCCTTACTTCCTCTACAGTACGGACAGGAACAGACTTGGCAGCAGTGGAAATGGCTGGGGCAGAGGAAATCTGTCTCAAAAATAGTGACCTGAAACCAGGGCTTTCATGAATGCAAGAGACAGAAGCAGATTTCGGTAGAAATCCAGTAGTTTGAGAAAACTATCCTGATGACTTCCCCGTCTGTTTGCTTTTTCTAGCCTTTCTATGGCTGTTTTTGCCCAGACAGCCCCTCACCCTGCTGGGTGTGTGGTGGGGAGGCCATCCATGTGCACATCACAACGGAAGGTGGGTGGGGTGGGTGGGTGTGCACCCCTGGAAACATCATGGGCGGTGCGTGCACACTCCCAGTGCACACTCATCTCCACCCACGGAGCCATCCGACAAAACAGAGGTGGCTCCATGGGCGGAGATCCGTGTGTGCCCATGGGAAGGGAGCACGCCCACCTCTACCCACCGCCGGTGCACACCCACCCCCCACCCGGCAGCGCTGTGTGAAAATGTGAGAGGGCTAGAGTTTTCTGTAAATGAAATCTTAAGATTCACTAATATTTCTAGGTCCTTCAAGTCATGAGGAATGGATATTCATGAGATTCTTTAAATGATCCACTTCACCATGAATGCTGGAAAATCTCTCTATTCTGAATGCACAAAACAAATCAAGGGCAGCTTTCTGGTTGTCGAACTCAGATGAGGATAGGGTACAGAGCATCCAAAAAGCAGGGAATGATTCTCCTTGTAAATTACGACCCGGGAGGATCAGCCTCTGTGAAGAAGTCTCGGGTCCAACTGAGTTGTTCTTACGAACCGAGAGGAAAAGTTAGCTCTAAGCTACCGTCCTGCTCCGCTAATACTTGAATAAATCGTGGGGGAAGGAACCCCAAGTACAGTTTATAGCAGCTAATGGTCTCTTCTAAATCATGCCGAGGACGCGCTCTCTTGCACATTATGCTCCAGCTCCGTTCCTTCCTGTTGCCATGCATAGGATTCCTTCAGTACCACTATTGGGATTCTCACTTTGCTGCATTGCTCGATAGTTGGCTCTAGTTTAGTTGCCATGTTTGCAGCTGCCTGTAACTGATGTGTGGGAGAGATCTTTTTCTAACATTCTGCATGGCCTGTTCTGTTGTGTATTGGAATCTTATTTGATATGTCTTTTATTCCCCTCCCACCTATCTCATTTCCTACCACTGCTGTGGGCACCATACGTTCCCTCCTCACGCTGCTTGTAAGATGATCCCTGTAGCGGAGCAAACCTATATATCCCAGCTCTTAAGATGCCCCAAAGTTATAAATTAATGAAAGTGACACCCAAGTGTTGGTTACAGTGATATTTTAGTCGGTGCCATTTTAAAGCACAGCAATTCTCCTTTGCGTTTGGGAGTGCTGTTGGGGGGAAGTGGAGCTGGTTGCCCTCCAACAGCTTTTTCTTCTAAATTGCCCAAGCCACTCAAGGCAATTTGATCACTCAGGGAATATGATCTATTCCTTCCCTCCCTCAAATCAGGTGAATTGCATGATGGGGGCTGGCTGGGGGGGGGGGGATGAGAAAAGGGCCGTACGTTACTGTCTCAGGGTCCCACTGGCTGTGGGTTAAGTGTGTGCAGGATTAACACCCCAAGAGAGTCACATGAGAAACAAGCATAAAAGACAGTTTATTAATGCTCACAGTCCATTGCTAGGCCAGGCACCAGTCCTGTGGCCAATCAACTATTATTATTACAAGCATTTATATAGCACCAGCGATGTACCTGGCGCTTTACAGAGAACAAGAGACACGGTCCCTGCCCAAGAGCTTACAATCTAAAGACAGGGGGAGGGGAGACAGGGAACGGGAAGGGGGAACAGAGGGAGAGACAAAGGATGCAACATTCATGAGAATGCGAGAACTCAGGTACATGTTCTTGGCTTGGTTACAGTAAATAGGAGTTCGCAGATAAAAGGTTGATAATTCTGGGTGGTGATGATTAGGAGGAGTTAGGAAAGGCAGAGCAGAAGAGGTGGGTTTTGAGGGACTTGAAGGTGTAGAGAGTGGGAGTCAGGAGGACGAGAGCTGGGAGGGAGTTCCAGACGTGTGGCGCAGCGAGGGAGAAGGGACAGACGTGGTTGGGGGAGCAGGGAAGGCGTGGGAGGGGAAGGAAGAGGAGCGCAGTGCTCGAGCAGGGATTCTGAGGGGAGATCAGAGCAGAGAGGTAGGGGGGAGTGAGGTTGTGAAGGGCTTTGTAGGTGAAGACTTGGAGCTTGTGCAGAATGCGCTCAGCAAAAAAGGGAGCCAGTGGAGAGAGGAGAGGCTGCGCATGGTCAAAGTGATGGGCTCAGAGGATGATCCTGGCAACAGAGTCATGAACAGAGATGAGGGAAGAGAGGTGAGCGGGGAAGACCAGCGAGGAGGAGGTTACAATAGTAAAGGCGTGAGAGGACTAGGGCGTGAATGGGAGAGTCAATGTAGGGTTTGAAGGTGAGGTGTGAGTTGAAATTGAAGCCCAAGCTGCGAGCTTGGGGGACAGGGAGGATGGAGACCCTGAAATGGTAATTGACAGGAGAAGAGGGAGGGGAAAGATTGGGATGGAAGATCAGGAGTTTGGTTTTAGCCATGTTCAGTTTGAGTTGGTGTTGAGACATCCAGGTGGAGATATCGAAGAGACAGTTGGTGAGACAAGCTTGAACAGAGGGGGGAGAGGGAAGGAGCGGAGAGATAATAACAACAACTTTATTCTGCGTGACCAAAGGTCATTGCAACACACAAAGTAAATAAATACATGTATATACAATTTAAAATAGTCCACATTACAATCCATCCTGAAGATAAACATTAACAAATTGTTCAGGAGAAGGAAAATAATTCTATCTTCTATTCAAGTGAATTATTATGGAGCCACGCTAGTGGCTTCATTAGTTAAGGCGGAGGTAAAGTTCTGTATTGAGAGTTCCATTGACTTCAGTGGAGTTCCCTGGGGCAAATTCCTCTGGCTTGCAACTCTGAAGTTGACAGGGTTTTCTCTGTGAGCATACACTTAGTCAGTCACAAATGGCTGCATAGGACAGATATTGAGTATGCTAAGTATGGCCTTCTTTATTTACACCCTGTCCCTTGGCAAACTTATTGCCT
>QEPC01000564.1:2543633-2581010 GCA_003113815.1 Sphenodon punctatus
GGAGAATGGGAATCCTTCCTGTCCAGAGGGAGTAAGTTTTACGTAAATTTATACATTTGCATAATTAGGTGGTGCCTAATGATGCAAATTAGGCCCCGCACCAAGACTTCGCACATGTCCTCACAAACCTTGGGGCCAGCTCTGTCAGGACGTAGGTGTAGTGTGTGAATTTGCTCCTTCCCTTACAGTCCAGCAACAGTGGAGCTACAGCGCAGCCAATGCATTTAGATTTTGTGTGTTGTCAAAAACAATTATGCAATTTGTATTTTAAAGTGTCATCAAGCTTTCATGAACTGCATTTGGAATTGATCTATAACCCTCTTCAGAGAGTCTAGCTGTGTGTTTGGAGGAACTTGGGGGGCAGGGGCAATCAACAGGATGGGTGTAAAAGAGAGAGAACAAACCAAACCGGTTTTGTTTTTTTCTCAGCTCAATGATAACGGAGGGGCGCAGCAGTGGAGAGTGAAATTTTGTAACTAATGAAGCCGACTCTTAAGATCTCCTCAAGCGCTGTGTCTTCTAGCCCCTGAAACAAAAAGAGTAGACACTACTCTGTATTGGCAAGTTGGAGGAAATATCATTAAATCAATGGTGTAACGGGACAGTCAAATGAAAGTGTCACTCCCCTTCCTGCTACGGGTGCTTGTTATTCCTTTCCTGCTGTTTGCTAAAAATATTGGTGCGGGGCTGAGTCATGCTGCTTTGCCATTTGCATAGAGCACATACCCTCACACTCTTCCGAAGAAAAAGTGAATTTATTTTCTTAGAAAAGTGAACCTCTTTTCCTAAGAAAAAGTGAACTTGTGTGTGTGTGTGTGTGTACGCGCACGTGCACGTCCAACTGGTTCCACTAAGCCAGACAGCTCTGCAGCGTCTTTAGACTTTGTGTTGCCATTTATATCCTGCGGAAAAAACACATCAGTGCCTAGGCTACAGGCATAAATATGGCGGAGAGCCCAGGTCTTTTCCTCCCACCTTTCTCCTTTCATGTCCTGCTGAAGAGGTGGGCGCAGGACTCATCTCAGACCAGACTCGGCTCTCAACCACAACACACTAACTTCAGATCGTCAACATTAGATTCCAGAGCTTCGACATCGTTGGTGTCACACCATTCATTCATCTTCCGTATGCAACTGTTTATGCACCGCCTTAACTAGTACGCCATGTAAGCGGTGATGTCGCTGTGAAGTTTCCATGTGGTGTTGTTCCCATATGATGTATTAAATAGAGAAGACATTTTGGGTTGACGGTAGGGCTGTGCATCATGCAATTATGGGTACTTTCAGCCATGACGCTAACCACCCTTTAACCACCCTTGGTAGTTATTTATGCATGTTGCAGGGCTGCATTGATACCCTATGCAGCCCTGCAACATGCATAAACAACCACCAAGGGTGGTTAAAGGGTGGTTAGCGTCATGTCTGAAAGTACCCTATGTTAAGAGAAGCAATCCCCGGTGTGTTGAAACGCAAAGGTTGTATTTCAGGAAAACATGTAGCTGTTATTGGAGATCTGAGTACATTTTTAAGTACGTTTTTTTATCAGACAAATATCTCTAACCTCTGTTGAAAAGGGAGCTGAAGAAATAGAGATACTATTGTGGTGGTTAGACCTATTTTCTGTCTTTACATGCTATTTCTGGCTGAAGAAATGGCAATACTATTGTGGGGGTTAGACCTTTCTCTGATTTTTCTTGCTATTTTTTGTGGAAGAAATGGCAATAGTATTGTGGAAGTTTGATCTGTGTCTGAATTTCCATGGCACACTAGTTAAGGCGAGTGCAGAAAGGTTGTATGTGTGGTGTGCTGAGTAATCAGTGGTTTGTTCTTTCATAGCCAATGGAAGCTCACAGTCGTGTACATGGGGCAGTAGTTGTGTCGAGTGCCTTCCATGGTTTTTGGATTTTGGTTGAATTCATCTTTTTTGTTTCGCTTGAGGTTTTTAGTTTTTAAACTGGTGTGTGTGTTGAGTTTTTTGTTAGGCTGGAGGTGTTTCGATGGCAATTTTTATTGAACTGGAGGTTCTTTGTTTTTTAAATTTGTGCAAACTTTAACTATTCTCTTAAGCCTGAGGTTTGTGGGGTTTTATGTAAATATATTATTGTTCAGCGACGTGAACCAAAGTAGTCATTGTAATAACAATGCTTAGCCCTTCTTCCTTCACATTTTTCCTCTGAAGATTGGAAGAGTGATTTGGAAGAGGTCAGGAAGCATTATTATATTCATTTTATTAATGAAGAAACCTAGGCATGAAGAAACTAAACGGCCACAGAAGGAAGTCAATAGCCATGCCTGGTATAGAACCCAGCAGAGGGGGGATTCTCCTCGCCACCAGGGAACATTAGTATAAAATCTGTTCCGATTAGTGGAGCCATGCTGTTAGAAAGGCACTGTTTCTTGTGGAGAGACAATCCTGTGGCAAAGAATTTTATATGGTATTCTGTTCTGGAAATTGCTGGTGTTTTACCCTCTCTTGGATAAATCCAGCATTGTGGATTTACAATTATTTTTATCACTAGGTCACCTTGCCCTTCTGAGCTTTTTACATAAGGGGGAAAGGTGTACTTTTAAACTCCTTTTAGTTTAAAAACCTCAGGTAGACCTGCTAACAACTTTAAATTTGATTTAACTAATCCCCTTCGGTGAGGTATATAGGATTAAATTGCTTGGCTAGCTAAGTCAATATTAAAGTCAAGTTAGCCTGTCAGTGTCTACATAAAGATTTTAACTGGATTAACTAACAAATTAAAAATACCAGTTTTCCCTTTGTATAGACCGCCTCCTGGGATCAGAAGTGATTCATATATTTTTTTCTTTCTGCTTAGATTGGAGAAAGCTTTTAAGACAAATTTGTCATGTATTTTATTGATAAAGTGCCCTCCTACGGAGAGAGCAATTGAAATAGTTACGGAAAACCTTGCCTTTTAGTGAATGAATTTGTTTTTGTAAGTCTGAATTTCAAAACCAGCAATGTAACACAATGTATGGTTTATTGGAGAGTAATGGAAATGATATAAGGTTTGGAATGTAAGGCCTAGTCAGAAATGTTGAAGGAACCGGGGCATGTTTAGTCTAGAGAAGAGAAGTCTGAGGGAGACACATGGTAATGGTTTTTTAAATGTGTTAGGGGATGCTATAAGCTGGAAGTAACTGTTTCTCTGAAGGTGGGACAATGAGTAATGGGCTTAAACTAAAGGAGAAAAAAAATAGGTTAAATATGAGGAAGAACTTTCCCACCATAAGTATAGTACGGTAATGGAACAAATTCCAAGTGAAAGCGTGGGTTCCCATTTCATGGCAGTGTAGGGACCTCAAGGGTCATCCAATCCAACCGCCACTAGGAGTTTTTAAAACTAGGTTGGGTAGATGTCTGTCACTGATGGTTTACGAACAGTCAGTCAGCCCGGCTTAAGAGTAAGGGAATGGACTAGATGACTTTACAAGGTCACGTCTAGCCCTAACAATTCTGCGAGTCTATATGTAACTCCTAATTCGCAGCCTGATACCGTATAGGTTAGTAATGAGCATAATGCCAGATTTAAAGACATTTTTGTTGTCTGGAAAGAGTTAACCAGATTGTCCTTGGAATCCAAGAATAATATTAAAAGAAAAAATATTTGCAGATTGCCATTTATTGTAAGATAATTAAGCTCCACCTTGCCCAACAGCAGGTTTAACCGTTGTAAAGCTCCACATGGACTACTAATTAAATCAGCTGTTTGATGTTTCCTTGCATGTTGTCTGTATTAAAATAAAACCTCTAAATTACCTGGTTACCTGTCAAACAGAAGGCACTTTGCCCACATCTACCTTGCTTTTTCTTCAGCCCTCCCCTGTGGCATCTACTCACGACAGCTTTCCAGCAAGCACAGCTTTCCTTTTCCTATCTCTAGCACATTTATGTTCTTACTAAGGCAAACAAGCTCTCAGTGCAGGGATTTAGAGGCCTGCCTGCTAATTGCCAGCTTGTAAACTTAATTGGACTGTCTCCCTGGGCACTGTTCCTAAATCAATTAGGCAATGAGTTGGCTGTCACCTCTTTTTCCCAAGTAGGTCGTTTGGAAGCGCACCACCCAGGAGAAGTCAAGCATCCAAATGGGAAGACGTTGACCTCTGCAGTTGAAAGTTATCACATTTAAAAATTCATTGTATATATTGCCATCAAATCTGTTCTGTTTAGAAGAGAATGTTTTTCTCTCTCTCTAGTTCATTAAGCAAGTTAATCGCAAAGTTCTCTATAGGCTCAACACTGTTTTAGCTTTCTTTTTGTCTCTTTGCTACATTAGCATATCTAAATTCTGCATTGATTTGTCAGTCTGCATGGCTGAAATCACCAATTTTAGGGTTCTGTTGACTGATAAATATGCCTATACAAAGCTATTTTGAAATGGCACAGTTGTGATACAAAGACACTGAGCACTGAAAGCTAGAATCTGGCACTAAATCATGCTGTTGTGCATATGAGATAGGCCATATATTACTGACAGCTCCCCCCATCAGAAAGCTAGGTGCACAGCAGAATATTTTAAGGATTCAGTTGTAGTCAGTGGGACTTGATGCAGGCTTCATGCTGGGTATGCGTTAAAACAGCTTGCTGAATTGGAGCCAATAATAAATAACAAAAGTGTATTTTGGCTATAAATATCTATAAATGAAATACTACTGCCATTTGTTTGCACATAATATATTAGAACAGATTAAAAACTAAATCTAAAATAATAAAGTTTCAGGGCATTACTTAATCTTCAACCTGTGGAGTCATGGAATTGCAAGGTTGGAAGGTACCTCTAGTCATCTAGTTTAATCCACTGCCCAAGGCAAGAATATTATAGTTATCTGCTGTTCTTTAGAGCTGGGTTTCTGATTTGTGTCTTGGTGAATATGACAGTAAAGGTATGATCTTCTTGAAAATCCGAAGGGTTTGGATTCTACGTTCGGTCACTACCTCCTACGCTACAGTATGATTTTAATCCTTTCAAACATCAGGTGATCTTTATAGTTAGAGAATAGGAATACAGACATTATTTAGCAAGTAAATCACATGCCCAGACCCAGACAATTAGTAAATCAATGCTATTTGTTTCATTTTAGGTGTTGTGCATGCTCATCCGTGTGTGCACTGAGAATAAGCATTGCAACCAGTAATAATATTGACTCTCAAGAGTCTCTCAGTTCTTCCCCTTAAAGGTCTGTTAACAAGCAATTCCAGTCAGCATAGGTACATATCGCTTTGGATAAAAGCAGAGCACACACTGACACACTTTGTCCAGAACCTCACCTGCACGTGTGTCCAGGCACTGCCAGATGTTACCCTGGGATTGCCTTTCAACTATCGAACTAAGGGCACACGTCAATGGGCGTCTGTGGGAGCCAAGTAGAGGAGTTAGGTGTCTCTGCTTCAGTAAAGTTCTTGCATGAGGAATCAGTTGGCCTTGTGGGTTAAGCATCAACTTTGGCTCAAGGTTCAAGTTCTGGTTCCTCCATAAAGCATGTACAGGCTAAAAATAACCCATTGGGACTGCTCTCCTGGAAATGGGGGAGTAAGAGGCTGGCTGTACAGCAGTTTGTTTTTTTAGCAAGGCATCGGCTATTATATTTGTCGGCAAAATTCAGCTCTTCCTATTTTTCCTTATGGTCCTGAGCTCTCCTCTCAGCTGTGTCCCCGTAGCTTCCTTTTTGAGTGCTCTAAGCACTCAGCCTAGGCTTTCTCCACACATGCATACACACAAACGTTCTCTCCGCACACACCCACTCACTGTATCCCCCATTTTCTCACTCCTCTACGGAGCATCACACAGAGAACAACTACGGGGGCATAGTAGAGACTAGAACTCATGACCATAAGCATTGGCAGCCCAAAAACCTAACTGCTAAGCCAACTGGAAAGGCTTAATTGACAGCTTGAGGAAACAACTATTTAACTAATGACAGCAGGCAACATGCTTCTCTGGAAGCAAAGTGTGCTTCAACAGGCAACGAGGCCGAGGGACCGGCTGGCTTTGTGGGTTAGCTGCTAACTGTGGTTCTCGAAACTGCCGTTTCAAAACCTGGTTTCTCTGTGGCATGTGTGGCGCCTTTAAATGGTGGCTTGGTGCTGCTCACTTATGAGTAAGAGCTTGGTCCTGTGTTCCAACAGGTGACATCAATGGGTTATTTTTCACAAGGAAGCAGCTGTTATATTTGGCAGCAAATAGATTGATCTAAACATTCAGATTAGGTTTTTTCTGCACCAGGACAGACTAGAACCAGGAACTATCAAAATCCCAACCCACAGCCTAACCATTCAGCCATAGGAACAGAACAACAGTGTTGACAGCTTTTGGACTAAGGGCAAATGTCAATGTGTTTCTGTGGGAGCCAAGTAGAGGAGTTAGGTGTCTCTGCTTCAGTAATCCCTTCCATGAAGAATCAGTTGGCCTTGTGGGTTAGGCATTAACCTTGCATGCAAGAAATCCAGGTACCAATCCTGGTTCCTCCAAAAAGCATGTGTGGGCTGAAAATAATCCATTGGGGCTACTCTCCTGGAAATGTGGCAATAAGAGGCTGGCTATATGACAGTTTGTTTTTCTTAGCAAGGCTTCGGCTATTATATTTGTCAGCAAAATTTGTCTCTTCCTATTTTTCCTTATGGTCCTGAGTTCTCCTCTCCGCTGTGTCCCCGTAGCTTCCTCTTTGAGTGCTCTAAGCACTCGGCCTAGGCTTTCTCCACACACACGCACACAAACATTCTCTCCCCACGCACCCACACCCTGCTCCCATCTCCTCGCTCCTCTACAGAGCGTCACACAGAGAACAACTACAGGGGCATAGTAGAGACGAGAACCCATGACCATAAGCATTGCTGCTCAAAACCTAACCTCTAAGCCAACCAGAAAGGCTTAATTGACAATTTGAGGAAACAACTATTTAACTAATGACACCAGGCAACGTACTTCTCTGGAAGCAAAGTGTGCTTCAATAGGCAATAAGGCAGAGGGACAGACTGGCTTTGTGGGTTAGGTGCTGACTGATTTTCGAAACTGCAGGTTCAAAGTCTGTTTCCTCTGTGGAATATGTGGACCCTTTGAATGGTCACTCGGTGCTGCTCAGCTGAGTAAGAGCTTGGTCTTATTTTCCAACAGGTGACATCAATGGGTTATTTTTCACAAGGAACCAGCTATTATATTTGGCAGCAAATAGATTGGTCTAAATATTCAGATTAGGCTTCCTCTGCACCAGCACAGACTAGAACCAAGGACCATCAGAATCCCAGCCCTAGATTTGCTGGCTAGCACCTTCACCACAACCATACCCTGAGACCTGAAATTTCAGCTTTCTGAAGCACAGACAGCTATCAACTCTACTTGGTTGGTTACCAGAGAAGCACGTTGACGTGTCCCATTAGTTAAATAGTTGATTGGTGAATTGGCAAAGTGGGCCCTTTCTCATGACTGAATGATTAGGGTTTGGGCTTTGATTTTCATAAATGTGGATTCTGGCTTTTGCTGGTGCACAGGAAATCAAGACAGAGTGTTCAGGGCACTAGATTTGCTGCCAAATATAGTAGCTGACGTCTTGGTAAAAAAATCCATAGACAGTCATCTTTTCAGAAACAGGTTCTTCCTTCCCCCATTTAAAATTGAGCTGCACTAAGCAAGCATCTGAAGGCAGAAAAGGCCTTTATGGGAAAAGCCAAGAATTGAATTGGGGTTTTTTTTGACTCCAAGGCTAGCATCCTCACCACAATGCTAGCCTGAGACCTGAAAGTTCAGCTTGCTGAAGCACAGACAGCTATCGACTATACTTGGTTACCAGAGAAGCACGTTGACATGTGTCATTAGTTAATTAGTTGATTGCTGAATTGGCAAGGCAGTCCCTTTCTCATGGCTGAATGGTTGTGGCTTGGGCTTTGATTTTCATGGTTGTGGATTCTAGTTTTGGCTGGTGCACAGGAAATGAAGGCAGAGTGTTCAGGGCACTAGATTATACTGCCAAATATAGTAGCTGACTTCTTGGTAAGAAAAAATTGACAGACTGTCACCTTTTCAGAAACAGGTTCATATTTCAAACATTTACAGTTGAGCCACACCAAGTAGCTATCGGAAGGCTCAAAGGGCCTTTATGCTGGAAGTCAGAAATTAAACCTGGGTTTCTGAATCCAAGGCTAGCATCTTCACCACAATGCTAGGCTGAGACCTGAGATTGCAGCTTGCTGAAGCACCGATAGGTATCAATTCTACTTCGTTAACAAAGAAGCATGTTGACATGTGTCTCTAGTTAAATAGTTGATTGCTGAATTTGCAAAGTAGTCTCTTTCTTATGGCTGATAGGGCAGGGTTTGGGTTTTGATTTTCATGGTTGTGGATTCTAGCTTTGGTGGTGTACCAAAAACCAAAACAAAGTGTTTAGGAAACAAGAACATCTGCCAATTGACAAACAGTGCATTCTGAATCAAGACTAGATTAGAACACAAACAAAGAAATGAAATACAATCTAAATTGCTACCAACCTGGTGATTGGTGGAGCTTGGATTGGCAGAAAAGCCAAGTACCAGTACAGTTATGGTATTCTCAAGAAATGACAGTTGAGGCTGCTGGGAGCATATGTACAGAACCTGCAACCTCTGTATCTCTCAGCCTGATGGTTGGTGGAACTTGGAGTGGCAGAAAAGCCAAACTCCAGTAGCAACGTAGCGTTCTTAAGCAATGACAGCCGATGATGCTGGGAGCGTATGCAGATTATCAGCAACCTCACCAGTTCCCAACTATTAGTTAAATAGATCCAACCTCACCAGCAATCCACTGTTACTTAAATAATTGATTGCTGAATTGGAAAAAAAGGCCCTTTCTCATGGCTGAATGGTTACGGTTTGGGCTTTGATTTTCATGGTTGTGGATTCTAGTTTTGGCTGGTGCACAGGAAATCAAGACAGAGTGCTTAGGGCACTAGTATTCCTGCCAATTGAGAGATACAGCATTCTCAAGCAAATATAGCAAAGAATAACAGAAGCAGATGATATACAACGTAAATATCTCTCAACTGAGCACTTGGTGGAGCTTGGAGTGGCAGAAAAGCCAAACTCCAGTGGAGTCGCAGTGTCCTCAAGCGATGACAGCCGAGGATGCTGGGAGCATATGCAGATGATCTGCAACCTCACCAGTTCTCAATTATTACTTAAATTGTTGCAACCTCATCAGCAATCAACTATTAATTAAACAGTTGATTGATGAATTGGGAAAGAAGACCCTTTCTCATGGCTGAATGGTTAGGGTTTAGGCTTTTATTTTCATGGTTGTGGATTCTAGTTTTGACTCGGGTACAGGAAATCAAGCAGTGTTTAGGGCACTAGATTTGCTGCCAAATATAGTAGTTGAAGTCTTGGTAAAAAGAACCACAGAAAGTCAGATACAGGTTCTGTCTTCCCCCATATGCAATTGAGCCACTCTAAGCAGCCATCCAAAGGCTCAAAGCGCCTTTATGGGGGAAACCCAAAATTGAACCTACAGTTTCTGAATCCAAGGCTAGCATCTTCACCACAATGCTATTCTGTGACCTGCAGTGTTGCCTTGCTGAAGCACAGACAGCTATCAATTCTAATTGGTTACAAGCGATGCATATTGACTTGTGCCATTAGTTAAATAATTGATTGCTGAATTGGCAAAGCGGTTCCTTTCTCATGGCTGAATGGTTAGGGTTTGGGCTTTGATTTTCATGGCTGTGGATTCTAGTTTTGGCTGGTGGACAGCAAATCAAGGCAGAGTGTTCAGGGCACTAGATTTGCTGATAAATATAGTAGCTGACGTCTTGGTCAGCTACTATAGAAATCCAGAGACAGTCACCTTTTCAGAAACGGGTTTTTCCTTCCCCCATGTACAATTGAGCTGCACTAAGCAGGCATTGGAAAGCTCAAAGGACTTCTATTGGCAAAGCCACGAATTGAACCTGGCATTTCTGAGTCCAAGGCTAGCATCTTCACCACAACACTAGCCTGGGACCTGAAACTTCAACTTCCTGAAGCAGAGACAGCTATCGACTATACTTGGTTACCAGGGAAGAACGTTGACATGTGCCATTAGCTAAATAATTGATTGCTGAATTGGCAAAGTGGTCCCTTTCTCATGGCTGAATGGTTACAGTTTGGGCTTTAATTTTCATCGTTGTGGATTCTAGTTTTGGCTGGTGCACTGGAAATCAAGGCAGAGTGTTTAGGGCACTAGATTTGCTGCCAAATATAGTAGCTGATTCTTGGTAAACAAATCCACAGACAGTCACTTTTTCAGAAACCGGTTCTTCCTTCTCCCATGTACAATTGAGCCACGTTAAGCAGCCATCAGAACGCTCAAAGGGCCTTTATGGGGGAAGCCAGGAACGGAACCTGGTGTTTTTTAATCCAAGGTTAGCATCTTCATCACAATGCTAGCCTGAGACCTGAAATCGCAACTTGCTGAAGCACAGACAGCTATCGACTCTACTTGGTTACCAGAGCAGCACGTTGACAAGTGCCATTAGTTAAATAGTTGATTGGTGAATTTGCAAAGTGGGCTCTTTCTCCGGACTGAATGGTTGGGATTTGGGCTCTGATTTTCATGGTTGTGGATTCTAGTTTTGGCTGGTGCACAGGAAATCAATGCAGAGTGTTCAGGGCACTAGATTTGCTGCCAAATATAGTAGCTCATGTCTTGGTAAAAAAGTCCACACAATCACCTTTTCAGAAATAGTTTCTGCCTTCTCCCATTTTCAATTGAGCTACAGCAAGCAGGTATCGGAAGCCTCAAAGGGCCTTTATGGGCGAAGCCCGGAATTCAACCTGGGGTTTCTGAATCCAAGGCTAGCATATTCACCACAATGCTAGCCTAAGACCCGAAATTTCAGCTTCCTGAAGCACAGACACCTATCGACTTTACTTGGTTACCAGAGAAGCACATTGATATGTGCCATTAGTTAAATAGTTGATTGCTGAACTGGCAAAGCAGGTTCTTTCTCATTGCTGAATGGTTAGGGTCTGGGCTTTGATTTTCATGGTTGTGGATTCTAGTTTTGGCTGGTGCACAGGAAATCAAGGCAGAATGTCCAGGGTAATAGAAAGCGGGTCCTTTCTCATGACTGAATGGTTAGGGTTTGGGCTTTGACTCTACTTGGTTACAAGAGATGCACGTTGACTTGTGCCATTAGTTAAATAGTTAATTGCTGAATTGGCAAAGGGGTCTCTTTCTCATGGCTGAATGGTTATGGTTTGGGCTTTGATTTTCATGGTTGTGAATTCTAGTTTTGACTGGTGCACAGGAAATCAAGGCAGAGTGTTTAGGGCACTAGATTTACTACCAAATATATTAGCTGACGTTTTGGTAAGAAAGAACCCACAGACAGTCACCTCTCTTATGATTCAGTTGAAAATATGAAACAGGACATTGGTGTATTAGTAGAGGTGGGTTCAAATAATGGTTATTTATTGGAGAAAGAAGGGGAATGTGTAGTTAGCAAAACTCCCTGTATATCCCTCTTTTGTGTTCTTCCTAAAAATCATAAAGGGATTATCCCACCTCCTGGCAGACCTATAGTATCAGGTACCAATTCGGTCTTGGAACCCCTGGCAAAATCTGTGGGGGGTTTTCTGGAACCTATTATCCTAACCGTCAATCTTATATCAGGGACTCCACACATTTTTTTTAATATTCTCAGAGATATTGACTATGATACAATGAAGAAGTATAACCCACTATTAGTAACTATGGATGTTCTCTCTCTTTTTTCTAAAATTCCACAAGGAGAAGCTGTTACTTTCACAAGAAGAGCTTTAGATATTAATTATTCCAAAGGGTCACCAGCTGGATTTTTCACCAGATTATTGGAATTGGTCATGTCCAGAAATTATTTTCGCTTTGAGAAAACTTGTTATATGCGGACGTTGGGTATTGCTATGGGTTCATCCATGGCCCCGGAGGTCGCTAATATTTTTATGGACGCTTATAAACATTCTTTTGTTTTTGATGAGGATAAGAATCAATATACGACATATATTAATTTGTGGAGAAGATATATTGAAGATGTATTTTTGATTTGGATAGGCTCTGTTGATAATCTCCTTGCCTTTTTTGATCGGTTGAATGGGTGTAACCCATGCATTACATTTGACCTTAAATATGATAATGTACACATTTCTTTTTTGGATATTATGGTAACTTTAGATGACACCGATTTTGGTACCTGTACATTTAGAAAACCTACTGACCGGAATACTTATTCACATTTTGGTAGTTTCCATCCCTTTCGCATGAAGAGGAATATTTCATATGGACAATTTTTGAGGATTAGGAGGAATTGTACTGATGACAATAAGTTTTTTTCTGAGTCTTCAATTATGGAAGACCACTTTAGAAAGAAGGGTTATTCTCCCAGCTAAAAATAAGGCATTGAGACATACCCAAAGTGATCTTTTACAAGGGGCTGAGAAAATTAAGTCCACTTCTAGGATTGTTTGCCCACTTACTTTTGGACATTTCTCCTCCTGTTGTTTTAAAGTATTGGAGATTGGTTGCACATATCCCTTCATGTGATGTGCCACCTTTATTTGCCTTTAAACGCAGTAGGAATTTAAGAGAAATGTTGGTTAGGGAATTTAAGAGAAATGTTGGTTAGGGAATTTAAGAGAAATGACACCCCTGAGGAAGAGCCAAGTAATAGGTATTGGGGGACAAGTAGTTGGTCACTTTAGATGTGGTCATTGTAAATATTGCAAATATACAACAAATATACATTGCAGTCAATGGATCTATTACCCCTTTAAAACAGTTCAGCAATTGTAACACAGAACAAGTTGTTTATGCATTTCAATGCCCCGGTGAGAAAATTTATATAGGTCAAACTAAGAGAAACTAAGGGTGGAAAAAAACCCTGATGCTAACCACCCTTTAACTACCTTTGGTTGTTATTTAATTTATGCATGTTGCAGGGCTGTATTGGTGCCCTATGCAGCCCTGAAACATGCATAAATGACCACCAAGGGTGGTTAGCGGCATGTCTGTTTTCACCCTAAGAGAAAAGTCAAACTCCGTATTGGAGAGCATTTGAGTTGTCTTAAAAGGAAGATTATGACTGCCCCACTTGTTGCCCATTGGGATTGGTTCCAACATGGATGTGAAGATGTATTCTTTGGGGTGATAGAGCCCATTGGTGACCTGGAGAACACTAAACAGAAACTCCTACAAAGAGAGGCTTTTTGGGCATGCAAACTTAATTCTGTTAAACCATGGGGTCTTAATGACTCTTTAGAAATGAGATGTTTCTAATTAATATAACTGTTACCACATTCCCCTTTTCCTCCTTCCCCCCTTTTTAAAAAACAAAAACAAAACAGGTGTGGTTCATTTCCCTTGTGGTTTTTCACCCTATTTAAGGAGCAAGGTTTGCAGCTGGTGTGTAGCAGCACTAGCAGGAAGGAGCTTTGTGAACAGCGGTGTCACAGAAGCGATTGGCTCTTTAGGTTTGTCCCTTATTTGAAGAGTAAGGTGTTTATTTAGTCTGACAGCATTTAATACGTTGTTTTTCTTGAAGAGAGCTTCCAGGGAATTTTTGCTTCTTTTCTGCTTTTTTTTTATATAGAATTGTTTTTTTCAAAATTCAGTGAGTATGTCTTTTTTATTTGAGTATACTTATTAGAATCCCATCTTTTGAAAATATTTCCATGCACTTAATTTTTTTGCCCCTTTTATAGGGTTTGTGAGTCCCTGGATTTTCTGAAGGATAGAGAGATCCATTTAGGGCTGTGATATTTAGGAGTCTGTTATGGTTGAAGGTAGGCATGTGAGATTATGTATATACATCTTTTCATATTTTGGGGGGGTTGTTTCTGGAGTATGTGGTAACCTTTATATAGCTTATAAATGATATATAATTATTGATATATAAGATTTGATAGCTTTATTTCTAGATAATACCTTTTTATGGAGTTCTGATGAAGACCCTCATCGGGTCAAAACATGTCAACTCCCCTCTTGAAATTACTGGAAATAACTTCCAATTCATTTTGAAATCTTTGTTAAGCTCCGTACATATTTTATTTTGTATAGGTCCTTTATGCCTTGTGTTTACATCATAATTCTCTGGTTTTGGAAATTCCTTTGAAATAGTCTTGTGCTCTTTTTGAGAGTATCCCTCAGGGATTTTGTTTATATACTGTATAGAATATGTTTTGTTATATGATCACTTTTGTTTGATTCATTACATAAACATTTGAGTATTGTATTAGATTCTAGCCCTCAGTTGTCTGCATTTCTATACCCCTATTTTTAACACCACCCCTGACGCTATTGGTGGAGAATTAGTGTGCTTAATAATCACGGCGTCCAAGTCCTCCGACACAAGACAAGTCACCCCTCCACAAGGGTGCCCTTTGACTTGGTGCAAAACTGCCATAGTTGAGAAGGATCTGATGCCTGGAAATTCTATTGACTCCTTATTACTCCAGTTGTCCTGGAGCAGAAGTATATCAAAACCTCTCAAATAAGAGAAAAAGGAGGCATCTTTTAGACAAGGCCTCCATCTGGCAATATTCCAAGAACGTACAAGCACTATGCCTGGGGCGTGCCAAGCTTTTCTACTACAGGTGGGACTTGGTCGAAAATTTCGGATACCGGTTTTACCAGATATCGGATCTCAGATTACTGAATTATCAGATTAAAACCAGTATACCGGTATTAGATTTTTTTCCCATTAAAATCAATGGGGAAGTTTTCCCATTCAAATCAATGGGAGAAAAAAACAAAATTCTTCTGAAATGTTTTTTGCAAACCTATGACACATTTCCACTCCACAGGCAGATGCATCTCACCAACAAATTTTCCATCCGGTGCAGGGCTTAATCCTGCAAAGTGGTGATCACACCAGTGGAATCTTTAAGCACATGAGTGGTTGCATTGTAGTTAAAACTATGCCCATGTTTAAAGTGAAGCACACCGAGAAGTTTTCACGGGTGGAGAGACTTTTCCCTCCAAGGAGTCACTTTGAAAACTAGTACAAGGTCCAAGGGTCACACAAAATTTGGAGGTGGGGGTGCTTAAGTGGTCCACTCTCAGGAACAGGAAAATCCAGTTCATAGATCTGTGCTCTGAATCTGTCCCCTGTCCTTGCGTGCACGCCCTCCCCTCTGTTTCTTTACCCTGAGTTCAGTCTTTCAGAGCTTAGGGGGTAAGGATGGGATCCAGGGGCCGGTTCCAGGAACTTGAAAGAGGTCAAATAAAAACTAGCCGCAGGCCACATTTGGCGCCTGCACCCAGGGCCGGCTTTACCACAGGGCAAACTTGGGTGACTGCCCTGGGGCCTTGCTTTTCCTGGAGGCCCCAAGGTGGCCACCTTAAAGGCCTCACAAGGTGTGTCCTCAGCTGGGTAGAGACCCTGCATTTTATCTTTGCCCTGGGCCCTGTAAACTATAAGTCCAGCCCTGCACCTCAGGTTCCCCACCCATGGCTGTATGATGCTGAAGTACTCAGCACTTGTAGGATTGTACCCACAGTTGCTAATGTGTGATATATATTAGTGGTATATTAGTGTGGTATAATTAGTGAATTATAGTTTTACAGTGTTATGATACTACTCTTGGCTTTCTTATTTCTTGTGACAGGTGTCATCACGAGAGGACAGCTGGGCCTTGTGGAAATCATCCATCAGTATATTCGTTATGATGATATATGTGAAGCGATTAGTGTCCTAAGCAGCATGAACTGGAACACTATGGGCCATCGATGTTATATAAGCTTGAGTGCCATTGTAAATCACCTTCTCAGACAAAAGCTGACACCAGAAAGAGAAGGTCGGTTTAGCTGTTCTTAATAAATATTTGTTTTGTTTTTTATCCATAACTTAATTTCATGAAGATAAGACATGTCTAATTTAAGCAAATGACCCCCTATTTAAAAGGTTGCGACTAGTCAGGGTTATGTGACTCTTCGCTGTGTTAGTCAAGTGTCACTATTGTATAGTCGGATATTTTCACTAAGTTTATCTATCCTACAGATGTTAACAAACAAGACTGTAGCCCTGCAGGAGGCCATATTTGGTCCGTGCGGCCATCACTCACATGTTTTAGTGTGTAGCGCTAGTAAACGGGCAGCCCCTGCATGTATTCATGTGCACGTGGGTAGCCCCCACTCACAGGTTTAGCACAACAAACCTAATAGATGGGCAGGCACTGCACTCACCCACCCAACCCCCTACTCAGTATCCTGCCCTGTGTCATGATGTGCAACCACAGCAAACTACAGGAAAAAGAAGCTGCTCCAGCTGTTTTTCTTCCAGACTATTCTCACCCCAGGAGGCAATCCAGTGCCTACTATCCCTGCCCACCCATGGGGGTTCATACCTGCCAGCATTTTGTGGTGCCAAGAAACCTCTTGCTATTCATAGAATGCTGAGTTTATTAGATCTGTATTAGTTGAAAATTTAGCCAATCGCAGCAAACACATCTTATGAGCAACTAGCATACACTTGTGTTCCTTGGAATATTATTTTACTGAAAATGGACCTTTAAGCTCAAGGGAATATAGCCCCTAGCAGTCTCTTACTAATGCCTATTTAGTACTAATGGCTATTTACACAATGCAACCAACACCCAGGCACACATGGAACCTTTTGCTATGCATATGATGATGAGTTTATGGAGCAAATCGCATACTTTATTGAGCACCTATAGCTAACAGTGAAAGGGAAAGGAAAAAATTCAAAGTGGAAACAAAAGTAAAAATTCAAAGTAGAAACTCAGTCTTTGAATATTGTGAGCACCTGTTTTCTGGCTTACAGCAATGTGTGGGCAGCAGGACTGGCACAAGAATTTTTGCTGAACCCCAAATGGACAGGCTGCTTGCAGTACCCTGTGACCACACACAGGGAGGGGCACACAGGATGCAGGGCTCCCCACCTAAGGCACAAGAGCTGGGGAGAGGAGAGCAGAACTGAGGTAGCCCAGTAGTGGAGCAGATCCTGACAGTTCCCACTTGCAAGCTGGCCAGGGTCAGTCCCTGAGTATCCGCTGTTGCCGCGTGTGCTCGAGAGAGAGAAGCTGGGTGCCCACTTGGGTCTGTTCCATACGAATGGCAGTCAGAGCAGCTCGAGCCTTGCACTCAGCACATGGGTTTCTCTGCTTGGCTTGCCCCCCACGCCCCTGCTGCCGCCCTGGGCCTGACAGAGGGATGCTGCAAATGGGGGAGGGGAGCGGATCCTCAGGCTGGAGAGGCGCTGGCCTCCTTCCCTGCTGAGTGCGTCATGTCCCATGTTTCCTTCCGCCCTGCTCCCCCATGCTGGAAGCAGCCCCAGCACCACCCCGGTGCACTCAGGATAGTAGGCTACGTGCAGCTCCTACTCCCCCTGGGTTACCATGGGCCCCCCTTCGCTCACATGCAAGTGCTTCCCACCCCACAAAGTGGCTTATCACTATGGCAAACAGCCTCTCTCCTTTCCTGTCTCCCCACACTCTTCCCTCTTCCAGTCCCCAAAGTGGCTTAACATTGGATTCACTTGTTCAAGAACTGGTTTCATGTCTAATAATAAATATTTTTTATTCTAAATTATAGGAAGGAGCAGGTCCTGGCCCTTGTTGATGGGATCAGTGTGCGCCCTTTGCAATGCCAGTCCTCTAACAAGGAAAGCTATTAGTTCAGATCCCTCCACTCCCACCTTCCTAGCCTGGTGTTTCAACCCGGCAGTGGGAAGAGTGAGGCTCACACCGCTTTTTAACGAGGAGCGCTGGAGCGCCTCCTGAGCGCCACGTTCAAGGACAAGCCGCCGGAAGTGACGCGCTCCCCATTGCCGGCGCGGGAGACATGGGGCTTTGGAGCGGCGCGTTCTTAAGCCAGATAATTGAAGTCTTAAGAACACGCCGCTCCAAAGTCCCGTGTCTCCAGCCACCACCGCCGGCAACGGGGAGAACGTTATTTCCGGCGGCTTTGCTTTAATGCGGCGTTGAGGAGGCGCTTCAGCGCCCCTCGTTTAAAAGCAGCCTCAGTGAGAGAGAGAGAGAGAGAGGGAGCGCAAGGGGAGCTGTGCTGGGGCCCAGAGATGAGAGAGTGAGCTAGGGGTGCAGGAGGCAGGTTGGTGCACCCCGTTTGTCCCTACCAGTCACCCCTACAGCCCTGGTCTACTCTTCCCGCCTGCTCAAACGGCTGTCCTTCCCGGCCAAGAGGAAATGGTGCCCCACCATGGTTCCTCCCCCCACCCCCCGCATTTCTTTTGTTTACCGTTCGTACCTGGTGACGCTGTGTCCCGTGGACTACGCTGCTCCGCCCCAGCACGCACTCCTGGGCCACCTGTGAACGTACTCAAGAAAAAAGAAAATTGCCTAATTAGATATTAGAAAATGGAAGCCTTTATTATGCCAGCATGCAGATGCAGTCTCCCCTCCCTTTTTATTAACTTAAAGTTCTCCACCTCTTCTGCGAATGTTGCTGGCTCCAGGGTGGGGACAGGCATGAAGGGGTCTTCACCAGCTGTCACGGTTTCTGTAGTGCGGGCGGGGGGACTCCTAGCAGTGTTGAAGTAGCTTGTCCCATCCCCTTGCCTCTCCCCTCACCCCCTGACACTGGGTGCCTGGGATGCACCTGGGATTGGATTAGAAAGAGAGATCCCAGACTCTGATATTACTCGCCCAGATTCTCTGGGTCATTCTCTGCCACTGCTCAAGCAGGTACGGTGAGGATGCCCAGCCACTGCGCACCAGAGGGAACCTGACCCAGCCTAGGCCGTGAGCTCTGGGCACACACTGCAAACCAGGAAGAGCTAGGATAACGAATGTTTCCGTTTGGCATGTGTTGGGCTTTTACGGTGCCAGTGAGAGTGAGAGAGAGGAGAGGGGCAGGAAGCAGTTGCTGCTCAAAGCACTCTATGCTTTACACCTGGACCTGGCTGCAGGGAGGCTGCACACAACCTAATAGACAAGGCGAGGCCACGTGGGTTCACATTAGCTCTGGTTCACCTTCACAATGGGCCCATGATGTCCCTGGACCATGCCATGAGTGGCTGGTGGGTGGGGGCTAACATCTGGCACGCTCATAGCACATGGGCAGCGAACCCCCACCTGGTGCGGGCTATCAGCTCGCTTGTCTTTAGCCTAAGTCGATAACCGTGACAAACGTTAGCCAGGACAGGAGAGACAGAGAGTTATTTTTTATTTAATGCTTAAGGAAAGGCTTTGACATAAGCAAGACCTAGGAGGGTTTTGATTTGTTCGTGGATGTTTGCAAGAGAAATTTTCTTTTTTTTAATGCTGCATCCAACGACTTTCCATTCTGCCTTCATCCCCTGTATGCTCTAGAACCAACTTGCCTATCCTCTTATTTTCCCTGTTCCCTACAGTGTCACCTGAAACCCCCCACCATCAAAGATCAATTTAAGGCTCCGCATCATTTCTGCTGAGCCCAAGTGTGATGGCCATCCACTGAATGGTTGCGTGTGTTTAGAGCTGAGTAGATTCCAGGATTTAGATTGCAGCAACTGAATGGGAAAGCTTCATGCCGTGGTTCAGCAGGGACATGCAGCTGGGCACCACGCTCCTCTTTTATAAGACGAAGGGAGGGGACTAGCAGATACGGCAGCTCTTAGAAAACTTGCTGGCTTCCCAAACTTGCCCCCCAAGCCATCAGATGATCATCCTTCTGCTGCAGTATCATCCGATGCAAGTCTGATTACCATAAGCTAGTCCCTATACAAATGTACAGGATCAAAATATATGCTTTATAAAACACTTTAAAAATAACCTGTGGAAAAGACGTTTTTTCTTTAAACTGTGTTAAATATGCACATTAAAAATAGACGTCTGTTTGTTCCTCCCCACATGCAGCTGTCTAACACTGTTTTAAAACAGACAGAATTTTATTCCATCCAGGATTTATTCTATAGGAGTTGAACAAATCTGACATGGTAATTTGTTTTCTTTTTATTAGTGGAACCCAGTGAGCCTTTTTATTTGTAGCGATGTGGCTGTTATCTTGGAGATCTTTATTTTTGCCTTCAACATCAAGCTGGGCTATCTAATGAATCTATAACTGTGCTAGTAGTTACTCATATTCCATGGAGGTCAGAACATTTCAGAAGTACAAAACATGCTGTCAAGAAAACAGCAATGACAAGAGAGTATGGCTTGTTTTTGCAATAGCATTGCAGTATTCAATTCTAATCTAAATTGACTGCTGCTTTGAAAGAAAATACCTTTACAGTTCAGCTTATCTTACTGTCTAGATTTAAGATAATACAAAACCTAATTTACTAACAGTTGGCCCATGTTCATAATGCTGTATTAGGGTATTTGAAGCTATCAAACCTAATAAAATGTAACGATGCTTAGAACTAAAGAACCATTATCACTAAATACAGAAATGGCTAGTTCAAGCAAAAGTTAATAGCAGCAAATCAGTGAGATTTTTGTCTACCTAATGAGGCAACAGGTCGGGTATGCTTTGTTTGTAATAAACACACACAACTCTGATTAACTGTAATGGGGTTTACAATCCACCTTGCAAGGAGACTATATCCTGATGTATCAAATTTTCTAATTGATTGGAGAAAGATGGTAACTTGTATCAATCATACTTTCTCTTACATTTAGGAACCTAACTTTTTTACTGACTCTTATCAAGCCAGCATGTTGTATAATGATAAAATTCATATTTATCATTAAGGTGCCTACATCAATGCACTTGGAACACAGACACTTACAAATTATAGAAACAAAATGCATAATATGTAAGATTCCAAAATGCTCTTTAAAAAGATAAAGGGCGACTTAATAGCAAGCAAGCAGTGACAAACAGAAAACATTTCTGAATAAAAAGGACTCAGTAGGGTTACTCCAATTTACACCTGCGTAAGTGAGAGAAAAATGAGGCCCAATTCCCCTTTCAAAAGTGGTGAAATATGTGTTAATGTGTTTTTCGTATCTGAAGGGATCAGTAAAGTTGTGTAATCGTCTGACTTAAAGTGCAATTGGAGAACCCTGAAAAACTGAACTTGTTGTTCTTTAGTAGGAAAGTCAAAAGTTGGGAGTTGATTTTTACTGGAAGAACTGTTCAAACAGTACTGCTCTGATGAGTCAGTTTTAATTATTAGTTTGTGGCAAAAGGTTGCTTCAATATGAATGCCTTCACTCTTGACAGCTTTTGTTGCTCAAAGTCAGCCAGCTCTGCCTGAAGTGAAAGTTTATACACAGGTTTGTTTTTGTACCAGCTGTCATATTTTAACTTCATCTTTCCTGCAGCAAGCTCACATTTCATCTGTGTTTGAAAAACCTGACTGACTGCAAACATGAGCAACCTGTTGTAATTGAAGTCGTTTTGCTTGTTTCATTGCTGCTGTGTTTGAATTCCACAGCACAGCTCGAGGCAAGTCTTGGAACTTTTTATGCGCCAACAAGACCGCTCTTGGATACAACTGTTTTTGAATATAGGGACCCAATCAGCAGATATGCAAGAAGGTTCTTCCACCACCTGCTCAGGTGAATGACAGTCAACTTTTATTAACTTCAAATTAATTGCACATTTCAATAACTCCATGCTTTAATGTGGTTACTACTTTCTAACAGGACCACCTATAAAAAATGTATTCATTCTCATTGTTTGTTTAGCTTTCACACTTCATTCTTTTCAAGTACAGTATTGTAGATTAAGTGCTGCTTAGAGCTCTTCTCTCATCATTATACTTAAACAAATCAACCTTTCCCTTTTAATTTTGATAGAGAAGAGATAGCGTGCTTTCAGAGTGATTTATGGGCAGAGTGCTGTTGGACATTTTAAATTGCAACAGTTACAGTCAAGGAGGAAAGACTAAGTTTTAATTGATGCTAAAAATGCAAATGAGCAGTGTGTGGCCCAAAGCATTTTTGGCTCGGAGCCCATGAAATCTGAATCTTTTGTTCTTCCTACCTAAGATTTCTCACCTAAGAAGTAATATTTAAGGTCATAACCTCACTCCCATTGCTATTCCTAGACTAATACAACCTTTAAGTCACCTTAAAAAGTGAATCCAGTTTCAGCCACTGAAATGCAGGAGTTAAAACAAAATGCTATTTGTACAATGACTTTGGAAACCCCATAAAACCAAATATAGATAAAACCTTCTGAAACACTTGTATATTACTACATTCTTGATCAATAATAGATTGACTGGGTTATTTTGAATGGCTGAAAATATCTGTGTGTTTTCAATTGCAGTTAAACCACAGGCTTTTATTTTGCCAATTGTACTTGGTGCAACTAGGGTAGAAATTGATACCTCCGTGTTTACTACACTTATTTTAATGTAGTAGTAGTATACTTTCATTTTTTCATCACCTCATCATTGGGCTATTGTAATGCACTCTGTGTGGGGCTACCCATGCTGACGGTTTGGAGAGTGCAGCTAGTACAGAACCCGGCGACCCATCTCCCTTATGGGAACGGGTCACCATGAGCACAGTGCCAGTGCCCCGTTCTCTGCACTGGCTGCTTATAGTCTTCTGGGCCCAATTCAAGGTGTTGGTGGTTGTCTATTTGTTTGTTTGCTTATTGAAATATTTATTTACAGGATTTATATCCCACTCTCTTCCACCAGAGCGGCTAACAGTACATATAAATATAATAAAAACAATCAACCATGTAATATCCCATACCATTCTCCCTAACCTCTCCCCCCGCCCCCAACACACACACACACCCTTCTCCCTCCCCAAATGCCTGACGGAACAGCCAGGTCTTACAATGCCTATGAAAGGCCGGGACGTCCAGGGCCAGCTGTACCCCCACCGGGAGGGAGTTCCAGCGGTGCGGCGCGGCCACCGAGAACACCCTATTCTGCGTGGCCCCCCGGGGGACCTCCAACAAGGCACCCCTGGACGATCAGCAGGGGCTGATCTAGAAACGGGGGGGGGGGGGGGGGCAGCAGCGGTCTCGCAAATAATCAGGGCCCAGACAGGGTAAGGTTTTATAGGTTAAAAACAACACTTTGAATCAGGCCCTGAAGACTATCAGCATGTAATGTGCTCCCGGCAACTCAGCCCCACCAGGAGCCCGGCTGCCGCATTCTGCACCAGCTGCAGCTTCTGAGCCATCACCATAGGTAGCCCCACGTAGACCGCATTGCAGTAGTCTAACCTAGAGGTAATAAAAGCATGGATGATCATGGTCAGGTCCGGGACCGAAACCAGCGTCCGAAACCACCGCACCAGATGTAACTGGCGGAAGGCACCCCTTGCCACAGCCTCCACCTAGAGATCAGGCGGAGCTGCGTGTTGAGGAGCACCCCCCGGTTCCGCACCTGGGACATCAGCGGAGGGTAGACTCCATCAATCAATGCAGCCGTCACCTCCGCCGACCTACCCACTAGCATCACCTCCATCTTGTCAGGATTCAGTCGCAGTCTGTTAGCCCTCATCCAATCCCCCACAGCTGCCAAGCATCTGCTGTTTACCTATAAAGCCCTACAGTCTTGGCCTGACTTATGTGTGGGATTGCCTCACTCCCCATGCCTTGGCATGAACCCTGCGGGAGCACCCTTCGCAAGGTCCCCTGTGTGGCCGCTATAGAGAGGGCGTTCTCGCTGGACGCACCTAGGCTGTGGAATTCACTCCCGGCAGAGGCCCGGATGGCCGTGGACCTCCCTTTCTTCCAGTGTATGAGTAAGATCTGGTTGTTCCCCCAGGCGTTTGGTGAGGAAGATGGGGTGTAGGGTGGGGGGAGTGGGTTAGGGGAGGTATTCAGTGCCTTTCTTTTTAATGTGTTCTAAATGTGTGTGAATTGTGTTCTATGTTTGTTGTTTTGTAAGCTGCCTCGAGCAGGAGGGGTGGGGTAGAAATGTTGTAATAAATAAATAAATCCATTCTAAGACAGTGCAGATGGCAGCAGATGTTACTGGTTATGCTACATTAGTTCATAAACAAGCCCAGGAATGCTGCTTAAATTTCCATGGGGATGCATCTTGGGACAGAGCTTTCATTAGTGTTAGTTTCAGTGTAGTGTTGCTTGTCATGGCAAAGGTTTGCTGTCCTGGCTTCTCTCTGGAGAGCAGTTGGGAGGAAGTGTTAGTGTAGTAGCTGGTGGAGATGTCGGAGCAGATGCAGAAAAAAGTCCTCGGCGATGGCCAAGATGTGTGCATATCTTTCCACCTCCTTCACCCCAGAGCTTGTTGCCAAATGCTAGCTTGCACGTAGGGACACAGAGCTGCTGCTGAGTTCTCAATTCTTAGCGCACGCCTAAGTGCAATGGGCCAATCCTTGCCAGAATCAGGAGTGCTACGGCCCACCTCCACGGTCAAGTGTGTTGTCTGGATATGCAAGACAAGGCAGGGGAGGGGAATCCTTTCACCTTATACCCTCTCCCTCCTCCCCAAACACTAGCATATATACCAGCAAGGATAGCCACTAAGTAGTCATTCTTATCTCCTGGCATGGTAGCATTTCGTAGAGAAGCAGCATGCGATTTTGTTTCCTCCTTACTGCGGATAGGGTTTGCGTTCAGTTGAATCAAAGTACTAGAGGATCACGTGACAGCTGCAGAACAGATGGTCATGCTTTTAAAGCTTATCTGAGAAAACAATCAATGTATGAAATCAATTGTTCTAAATTTGGAACTTTATCGGATAAAAAGCAAAAAAAGTCATGTCCAAAAATTATTTTGATTTAAGTGGTTATATCTTAATTGGTGCTTTATTTTTTGCTTCCTTTTATGTGTTTATGGAGTGGCTTGAAATATGATTTAGGCCTATGCATCGTTCGGAGGTGGCATAAACCTTTTTTATTTGAAGAGGCATTTGGCAGGCGGGGATAGGGGTTGGTTGGGTTTTGAGGGAAGGGTGAGTTCTTATGGCATGAATTTTATTACTGTTTTATGGATTGTAAGGTGCCCTGCAAGAAGAGTGGTGTATAAATCTGAATAAAAATAATAAAGTGGCTTAAGGGTTGAAGAGGACACTGGTCAACCTCAGATCACTGAGGCCTAGAGGCTTGTTCTGAGCAGTCATGGCTTGTAAGGGGGGTGTACATGGAGCTGTGTGCAGTACGGAAGCAGGAAAAAACCCAGGAGAGTGGTACAACACTCCAATGCTGGGGAACAGCACTGGGAGAGGATCATGGAGATGCAGATATGAGATGAGAGGCTTATGAAAAGGAATGTGGAGGGCCTTGGAGAGGCCTGTGGATGTGCCTGAGGTTGAATTTGGACATGAAGAGATTGAGACGAATGGGGGACAACCTGAAATATGAGGGAGGGCGGGATGAGAGGAGAGGGTGGGTAAGGAGAGGCATGCAGGAGAGGACAAAGAAGGATGAGGCCTTATTGAATATTTGAGGTTGTCCATGTGATGAGAGGCCTCCCCTTCTCTAGTCTGCAGACTACTGCATGAGTATTCTGGATGATGATGGGATGTCCAGGGGGAGCTATTAAATAAGTACTTATGGAATGAAAAACTATTTCCCTTCAAATTTGAATCCTTTTATGCATACCAGATAGAGCACGGAAACCAAATGGTAAATGTAAAAAATCCCTCCTAGCTGGTTTTTGTGATACCAAACATGACTGGAGCTTCCTCCACTCCCTTGGTTTTGTTAGGATGTCATAATTTCTTTAATTGCTTATGATTAGAGAAAATGGAGTGGGCTGGAATAGTCCTTGTCACTCACTGTGACCCGGCAGCGCTGACTCATGGCTTCGCTTCACTCCAGTCAAGCGTTCATAAGCTGTGCTTGTCATATTTCTTAATACAAGCAAATCACTTGTTTGTTTTGCGCACACACACACCCATATTCTGTGTTCTAATCAAAACCTGCCTGTCTCCGTCTCTCCCTTTCTCACACACATTGATGAGCTAGAAACGAAGGCCTTGGCTCTGAAGAGTGCGCCACAGCTGATCAAAATACAGCCAGCAGCCCGCTCTTGAGCAGCCCTCTGTTTCAGGATGGGACACTTCCACCTGCCTTCCTCTACATTATGGCTGGAAGGGCTTGTGTGTGTGAGCATTTTAAGGAAAATTTTTATATACAGACCATAAAAACATTTTCAAGTTCTCAGACAGCCTAGACCTTAAACTGGTGGTTCCATCCAAGAAATGGTTCCATACTCACCCTCCAAAGAAAGCGTGTTCTCTATAAAACAAAGGGTGTTAACAAATGAGATGGCAGTGTGCCGCCGTCACAACCCTACCCAGGTCAGGAACCCACCACCAACACAGTTCCAACTGGGTTGGGCTGGCCAGCAAGCATACTGGTGTCCGGGTTCCCAGGGAGCCGCAAAAACATGTAACTGCTTGGTCCCACCCACTGCCATGACAGGCGGCCAATGACAGCCACTATGGCCGCCTGTCATGGCGGACCTTATCCGGGCCGGGTCACAATGGGCTAAAATACATGATAGCCCAATGTGGCCCAATTGGGCGGAACGTAACCTGCACTATAATCCCAGAGCTCTCTGGTATCACAGCCTGGGCTCGCTGCTTACATGTCAACGAGCAATCCTAGGCCAACATCTGGCAGCACAACAAAAAACGTGCTGGTAGGTCTTCCCGTTCTGCCATAAACCCCACACCACTGGGTCCCTCCTGCTCCTGAGTTGCCCCCTCTTACCCAAAGATCCCTCCCGCCCCACTTCTCCAAGCCCCCAAGATCCCCCAAGCTGCTTCCTCCTCCTCCACTGCTCCAAGCCGCCAAGATCCCGCTCCTGCCCCACTACTATAAGTCCCGAACATTCTCTCTTGCCCCAAGATCTCCCCCACTGTGCCAAGCCCCACACTTAGGGTGGCCACTGACACATTGCCAGAATAGAGGATGCAATTTGTATAAAATGTACATATGGTATTTTACATTCATTTATGCTGATTTAGAAATTTTAGCCTGAAAATGGTCAGTGCCACTTCCTCGTTAACTCTCCACTCTGTAATCAAACAGTCTTCACACTGTGTCTTAGGCAGGAACCCGAGTTGACTGCGTTGCTGCAATTTGCAGTGATTTTTGCAGAATCAGCCAATCCTCGCAGTGCCAGGCTGAAATTGCAGTGACACGGCAGTGGGGGATGTCTGCAGGATCTTTAAATCCTGGCTCAGGCATAAACTTGTCGCCTGACCCCAAACTAAAACTGCTAAAGCCCCCAAGTTTCCCGCCTCCATTTGCTATTTCAAGTGAGAAAAACGAGAAATCAAGGTGAGGGGGTACCACTGACTACAAACCTCTCGGCTGCCTCCCTGCCTGGTTTACCTTTGCTGAAGTTCTTATATTAGCAAAGGACAGTTTTATAGCTAAAAATCCCGGAAGACAGGAGCAACAGACATTTCTAATGTTTGCTTTGAAGCTGATCCATCTTCCCTCCCAGCCTAGCTCTGCAAACCACAAACCAGTCCATTTCTAGATCTGAACCCATGCAAAGTTGTAAAATAGAAAATCTCTGTATGCCAGGTCAGTCACAATAACATCCTAAAGTCCTAGAAAAGGAACTGAGACACAGCTGCCAAGCCACATAAAAGAGAGCGGGGGAGACCTCCTAATACAGGGCAAGGAGAAAATAATGAGGAGGAAGGATGATTTATGGGAGATGCCGAAGTATTTCAAAATGGGGGTCTAACTTAATAGTTTGATCTATGAAGGGGGAGCTTCCATGCGCCTTCTCCCCACTAAGACATCCCCAGGCATTTTATGAAAAGTTCCCCCCACCCCCTTGCAACTTTGCAATCCAGGAATGTGGGATAAACCTTCCCCAAGAAGCCCAAGGGAGAAGTCCATCTCCAGTGGCATTTCTCCCATCTCCATAAAGCAACAGGAAAGCCTCCTCCAGACCAGCCTCTTCCCACCCTGCAGTCCTTGCCTTGCTGCCTCCCCAGCCTGCAAAGCCTCTCTGTAAGCAGCCAGGACGTGGGGAGAGCTCCCACCATGTTTTCCTGGGGCTAGGCTGCTGCAGCTAGCAAAGCGGGTGTGTGGGAATGCAGGAGGCAGCTGGAGTGGCAAAGCGGAGTTAGTCTGGGCACTGCAGCCTTGCTGCTTGGGCACCTGCACCCACTATCACACACACTGCCTCCTGACTGGACCCTCCCTCTCCCAAATCCCGCTACCATGGCCAGCATCCACCTGCCCCGTGCTCCTGCCAGCTGCCCTCGCCTCGATCTGCCCTGCCCTGATCCCTCCAGGCATTGACAACACACAGGGTCCTGCCTCCTCTGCTGCACTCCCACACCATCTAACAGTAGTTCTGTGCTGCTGTGGCTGCTGCCCTCACCTCAATGCCTGCACTGATGCATACGCACTTCTGTGCACCAAAAAGTCTCTCCTGCCCAGCCAGCTGGCCCTGCTCTGCAGAGTCACCACCGCCCGGCCCGCAACTGCACTTCAAGTCTAGAGTAGGCTGTCAGTTCCTTCAGGGGGCCCAGCGGGGGCTAATTCCAGACAAGGCTGCATCTGGTTCCAGCCCCATTCTGGACAGCCCCAAATCAATGAAATAGAGAACTGTCCAGTACAATACTGGATGAATGACCACCCTACCTGCACTGCTGCCTCCTCACTTCATCCACAACCATATCTTCCCCACTCAGATAATCCACTGTATTCCGAGATACGTGCCACACTCTGCTCAGTCCCTGTCTCCTGGGGACCAGTCAGGGGTGTGCTGATCTGATAGGGATCCTTCTGGAAACGAAGACAGATTAGGGTTGCACATAGCTGGGAAGAGGCTTCCCTGCTCCCCTCCACACTCAGATAATTTATTGTCAGCTCCCAACTAAGCTCTGCAGACTAAGGTTAGCCTAACGATGCAGCTGGCCTAGAATTGGGGCTCCAAAACTGGGGAGGGGGCTCTCCAAATTTCAAATTCCCCCCCTCCCTGAAGGGACACTTTGCAGGGACATCCGTCTTTGGAAAACCCAAAATGTACCAATAGTATGTATGATCTAGTAGTATGTATAAAAATAGACATGCGTATTCTAGAGGTGGTACACCAGAGGAAATTGCTATTTGGTTCAGTATTACGGTACTGGTACCGCAATATACAGATTTAAATACAGATATGCATTACCGATCCATTTTTAAATCAATTAAAAACTATAAAGTAATTTTAAAAATAAAAAGCTGCATGCACAAAATGGTGACCTGACTGTTCTGCTCATGCAAGCCCTATTTCAAAATGGCAGCAGCATCGCCACCATTTTGAAAAAGGGTGTGCGTGCACAGAATGGCCCCGTGGCCATTTTATGCATGCTCGGGTTTGTTTGTAACTGCAACAGGCGTGTTGCCCACTGCTGTGGTTCAGTATGGACTAATCCGTAACTGCCTGTTACAAGCAGTTACAGACTATATCTGAACCGAATTCCTGCCCCTTGTGCATTCTTCCTGAAGTTTGATCAGGGATAAAACTAGTTTAACAGAGCTAAATGATGAATTTAGCAAAGTGGTGGACAATTCACTGAGCAATACAATGTAATCTCATAAGAACGTAAGTCGTGCCGTACTGAGTCAGACCAATGGTCCTCTTGGACTCGCTTTACTCTTTGGGCTTCCGTGGCTCTGTCTTTGACTGGTTCTCCTCCTACCTCTCTGACCGCTCCTTTAATGTCTCCCTCCCCGAGTCGACCTCCCCCTCCCTTCCCCTCTCGGTTGGGGTTCCCCAAGGTTCTGTCCTTGGCCCTCTCCTCTTCTCTATCTACACCCGGTCCCTTGGTGAAATTATTGCCTCCCACGGGTTCCAATACCATCTCTATGCTGATGACACCCAACTCTATCTCTCTACCCCCTCTCTCTCCTCCTCTGTCCGCTCACGCCTCGTCGACTGCCTCTCTGATATCTCCGCCTGGATGTCCCGACGCCAACTCAAACTGAACATGGCCAAGACTGAACTCCTCATTTTTCCTCCATCCCCCTCCTCTCCCTCTGACCTGACCGTCTGCATTGATGGGGTCACCATCCGTCCTGTTCTCCGTGCCCGCAGCTTGGGCTTCATTTTTGACACGCACCTCTCCTTTAAACCTTACATTGACTCTGTGGCCAAATCCTGCCGATTCGCTCTCCTCAACATTGCCCGCATTCGCCCCTTTCTATCTGTCTCCTCGGCCAAAATCCTTGTTCATGCCATGGTTATCTCTCGCCTCGACTACTGCAACCTCCTCCTTGCTGGCCTCCCTCGCTCCCACCTGTCCCCCCTTGTTGCGATCCAAAACTCTGCCGCCAAGATCATTCACTCTGCCCGTCGCTTCGACCATGTAACGCCTCTCCTCCTCTCCCTTCACTGGCTCCCCCTTCCTGAACGTATCCTGTTCAAACTCCTGGTTTTCACGTTCAAATCGCTCCATGACCAAGCTCCCCCTTATCTCTCGGACCTAATTTCCCTACGCACTCCTGCGCGCGCTCTCCGCTCTTCCTCTGTCCCCTCCCTCGCTCTCCCTCGTTTCTCCTGCTCGCCCAACCGCCTTCGTCCCTTCTCCCTCGCTGCCCCGCATGCCTGGAACTCCCTCCCTGCCGACATCCGCCTTGCCTCCTCCCTCCGCTCCTTCAAATCCCTCCTCAAGACCCACCTTTTCCATGCTGCCTTTCCCAATGCCCTCTAGTCTTTCCCCTTGCTCTTACTGTCAGCCCTCCTCTGCTGACTGCTGCTACCGACCACCTTGTAACCAAGCCAAGTACACGCACCTGAGACTTCGCATCCGCCTGAATGTTTGTTTGTCTTCTCCCATGTCTCTCCCGCTGTCCCCTCTCCTTGTCTCCCCCTCCTTGTCTTTTAGATTGTAAGCCACAGGTAGGGACCGCATCTGATTGTATGTTCTGTACAGCGCCAGGTTGCAACTGGCGCTTTATAAATGTTTAATAATAATAATAATAATAAATGGTCAGTCGAGCCCAGCACTTGTCTCCCACGGTGGCCAATCTCGAACCCAACAGGTCACGATGGGGCGATCTATTCCCTGTTGTTCACTCCGAGCTCCCAACAGTAAGAGGTTACATTCCCCAAACCCACCTGACTAATAACTGCTAATGAACCTATCCTCCAGAAACCTTCTTAAACCCAGTTATACGACTGGCCTTGACCACCTCTTCTGGCAACAAATTCCACAACTTAATTGTGTGTTGAGTGAAAAAATACTTTCTTTTATTTGTTTTAAATCTACTACCCATCCGTTTCATTGTGTCTCCTAGTCCTCCTCCTATTTGAAAAGGTAAATAACCACTCCCCATTAATGTGTTCCACACCACTCATGATTTTATAAACTTCTGTCATATCCCCGCTGTCGTCTTTTCTCTCAGTTGAAGAGACCCAACCTATCCAGCCTCTCCTCGTACGGGGGCCCTTCCAAGCCCCTGATAATTTTGGTTGCCCTTCCCTGTACCTTTTCTATTTCTACTCTATTTTTTTTGAAACGGGGTGACCTGAACTGAACACAATATTCAAGATTTGATCTCACCATAGATTTATATAGTGGCATTATGGTGTTCTCAGGTTTTTTTCTCTATCGCTTTACGAATAATTCCTAACATTCTGTTTGCATTTCTGACGACTGACACACAGAGAGATGAGGATTTCAATGTGTTGTCCACAATGACTCCCAGATCCTTTCCCCGAGTGGTAACTCCTAATTTAGAACCCAGCGTTGTGTACATAAAATTTGGATTGTTTTTCCCTACGTGCATCACTTTGCACTTGTCCACATTAAATCTCATTTGCCATTTAGATGCCCAGGCACCCAGTGTCGTAAGATCCTGTTGCAGTTCCTCACAGTCCGCTCGTGTTTTAACTACCTTGAATAACTTGGTATCGTCTGCAAATTTTGATCACCTGACTCTCCTTTCCAGATCATTAATGAATAAATTAAACATAAGATGGGCCATTCAAAGAAAAGCAAACTAAAATAATTCCATGTAACCAATCACAACTAAAGGCAAGAAAAATCTGTGGCAGAAATGCAGTATAGAAAATGTTCTGTTTCCATCCATTACTTACTTTTGTAGTTGGCACCCAGTTAAGTGCTAGATAGTTCCAGAACACCAAAGAGTTAGATGAATCTTTTGTCTAGTTGATGCTATGTGGCAACGGTTCTCATGGTGTCATTACGTAGCCAGAAATCACTGGAAGACCGGAAAATCTAGCCGTCTTTAACACTGTTTTTACCACCTTTAACATGCCCTCTGTACCAGGGGACAGAGAAGAGGTGGGGCTTAGAATATGGCCTTGTGCCCAAAAGCATCTTATTTTGATTGATACATCCTGCCAAGGCACAAGATAATAATTACATGAATATCAGGTATTTGGCATGAAATCTATTTTGAAGCACTTAGGATAAGAGACTACAGAGTTTAGGAAAGTGTTCTGGACAACAATATTATTTGTGTCTTGCAACAATTTATTAAGTATTTCTGTGGCACCATCAAGCTATCTGGCAATGAACAATCATTAATTAGAGAAAGGTCCCTGCCCTGATTGGCTTACAGGCTAAAGGAGACAAGCAATGGGAACATAGGGAGAGACGGGGATACATTCATGAAGTTAAGTAGTCACAGGTGCACATGTTTGGCTTAACGACCGAGGAGAAGGAGACCCTGAATGAAAGGCAGTCGAGGGAGAATCAGTGAGGATGAGAAGTTAGGGAAAGCCAGAGGTACGTTTTCAGAAGGGATTTGAAGGTTGGGAGGGGAGAGCAGAACAAATGTGTTCAGGGAGGGAGTTCCAGGGAGCAGCATGAGAGAAAAGGTGAAGGCAGTTCAAGGAACAGGACGCCACATTCACAGCTGACGGGACGGCAATGCAGAAGAGAAGCTTCCACGAGCCAAAGACACAGCGGGCAGGAAAGGAATGAGAAGTATCACCGGTGTAAACGGGGTTCCACCACGATGTTACTTGCAGATGACAAGGCTCAAAATCCAGCTCTGTCATCTGCGAGTAAAATCATGGCGGAATCCCGTTCACACCGGCGGTACTCCCGTCATCGCCCTCCTCCCCCCACCACGTCTTTGGCTGGCGGAAGATTCTCTGCCGCACCGCCGTCAGGTGTGAATGTGGTCGGAGTTGCAGACAGGGGAGGGTGGCAGAGGAGGAGCAAAGCTCTTGGGTAGCAATGCAGCAGGAAACAAGTACAGAAAGCTCGGAGTAAGGGCATGAGTTCATAGACAAGTTGCATTCTGTTAGGCACATAGTTGTGCCTTCAGATACAAAACCTACTGAAGTCACTTGGTCTTTTTCTTGTATCAACAAGGACAGGATTTCCCCCCAAAAGAAATAAGCCTTAATAGCAGTCCTCTGGCAGTTGTTAAAGCACTATCTTCCACAGGCTATTTTTTAGTTTCATTGTTTGTCATCTTATAGATACGATTAAAAACTAGAGGCTTCCATATTGGTACTGCGTTTGAGTGGGAATTTCAATCGCAGCGATTCAAGTGCAGATGAAAAGACTGCCCCAGTTACGATTCCTGACCTGCTTAACAAACAAGAGAGACTTGCCACGACTTAACCAGATTTTCATTTTCCCAGTCAAAAAGGTTAAATGTTGCACCCTGTGAAATGTTAGATCATCTTTGTTCCAGCAGCACTGCTAATGAATTTTTCTTAAATCGGCTCCACTACAGGTTTTAATTTCAGTCAAATACGTTTGATGTCCTGAGAATGACTGTGAGGTTTAATTCTCCAGTGAAGATCACAATTTAAACAAAAATTGGGCAAAATAACAGGGAAAAAACCAAACGAAATGATGTAATTCCCTAAGAAGAAAATCCTGTGAAACATTACCAGCAGAAATTTACATAGCCTCACAGCAAACGTATAGAGGGAGATTATATATATAGGAAAGTGTAAGTAAATTTGAGCTCCCCTCTATGCTAGGGGCCAGACTTGGAACCCAAGAAGTGACAAAGTTACGGCACTTTTCCCAAGGGCATAGCTATAAGGGGGACAGGTGGTACGCTGTGCTGTGTTCCCCAAATTTGGCGGGCCAGTCTCCCTGGTGCACTGCATCACCAGCTGCTGAGAGGGTGGAGATGGGACATTCCATCTTCGGCACAGTTTCCATTCCAACCGACTCCGACTGCTCCTCTATTCCAGTCTCTCTGCCTTTTTTGTTCTCCCTAGAGGAAAAGTCAGAGTGCAACGGGAACTGTGCGTCATTCCACCTGTCCCCATTATAGCTATGCTCTTGGGGGGAAATGTCTTTGTCACTTCTTGGGTTCCAAGTCTGGCCCCCGACATAGTCAGAGTATCCTACACGGGAAATCTAATTTACCAGGCATTTCATGATGCAAAATAACCTGTTGCTCTCTGCCACACCACTACACGAAGACGTCTGCAGGAATAACCTTCGCTCTTGCACTAGCTTTATACTGTAAAGGGGGAGTCCTAGCCATGATGATTACCTTGGGTTGGTGTCCATTTGCAGCAGCTGTGCCAGAATTGGGAACATAGTTATACATTTTTCTTCTCCCATCCTACAACGGTTGACTCAAGGACAGACAACATTACGGTATCACCTCCTGGAAATGAGGGGGATGGTTCTGAAAACCTCACTTCTCATAACCTAATTCTCAACTGGAACATTCTCCCATTCAATTTATTTTGCCTCTGTGGGGAGCATGGCGTTCTCAACTCACCTCTTCTGCCCTCTCCCTCCCCCAGCCTTGTGTTTTCCATTCTCCCGTTTTGCAAGGGTTCTTCAGAAGAAAACTTAGAGAAGAGTGGAAAATCTATCAAAGGCAACTAGACTGGGTGGCTGTCGGTATCAAAGCGTGTGTGTGTCCCCGCAGCTACACAATCTTGTGCCGTCTCCAAGCCTCTACTGGGTTCTAGACTTCTTCCTTTAAATGGTCTAGATCCCAACTCTGCTTTGGAGCTAGCACATGCTCTTTGGTGCAAAGTGACTGCCATAATAGTCAACTTTCCAGCCATCTCAGCAACTGTCATCTACTTAGTAACAGCTGATTTTATTTATTTATTGTTGCAATCTCTAGCTGAAGCTTCTCACCTTAACCTGTCCTTTAACCTTTTTTTTTTCTATCCAATTTTCTTAGTTTCACTTTTCCTCTTTGGCAGTAGGCTTTCCAGAGAGCTCCGAGGCATGTCCACCACAGCGCTCCTCTCTGCTTGTGGTGTCCATTATTGCATTCTGCATACTCTTGCTCTGCTCTCTTACAGTACTGCTTTCTAGCACACTCTTGCTTTGCTCCCTTGTGGTGCTTATTGCCTACATGCAGCACTAGCATGAGAGAGATCACTCTTTTTGGAAGAAATGGAGCAAGCAGGGGCGGCTGGTGGGTTTGGAGGCTGGAAGGGTGAGGGGCAGTGGGCAGGTTAAGCTTGCCGGTGAAAAGGGGCAGAGCCTAGCTTAGGAGCAGAGCCAGGACAACCGTAGACGGAGCCAGGGCATAACCCAGCCAGAAGGAGTTCCAAGGGTTAACGTTGGATGGACATTACATAACTTAATGCTGGGAACGCTGCTGTGTAAAACACTGCTACTGGGGAATAGAGAACCCTCTTACTGGGGTCCCGGCCACTCTCCTCTCTCTTTCCCACCAGGTCCAAATTAACCATAGTAGGTTAAAAAAAATAGATCACGTTGCCATCGCCTACCTTTATCCTGAATTCTTGATTTTCATGGCATGCTTGGCCACCTGTAGTCTTCTGAAGATGTAGGCTTTGGGACAAGCCTTCTTCTGGCTTGGACAACCGGGAGGACTGAGTTCGCTCCCTGTTCTGCAACAACCCAAATCACAGAAAAGAAATGAAAGGGAAGAGAAGGACAGGACAGAGGAGAAGTAGGAGGGAAAGGGTTTGGTTTTGGAGCGCGAGAAGAGGAAGGGGGAAGAGATGGGTTCAGTGGGGAACAGGGGAAAAGGGTTTCCCTTGTTGTCTGCAGCCTTCTCTTCTACCGTGCTCCTACCTACTTTCTCCTCTGTTCACAAGGAGTGCGAGGCGAGTTGTGGAAACATGCCGGATCTCAGACAAACTAGATAGAAAAAAGCAGCAAATTATTTCAGATGTTTGCATTTTGAATGACATTTTTAATTTTGCTTCTTTGTGGACCTCTTTCCCCCAAAGAAGAGGTCCAAGACCCTCCCAATCCCCTTGCCATTATCTGGAACCCTCTTCATTTTCATGCTCTCCTTGGCTGCCTGTAGTTTTCTAGGGTAGACTCCCAGTCTATTCACTGTTCAGGTCCCACAGCTGGTCTTCTTGAGGCCTCCAGACACAGTGTGACTTCAGGCTTCATTGGACCTAGAGAACCCCAATAACTCCTAAAGTCAACACTGCATCTGCAGGCACGGTGGTGGTGGTGGTGGTGGGGCCAGTTGGTGTAGAGGCCCCTATGGCTGGGGTTCTGGAGCCCACATGAGTTGTTGGGGGTGCCCTGAGACTTGAGGGTGTCCCCTGGCCATGGGCCCACCCCTGCCCCCAAGAAGAGGTTCCATCCTCCCAATGAATGCCCACTGTACCTCTCCTTGGGGGCCAGGGGCGGGCCCAAGGCCAGGGGACACCGAGCAACAAAGTGCATAGGAAAAAAAGGATAAATAGTTAAACACTTGTTAAACATGTTTAACTGTAAACTGTTTCAACTATTTATTTTTTTAAAATTTATTTTATTTCTTTGCATTTCTTAGCCGCTCCCTCATGCCTATGGCATCTCGGGGCGGCTTACAAAAAGAATAAAAATATACAATATTAAAATTCACTAAAAATTTTTAAACAGAATTTAAAGTATCGCCCCCAACTACCCCACCCTCCCACCTTCCCCTCCGAAGACCTGGGTGAACAGCCAGGTTTTGCAAGCTCGGCAGAAAGCCAGAAGACTTGGGGTCAGACAGGCTTCCTCCAGGAGGAGCTTCCAAATTCATGGCCCTGCCACCGAGAACACCCTCTCCATGGTGGCCCCCCATTTTACACAGGGGACCTCCAAAAAGGTGCCCCCGGCGGACCGAAGGGGTCGCTCTGAGACGCAGAGGGCGAAGCGGTCCCTGAGATATGAGGGGCCCAGGCCGTATAGGGCTTTATAGGCCAAAACCAACACCTTGAATCTGGCTCGGTGCGCTATCGGCAGCCAGTGCAGAGCACAGAACACATCGTTAATATGCTCCCATCGTCCTGTCCCTGTAAGGAGACGAGCCACCGCAATCTGCACTAGCTGCAGTCTCCGAACCAGCGTCAAGGGAAGCCCCACGTAGCGCGCATTGCAGTAATCTAGCCTCGAGGTGATGAAGGCATGAATGAGATGTATGGGTGCAGCCTCCGCACCAGATACAACTGGCAGAAAGCGGCTTTAGCCACCACCTCCACCTGTCGATCCAGGTGAAGGCTCGAATCCAATAACACCCCCAGACTCCCAGCCTGCTGGGCTACCTGAGGACGGACCCCCTCTACAAGGGGAACCAATACCTCCATCGCCCTACCCACCATCATCACTTCCGTCTTACTGGGATTAAGCTTCAGTCTGCTCTGCCACATCCAATCCGCCA
>QEPC01000564.1:2582932-2593026 GCA_003113815.1 Sphenodon punctatus
CTCCTTGACCTCTCTGCTGCCTTTGACACTGTTGACCACTTACTTCCATTGGACTCGCTTTACTCTTTGAGCTTCCGTGGCTCTGTCATTGACTGGTTCTCCTCCTACCTCTCTGACCGCTCCTTTTAAAGTCTCGCTCCCCGAGTCAAACTCTTCCTCCCTCCCCCTTTCAGTTGGGGTCCCCCAAGGCTCTGTCCTCGGCCTTCTCCTCTTCTCTATTTATACCCTGTCCTTTGGCAAACTTATTGCCTCCTACAGATTCCAATATCATCTCTACGCTGATGACACCCAACTCTATCTTTCTACCCCCTCTCTCTCCTCTTCTGTCCACTCACGCCTTGTCAACTGCCTCTCTGATATCTCCGCCTGGATGTCCCGACGTCAACTCAAGCTCAACATGGCCAAGACCGAACTCATTTTTCTGGAAAGCATTAAAAAGGAGAGAACATCAATTTTTCCTATCTGTCCAAGATCATTACATCAAGCAAGGCCTTAAAGGAAAAGTTGTCTACCTCAAAGACATTTCAATTATGGTTGAAAATATGGACAGCAGGTTGAAGGTCTTTAATGGAATGATTAGTTTTTGAAACCCCACAGAAGAGAATTCAAACATCCAGAAACAAATAAGATAGCAATAATGCTCTTGGTATGACACCAAGAGATAGAGATCAGAGGAAAAGCCAGAAGAGGAATACTACTGCTTTCCTCAAAGACTGACCGTTCTGAAGAAAAATGTTTTAAGAAACTGCTGCTTCAAATTTCTAAGCAGCCTGTTGGAAATGAAGGTGATTGCATTCCATGGGAACTTCTGAAAATATACAAAATGCACTAATTGTTAGACTTGTCAGATTAATCTGAAATCCAACTGCAGACCAGTCGATACCAGCCTAGCAAAGTCGCAATATAGCTGCTGTGACTGGCTTGCCCGTCTTAACCACTCTAAGCAGCAGGGAAAGGAGCATCTGAGGTATCCACTTCACATCACATGAAGCTTCACAAAAGAGAATGAGATATTAGTCCTCTAAGAGCAGAACTGAGGGAAGATGGACACAGTCATGATGAGTCACCTCAGTCATTTGCAAACAACCTTGAAAACCAAAGCACAAAGGCTTTATTTTAGACTTTCACTGCTTCCTGGAGCAGTTTGTCTTGGAACCCACCGGAAGGGAAACTATTTTAGATCTTGTTGTAACCGGAGCAGAGGATGTAAGAAGTAATGGTGTCAGAGCCACTTGCTAATAGTGATAACAATATAATTATATTCAACATGCCAACAGGAGAGAGATCACCTAATAAGTCCTACACAAGGGCGTTTAACTTCAAGAAGGGGAACTATGTAAAAACAGGCTCTGGCCCCCTCCTGCTCAATGACAGCTCGGGGCGACGAACAATATATAGTAAAAAAATAATAATACAAAAATGTAAAACACAATAAATATAAAACATCAATTAAAAACCATAAAAACTGCTGACGCCCGGAAAAAGAAAATACTCCTCTATCCCTACAAAAAAACAACCACCCACTACCTGTGCCCCTCACCGACTGTCTGGTGAAACAGTCCAGTTTTGGGTTGTTATGTTTACGGAAGGAGAGAAGATCCAGAGAGGCGAATCTCTACTGGGAGGAAGTTCCACAGCTACGGTGCGGCCACCAAGAACACCCTCTTGAACGTTGCTACCCGGGGGACCTTCAAGAGGGCAGCCCGGCTGAGCACAGGGGCTGATCCAGGACACGAGGGTTACGGCGGTCGTGCAGGTAAGTGGGGCCTGGGCTGTATAGGTAATAACCAACACTTTGATTGCTCTGCAAGTGTTTGGCCAAATGCAAAATTCTGCAAAAAATACTGCAGTTACAGTAGTGTAGGATTCACACGGTCCTGCTTATAAAGTAGTCAGATGGGTTTCTTTTTCATATTCACTGGCTATCAACAAATCACCACATGCATATGTAGAGCATAAAAATAGGCATTTATCATTAATTTTTCCAAGGATTATCAAGCTTCCCAGAGGAATTCTTGCCCAGCTTGCCAGCTGGAAAACACCAGGGAATGTAATCTTTGTTATGGGGAAAAAACAAAAATAATGTTTCCACTGATACATCTTTATCATGTAGGAGCAGCATTTCTTCATGGAGAAATGCGATTCACTGACTCTTGACTAGGGCCAAAGCTTCTGAATACTGATTCAGATATTTAATTTTTGGCACTCCAGTTTGCAAATGTTGGCCTAATATATGAATATCCCTAGAATGTGGCACATACTGTAGATACACATCTTGTCCACACTAGAGTGTCATAAGAGACCCAGACCTGTAACCTAGAAAGATGAGGAAAAAAGCACATCCAATTTAACTTCCGCACCAAATTCTCATCTGCAGCCGTTTGAAATTGCTGAGCTATCACACCCATACAATAGGGATTTAGAATGGCTCATCCTTAAAGCATAGCTGAGATCCTGGGCCTCTGCTATGGAGCTGTCTTTGGTGTGTAGTCATGCTGATATGTTTGCTCAATAAAATGCAGCTTTCAAGACATACTGTTAAGTTTACATGATCACCAGAGTGAGAGAGCTAAAGCTGGGAGAGAAGAAAAGCGGAAGAGAATTAATGCAATAAAGGCTGGGATTTTACAGACAAGGTTGAGCAAAATAAGTGTGAAACAACAGGTGCCATCGGCTCTTATCAGCATTTTTAATTAACATCTGTTTTAAGCCCAGAGTACTTTGGAAGAGTATGTTGGAATGTGCCTGTATTCAAAGATAAAGATAGACTGTGGCGAAGTTACTAAGTAGTGAGAGGTTGGGGAAACTAAGGAGGGTTTGTGTGTGTAGGGGGTTTGTGTGTGTGTGTAGGGGGTTTGTGTGTGTGTGTAGGGGGTTTGTGTGTGTGTGTAGGGGTGTGTAGGGGGTTTGTGTGTGTAGGGGGTTTTAGTTGCAGCTTATAGAAACCTGAAAGAAAGCCATTATAGTAAAATTGCAAGGTAGGAAGGTATTGCTATGGCAACAAAATATTTTCTCTTGAAGAAGAATGCATACGATAAAGTAACTTTAGAGTGTGGGAAATTCAAAGGGAATGTACATTTTAAGAAAAAAGTTGAACCGTAGTTTTAAAAAGGAACAGCGATAGCTTTAATATAATTTTTATTTGAATAATAATTACTGTTATGCCTTACACTTCTGCGACAGTTTCCATTGGGAATCTCAAAATATTTTACAAACACTAAAGAAACAAGCCACATGACCTCCCTGTGAAAAAGGAAATGATTGTCTCCTTCCCGCTCAGAAAGCGAACGTAAAGCATGGAAGGGTTATTTGTATACAACCTGCTCAGGGCCGCATGGGAAGTTTGTGTGTGCATGTTTTACGTATAGAGAGGGGCCTTTTTATATGATCTCTTGATATTCGATCCTATGAGGTACTATTCAGCAAGCAATATAAGAGAAAAGAACGGCACTGGTTTTGTTGACATTACTTCTGTTCCATGAATAAAACTCAGTGACTACGGCCACTTGCACCCAAGATTGCAGCAGAGCAATCACATGATGCTCCGCTCGGGTGCGTGGCGTTTTTATAACATCAGCCCATTTCTGCCGTGATTACACTCACTGGAGACGGGGCTCAAAATCCAACCCCGTCTCCCATGAATGAAATCGCAGCAGAAATGGGCTGACGATACTAAAAACCCCACGCACACGAGCGGAGCATCGCGTGATCACCCTGTCGTGATTTCAGCTCACGGTAGTTCCCTCCCTTCCTGTCTCGTGGGCAAGCAAATGCCATTTTTCTTATGCTCAGTATATATTTTTAAATGTCTTGTTTTTAAAATAAGGTAACTGACCTGTTTAATAAAGTATGGTACAGTCACACGTGTGTCTTCTCCCAGCTTTTTCTGAAATATCGTCAAGGCGCCATTGTGCACAGCTCTTAAACGTGTGCTTAAGTCAATGGGATATAAGCACATACCTTAGTATTTAACTGAATCTGGGCCCTAATGTAGGACTGCCAAATAAAAATTCCAAAAATAAGTGTGTAGCAGGGGACGGCCTTGCCATGGATAAGCGTTGTCTAGCTCCGTACCTAGGTTACACAGGGTGATTTCAAATGTGCCGGCCTCCCTCATTGCCACGGTCCGGGATCCGTTTCGGATCCCAGATAGGAATCAGGCCGGCTGTCCTTTAGATGTGCCGGCCTGATTCCGCTCAAGGATTGGAGAGGGGGGCGGGGCTGTGCGGTGGGACGTGTGGCCACACAGCCCCGCCCAGCCGCCCTCCTGGAGACCGGCGGGTGCAGTGGCCAATCCAACCACTGCACCCGATACCGGATGGTGTCCGGGACCACGCTTCGGACTCAGCAGAGGTAACAGACGTTACTCTCTGACGTTTCCAGACCGTGGTCCAGCTAACCACTATTTCGGAGGTCAGGCTGGCCTCCCGTCTGGAATGGTGGTGGTTCGGATTCCTGCCGGAGGTTCACTGGGGTGAACATCTCGTGGGAACCCCTTCAGACGTTACAAGCCCTCCTCCACCAGAGGGGATTGACTGTGGTAAAAGGGAGGCCCGTAACATCTGAAGTCACCCACAGTCACACAGGAATTATATTTATTTTACTATTATTATTTTAAACATTTCTGAGTCCCCCCCCAATGCCTGCGGCATCTCGGGGTGACGTACAGCTTCATAAAAATAATCAGTAAAAACATGTTTTAAAACAGCACAATAAATTTAAACTTAAAACAGGATTGGGAAACAGAAAAGTAAAGGTAGGGGAGAGCCAACACCCTAACCCACTCCTCCTCCCCAAAGGCCTAGGCGAACAGCCAAGTTTTACAAGCCCGCCGGAATGTCAAAAGGTTTGGGGCCAGGTGAGCCTCTTCCTGGAGGGAGTTCCAAAGATGCGGCCCAGCCACCGAGAATGCCCTCTCCATTGTAGCCCCCCACTTAACACGGGGAACCTCCAAGAAGGCACCCCCAGCCGACCGAAGGAGCTGCTCTGGGGCGCGGAGGGCGAGGCAGTCCCTGAGGTACGAGGGGCCCAGACCGTGCAGGGCCTTCTAGATTAATACCAATACCTTGAACCTGGCTCGGCACGCTGTTGGCAACTAGTGCAGAGTCCAGAGCACTGGTGAGATGTGCTCCCGACAACCCGTCCTTGTCAGGAGCCAGGCCACTGCATTCTGCACAAGCTACAGCCTCCGAACCAGGAACAAGGACAGCCCCACGTAGAGCATGTTGCAGTAGTCCAGCCTTGAGGTAACGAAGGCATGCATGAGGGAGGCCAGTTCCGGCCCACAGATGTATGGACGCAGCCTCCGCACTAGATATAACTGGCAGAAAGCGGCCTTCACCACCACCTCCACATGTCGATCCAGGTGGAGATCTGAGTCCAACACCACCCCCAGACTCCAAACCTGCTGAGCTATAGGAGGACAAACCCCACCCACCCCAATCTGGGGGGCCGACACCTGCCTCGCCCTACCCACCACCATCACCTCTGTCTTATCAGGGTTGAGCTTCAGTCTGCTCTGCCACATCCACTCCGCCACGGCCTCCGACACTGGGATAGCAACGAGACAGAGGGCCTGGGTCAGTTGAAAAGGAGAGGTACAGTTGAGTATCATCAGCATATTGGTGACAACGCACCCCGAACCCTCCCCCAAGGGCTGCTTATACATATTAAATAATAAAGGAGACAGGATGGAACCCTGCGGAACACCACGGGACAAGGCGCGGGGGCAAAATGATTCCGCTCCCAGCACCACCCGTTGGCTTCTCCCTGAGAGGAATGAGCGGAACCATTCAAGAACAGTCCCGTCCAGACCCCCCAGGTCTCGCAGCCGTCTCAACAGCAGCCCATGGTCCACGGTATCAAAAGCAGCCAAGAGATCTAGCAGAATGAGAAATGTTGAACATCCTGCATCGAACTCCCGGCGGAGGTGGTCGACCAAGGCCACCAATGCTGTCTCAGTGTCATAGCAGCAACGGAACCCAGATTGAAAAGGGTCCAGGAAACTGATGCTGTCCAGATGCGCCTGGAGCTGGATTGCCACCACTCGCTCAATAACCTTCCCTAAAAAGGGAAGGTTAGACACAGGTCGGTAACTAGCGAGTGCATCCACATCTAATGATGATTTTTTCAGCAGGGGGTGCACCACAGCCTCCTTGAGGCTGGGCGACAACCTCCCCTGCTGTAGGGATGTGTTGACCACTCTCGCCAGCACCGTCCCCAATGTCTCCCTGGAGGCTTTCACCAACCACGACGGGCAAGGATCGAGTTCACAACTGGTGGCTCTCAGATGCCAGAACATCCACCGCATTGGCCGGCATCACTTCCTGAAACTCCTGCCACAAAGTTGGACCAGACGGGACCTACGGGACCTCGCGTTCCCCACTACTGCCCCCAACCCGGTGTCAAAGTCACTCTGAATTCGAGCGATCTTGTCTGCAAAGTAGATGACAAAATCCTCACAGCAGGCCTGGGACAAGTCCCTGTCCAGGCAGAGGGAGGTCAGACTGACCAGCCCCCACACCACCTGAAACAGCCCCGCCGGGCATGACTTTGCAGACGCTATGAGGACAGCAAAGTATTCCTTCTTTGCTGTCCTCCAGGACCCGAGTTGACTGCACCAAAAAATCTTAAATTCTGCAGTGAAGCCAAATTCTGCAAATTTATCACGAGCATTAATATTTGCATAATTAACTTTATTTGCATAACTATGCATGCTGGGAAGCAAATTTGCAACAGGTTTGACATAGAATCACAACTTTGCTAATCAAACACAACTCAAATCCTCTGGAATTTCAGCACCTCCCTCACGCAAACGTAGGGCCTTCAGACCCCACCCACCCACAGTTCATCTTCCAGGAGCCTATTTACCCTCAGGTCATGGTCAGGATTGACTGATTCTGCGAAAATCACTGCAAATTGCAGTAATGCAGTCAACTCGGGTCCCTTGGACCGCAAATGGGCCCCATGGAGAAGTCGGTCGGAGTCAGAGCGAGTCCGACGCCAGCATCGTTCTAGCCTCCTGCCTACTTGCTTTATACACTGCAGCCCCTCAGTAAACCAAGGGACCCTGAGGTGACGAGAGAGAGGCAGGGGGCGTCTCGGAGCCACCCTGTCAATGGCCTCCCCCAACCAGCTATTCCAATGTTGGACTAGCTCATTGACAGAGTGACCATCCAGGTCCAAGGTTCATTAGTTTATCATCCATTTATTTACATAGCACAGTCTTTCATAACGGTCTTCACATATACAAGTGTCTATACACTGAGCTCAAGCCTGGCCAGGCAGCCATCCTCTGGCTGGCTACTCTCACAAACAACTCACTCTTTCTGGAATCCGTCTCCCCGGGGGTCAATAACTCTATGGTCTCCTTCAGCTCAGGAGCAGAGATGTGTATCCCTTGATATACAGGCAACTTCTGACTTGCCTCTTCAAGTCCGTCGCTATATATCCCAGAAGTGGGCGTGGCTTCAACCCCACCCTGCAAAGTCTTAAAGGGCCCAGAGCCCTACTATGGCTCAGCTTTGCCACATAGGGACACTGCAGTGCTATTGTGGTCTGAAATAAGGGATGTTTCCTTAAAATAAGGGACATCAGAAAGGAACACGTGGCTCAGGTTTGAACAGATTTAGAACTTCCTCTTTCAGCTGAGCTAAAGAACAGAAACCACATAATTAACAAATCTGAATTTTTATATAAATAAATGTCAGCTTTAATTATTGGGTACTCCAAAATCCAAGTTGTGCAGAATAACTGGCCACCCCAATTGTAAACCTGTGTGATTAACGTTTCAATCTTTTATGTAAAGAAAAGTTGTATTTTTAAGTTTTAGGGTCTGTACTTGTAAATCAGACTCTTCCAAGTCTAAAAAGAAAGAGAATTTGTTTTAAATGTCTCTCTCCAAAACTGAGGAAATTAGCTGCCAATTTGGTGGCAGTATAAGTTGGTATTTTTCCTTGATACTTGTCTCTATTGCCTCCAGTTAATCTGTGCCTACTAGATAGTACCCATAGTGGCTCACATAATTAATACAAATGTTTATCTGTACACACCAGAATCTAATGTCAGCAACACATCATGACAACCCAAATCAAAATCACAGGCCAACTTGTCATTTTTTAAGCAGGCATTGAAAAAAACAATCGGCATTAATAAAAGCCTAATTTTTATAAAAGCATCAGTAACCATTTCTTACCTTTTTAAAACAGCTCTGAGAACATGAACACCACCATCGTCCATTCTTGGCTTTCCCAATAAAAAGCTTGAGTACTGGACGTTGGAGACTGTTCCTTGGAGAACATGAATGGAAAACCATCGCTTGACGTTGACTCTGTGACCAGTTATTGGCCTGTCTCTAACCGTCGCTTTTTTGATACCGTTGACCATGAGATGTTGGTGACTCGCCTGTGGGACCAGGCCAGGGTGGGCAGGATTGTACTGGAATGGTTCCGCTCTTTCCTGGCCAGTAGAACTCAGCGAGTGGTGCTCGGGGATTATTTTTCATCACCCCAAGACCTCTCGTATGGAGTCCCACAACGTTCCATCTTGTTCTCTCTCCTGTTCAGCGTGTATAGGCAGCCACTGGTCAAGGTCGTGAGACAGTTTGATGTTTGGTGTCGTCAATATGCTGATGACACCCAACTCTACCTCTCTTTTTCATCCGACCCAGACCCCGCAGTCTCAGTGCTTACTCAGTGCCTGGTGGCTGTGGGGGGGGACAAGATGAGGGTGAGCCGACTGAAGCTGAATCCCAACAAGATGGAGGTGATGCTGGTGCGGAAGGTGGTGGGTGTAGCGTCCTCCATCATTGATGGGGTTCGCCCCCTGCTGGGTCTCCAGGTTCGTAGTCTGAGTGCGCTCCTCGATTCCCGGCTCCGCCTGGATGTCTAGCTTGTTTTTTGTAAAATGCCAGGTACATCGCTGGTGCTATATAAATGCTTATAATAATAATAATAATAAATTAATATCCAGGTGGGGACTGTGATGAGCGTGTTTCACCAGTTACACCTGGTGTGGTGGCTTCGGCCATATTTCTCGGACTCCAACCTGGTCACCATCATCCATGCTTTCATCACCAAGACTATTTTTATTTATTTATTTATTTATAAAACTTATATCCTGCCCCTCCTGCCCAAAGGCAGCTCGGGGCAGCGAACACACACACACTTCAACAATAAAACATTTTAATATAAGTCTACAAATTTTAAAACAAATCATAAAAATTCACCCTCCCTCCTACCCCCACCCCCCTCGCCAAAGGCCTGGCGGAACAGCCAGGTCTTACATACACGCCGAAACAGCAGGAGAGTGGGAGCCAACCGAGCGTCCTCCGGGAGCGAATTCCACAACAGGGTTTTTTAATCATTTTATATTTTGTTTAAAATTGTAAGCCACCCCAAACTGCTTTGCAGGAAGGGCGGAGTATAAACTATTTAAAAATAAAATAAATAAAATAAAAAAGTCTTCTCTTATATCCAGGCATTTTCTCAGCTGCTAGTGCAAGCAGAATGCTGCAGGAGGTTTCACACCAATGTGTGTCTGTCTATGTAAGGGGGGAATTGTTGACCAATGAATCTTGCAGTCATGGATCTTCTAGCGATGTCCCCAATCTCTTCCCTCTCCTTACTCTAGTTCTCTGGTGCATTGGGAACACAGAAAAATACAAAACCTAAGAAAAACAAGATTTGTACCAGGTGGCCACATCAAGCCAAATATATGGCTCTATTTGGGCACTGCCAGTTTGAATGCAGAGTCAGAGTTCAGGGTTGAGGAGGCCCGGTCTTGTCCAGCTTACTTGGGTCGGCTTCCATTAATCTCGCCCACTAATACGGAGGATGTACTTGGAGAGGTGCAGGCGACCCGTTGTGAATTAGATCCATGCCAGTCCCGGCTGGTGGAAGCCAGCCAGAAGACACTGAGGGCATTTCTGACTGGGGTTGTCAGTGCCTCCGTTAGGGAGGGCAAGGTGTCCGACGGCCACAAGACTGCGGTCGTTGTTTCTTGTCATTGATTCCCCCATCAGCTATCGCCCTGGCCCTAACTTTCCCTCCTGTTCGTCTTCTGGAGGAGGTGTAAGACCTTTTTGTTTGGCCAAG
>QEPC01000564.1:2594341-2609639 GCA_003113815.1 Sphenodon punctatus
TGGTCCACGGTATCAAAAGCAGCCAAGAGATCTAGCAGAATGAGAAATGTTGAACATCCTGCATCGAACTCCCGGCGGAGGTGGTCGACCAAGGCCACCAATGCTGTCTCAGTGTCATAGCAGCAACGGAACCCAGATTGAAAAGGGTCCAGGAAACTGATGCTGTCCAGATGCGCCTGGAGCTGGATTGCCACCACTCGCTCAATAACCTTCCCTAAAAAGGGAAGGTTAGACACAGGTCGGTAACTAGCGAGTGCATCCACATCTAATGATGATTTTTTCAGCAGGGGGTGCACCACAGCCTCCTTGAGGCTGGGCGACAACCTCCCCTGCTGTAGGGATGTGTTGACCACTCTCGCCAGCACCGTCCCCAATGTCTCCCTGGAGGCTTTCACCAACCACGACGGGCAAGGATCGAGTTCACAACTGGTGGCTCTCAGATGCCAGAACATCCACCGCATTGGCCGGCATCACTTCCTGAAACTCCTGCCACAAAGTTGGACCAGACGGGACCTACGGGACCTCGCGTTCCCCACTACTGCCCCCAACCCGGTGTCAAAGTCACTCTGAATTCGAGCGATCTTGTCTGCAAAGTAGATGACAAAATCCTCACAGCAGGCCTGGGACAAGTCCCTGTCCAGGCAGAGGGAGGTCAGACTGACCAGCCCCCACACCACCTGAAACAGCCCCGCCGGGCATGACTTTGCAGACGCTATGAGGACAGCAAAGTATTCCTTCTTTGCTGTCCTCCAGGACCCGAGTTGACTGCACCAAAAAATCTTAAATTCTGCAGTGAAGCCAAATTCTGCAAATTTATCACGAGCATTAATATTTGCATAATTAACTTTATTTGCATAACTATGCATGCTGGGAAGCAAATTTGCAACAGGTTTGACATAGAATCACAACTTTGTTAATCAAACACAACTCAAATCCTCTGGAATTTCAGCACCTCCCTCACGCAAACGTAGGGCCTTCAGACCCCACCCACCCACAGTTCATCTTCCAGGAGCCTATTTACCCTCAGGTCATGGTCAGGATTGACTGATTCTGCGAAAATCACTGCAAATTGCAGTAATGCAGTCAACTCGGGTCCCTTGGACCGCAAATGGGCCCCATGGAGAAGTCGGTCGGAGTCAGAGCGAGTCCGACGCCAGCATCGTTCTAGCCTCCTGCCTACTTGCTTTATACACTGCAGCCCCTCAGTAAACCAAGGGACCCTGAGGTGACGAGAGAGAGGCAGGGGGCGTCTCGGAGCCACCCTGTCAATGGCCTCCCCCAACCAGCTATTCCAATGTTGGACTAGCTCATTGACAGAGTGACCATCCAGGTCCAAGGTTCATTAGTTTATCATCCTTTTATTTACATAGCACAGTCTTTCATAACGGTCTTCACATATACAAGTTTCTATACACTGAGCTCAAGCCTGGCCAGGCAGCCATCCTCTGGCTGGCTACTCTCACAAACAACTCACTCTTTCTGGAATCCGTCTCCCCGGGGGTCAATAACTCTATGGTCTCCTTCAGCTCAGGAGCAGAGATGTGTATCCCTTGATATACAGGCAACTTCTGACTTGCCTCTTCAAGTCCGTCGCTATATATCCCAGAAGTGGGCGTGGCTTCAACCCCACCCTGCAAAGTCTTAAAGGGCCCAGAGCCCTACTATGGCTCAGCTTTGCCACATAGGGACACTGCAGTGCTATTGTGGTCTGAAATAAGGGATGTTTCTTTAAAATAAGGGACATCAGAAAGGAACACGTGGCTCAGGTTTGAACAGATTTAGAACTTCCTCTTTCAGCTGAGCTAAAGAACAGAAACCACATAATTAACAAATCTGAATTTTTATATAAATAAATGTCAGCTTTAATTATTGGGTACTCCAAAATCCAAGTTGTGCAGAATAACTGGCCACCCCAATTGTAAACCTGTGTGATTAACGTTTCAATCTTTTATGTAAAGAAAAGTTGTATTTTTAAGTTTTAGGGTCTGTACTTGTAAATCAGACTCTTCCAAGTCTAAAAAGAAAGAGAATTTGTTTTAAATGTCTCTCTCCAAAACTGAGGAAATTAGCTGCCAATTTGGTGGCAGTATAAGTTGGTATTTTTCCTTGATACTTGTCTCTATTGCCTCCAGTTAATCTGTGCCTACTAGATAGTACCCATAGTGGCTCACATAATTAATACAAATGTTTATCTGTACACACCAGAATCTAATGTCAGCAACACATCATGACAACCCAAATCAAAATCACAGGCCAACTTGTCATTTTTTAAGCAGGCATTGAAAAAAACAATCGGCATTAATAAAAGCCTAATTTTTATAAAAGCATCAGTAACCATTTCTTACCTTTTTAAAACAGCTCTGAGAACATGAACACCACCATCGTCCATTCTTGGCTTTCCCAATAAAAAGCTTGAGTACTGGACGTTGGAGACTGTTCCTTGGAGAACATGAATGGAAAACCATCGCTTGACGTTGACTCTGTGACCAGTTATTGGCCTGTCTCTAACCGTCGCTTTTTTGATACCGTTGACCATGAGATGTTGGTGACTCGCCTGTGGGACCAGGCCAGGGTGGGCAGGATTGTACTGGAATGGTTCCGCTCTTTCCTGGCCAGTAGAACTCAGCGAGTGGTGCTCGGGGATTATTTTTCATCACCCCAAGACCTCTCGTATGGAGTCCCACAACGTTCCATCTTGTTCTCTCTCCTGTTCAGCGTGTATAGGCAGCCACTGGTCAAGGTCGTGAGACAGTTTGATGTTTGGTGTCGTCAATATGCTGATGACACCCAACTCTACCTCTCTTTTTCATCCGACCCAGACCCCGCAGTCTCAGTGCTTACTCAGTGCCTGGTGGCTGTGGGGGGGGACAAGATGAGGGTGAGCCGACTGAAGCTGAATCCCAACAAGATGGAGGTGATGCTGGTGCGGAAGGTGGTGGGTGTAGCGTCCTCCATCATTGATGGGGTTCGCCCCCTGCTGGGTCTCCAGGTTCGTAGTCTGAGTGCGCTCCTCGATTCCCGGCTCCGCCTGGATGTCTAGCTTGTTTTTTGTAAAATGCCAGGTACATCGCTGGTGCTATATAAATGCTTATAATAATAATAATAATAAATTAATATCCAGGTGGGGACTGTGATGAGCGTGTTTCACCAGTTACACCTGGTGTGGTGGCTTCGGCCATATTTCTCGGACTCCAACCTGGTCACCATCATCCATGCTTTCATCACCAAGACTATTTTTATTTATTTATTTATTTATAAAACTTATATCCTGCCCCTCCTGCCCAAAGGCAGCTCGGGGCAGCGAACACACACACACTTCAACAATAAAACATTTTAATATAAGTCTACAAATTTTAAAACAAATCATAAAAATTCACCCTCCCTCCTACCCCCACCCCCCTCGCCAAAGGCCTGGCGGAACAGCCAGGTCTTACATACACGCCGAAACAGCAGGAGAGTGGGAGCCAACCGAGCGTCCTCCGGGAGCGAATTCCACAACAGGGTTTTTTAATCATTTTATATTTTGTTTAAAATTGTAAGCCACCCCAAACTGCTTTGCAGGAAGGGCGGAGTATAAACTATTTAAAAATAAAATAAATAAAATAAAAAAGTCTTCTCTTATATCCAGGCATTTTCTCAGCTGCTAGTGCAAGCAGAATGCTGCAGGAGGTTTCACACCAATGTGTGTCTGTCTATGTAAGGGGGGAATTGTTGACCAATGAATCTTGCAGTCATGGATCTTCTAGCGATGTCCCCAATCTCTTCCCTCTCCTTACTCTAGTTCTCTGGTGCATTGGGAACACAGAAAAATACAAAACCTAAGAAAAACAAGATTTGTACCAGGTGGCCACATCAAGCCAAATATATGGCTCTATTTGGGCACTGCCAGTTTGAATGCAGAGTCAGAGTTCAGGGTTGAGGAGGCCCGGTCTTGTCCAGCTTACTTGGGTCGGCTTCCATTAATCTCGCCCACTAATACGGAGGATGTACTTGGAGAGGTGCAGGCGACCCGTTGTGAATTAGATCCATGCCAGTCCCGGCTGGTGGAAGCCAGCCAGAAGACACTGAGGGCATTTCTGACTGGGGTTGTCAGTGCCTCCGTTAGGGAGGGCAAGGTGTCCGACGGCCACAAGACTGCGGTCGTTGTTTCTTGTCATTGATTCCCCCATCAGCTATCGCCCTGGCCCTAACTTTCCCTCCTGTTCGTCTTCTGGAGGAGGTGTAAGACCTTTTTGTTCGGCCAAGCGTTTTGGCAGGCAGGGATAGGGTTGGGTGGGAGTGGGTAGAGGGGGATGTGGAGGGGGATTGATAGGTGCTGGGGTGGGTGAGGTGATTGGTGATGTTGGGTTTTTACATGATTTTAATTATTTTATATGTTAGCCACCATGAATCTGCCAAGAAGGGCAGGATGAAAATGTAAATAAATAAATGTATGATCCATAAATATTGTTAGGATTTCTGATATGAGATTTTAGAATAAACGGTGTGTTTAAAAGCATACTTAGAAGCTGCAGTTTAAGTTTCAAGCTATGACATATGTAGCCTTAAGCAAGGCAAAATCATGGGTGCAGTGAAGTAGTGACCAAATTCCCATTGACTTCTCTGGGGCTAGGATTTCATCCAAGAAAGTTTATTAGAATATTCAGTCTGTGCCTCGCCTCATCTTGTCCAGGCAGAGGCCCCATTCCAAGGTCTGTGCGCACAGACCAAAACGTGCATGCACAGGGTGCTGCTGCCTCCCGACCACCCCCACCCCCCGGGAGAGGGAGAAGCAGGGCTACAGTGGCAGTGCCACATTCCTACCCGGGAGTCTCGCTCCTTCTTGGCCCCCACTGTCACCCTGCTCCTCTCAATGTCTTTGCCCCTTCTCCCTTGCCGCCCCTCATGCCTGGAACTGCCTCCCTAAATATATTTGTTCTGCTCCCTTCCTCCCAACTTTCAAATCCTTCCAGAAAACCTACCGTAGTACCTCTTCCATCAGGCTTCCCCTGACTCGTCATGAGTGAAATTGCGTCCTCTTCCCTCAGAATCTCTTCCCTGTAACTATGTTACACACGTGCATCTGCATTTTCTCAACCTCATAAATGTATCCTTGTCTCCACTGATGTTCACCTGTTCCTTGTCTCCCCCTTCATTGTCTCTCTTAGATTGTAATCCCCTTGGGGTAGGCACCTGTCTATAGCTACTGATTGTAGTGTCAGGTGCACCATGGGCACTATATAAACAAGAATGGGCACACACAAGTGTAGCTTTGGTCCGCCCTTCGATGGTGGCCATATTGAAAATATCAGTAAGCTGGATAACTAAAAAGGATTTCCTTGTCCATGGGATGGTGATGGAGATTCTGTGTCTGATAGTGTATTCTGCAGATTAAAAAGTCAAACAGCTATATGCATTAAATGCCGCAGAATTAATTAACTGATTTATGATTTAAGGATTGCCACTGAAGTTGAGTAGAATTTCAGGACTTTCCCTGTCAAGGACGTACTGAAGTAATAAGAGAGATGGTGGTTTCCATGTTGATCCTAAATGTAAGAGTTTTAAACAAAGTAGTTCAGATGTCCTAGCTCTGAAGTCATCATATGTTATTTCATCTAAATTTGTTTTTTCTGTGGACATGCTTTCTGGTAAAACACAGTGTTCTAGAACTGTGGACCAGACTGTGAAAACAGGTGCTTGAAACTAGTTTTGTGAGTATAGGTACTCTACGTAAGTGGTCCCATTCCAAAGGCCAAATATCCAGCACTGCCTATTTAAAAGAGAGACCTAAATACAAATTTATGAACCTGTTTGGGTTTTTTTGGTTTTTTTTTTACAACTGTAGCCTTTCTCTCTTTGATCTTCGTTTATGTTGCCAGTGCCCTGTTATGATAAATGCAATGTTCTTTTTAAAAATATTATTCTTCATTTTTACTAGTCTTCTTGAATTCTGTAAGGAAAATATTACACAGCATAGATTAAAAATGCAGCATTAATTTGAAAAAATTCATGCAAACTGTTTTTGTTCCAAAAATTGCTGATATGAAAATTTATGGGAAATGACTTCTTTATGAATAATAATTAATATCATTGTTCTTATGAAATGGGCAAAATGCCTAGAAAATGAATGACAGAACAAACTATTAAATTGAAATATTAAATGAAATAACTGAATTAAAAGTGATCATGTAAGCTCTGAAGGATATACTGGGAGTTGTAGTTGATTGAACATATTTTCTTCTTCTGTTTATATGCTTAAATACAATTGCTTGATGTAAGTAAACACTTGATTGATATTCCAAATATTTAAATTTGCATATGCATCACAGAATATTGAACAATTAAAGCTTAATTTTGGTGGGATTTAATTACATTTAAATTTTCAGTATTTGTTTTTACTATTGTCTTTTCTCGGTACATTTTAAAATATTCATTCCCATAACGAATCGCTGTGACTTGTTTGTGGACGTTTTTGTGGACAAAATCGCTCAAATCCACCACGATTTTGATGCAGCACTTTTAACAGTGGGTGAGCCAGAGGCAGTTGAAGCCCCATCTTGTCCTGTTTGATGGAATGAATTTCAAGACGTGTCACCCTCGGATGCGGGGGATGATCTTGGGGCTGTTAGAGCCACTTACTGCTAATTAACTCCACACCGATCCTGGCTGGCTAAGGCCAGCCGGGAGACATTAGGGCTATTACTGGCCCGGATAGTCAACGCCTCACTCGAGGAAGGCAGGGTGGTGGACCGTCTCAAGGTGGTGCGACTCATGGTCAAAAAGCCATCATTGGACATTGACGTCCTGGCCAGCTATCGGCCGGTCTCTAACCTTCCCTTTCTAAGGAAGGTTACTGAACGGGTGGTGGCTCGACAGCTTCAGGAGCATCTGGACCTGGTCAGCTTTCTTGATCCTTCGCAGTCTGGCTTTTGTCCGGGTTATGGCACAGAGACTGCACTTGTCGCCTTGGTTGACAACCTCTCCCGAGAGTTGGACCAGAATCATTCGACCCTGTTGATTTTGTTAAATCTTTCGACTGCATTTGATACCGTTGATCATGACTACTTGGTGACTTGGCTGCGGGACCGGGCAGGGTCAACGGGACTGTTCTTGAATGGTTCCGCTCTTTCCTGGCTGAGAGAACCCAGCGTGTGGTGCTGGGTGCTTATTCAACTTCTCCCCAGGGCCTCACGTGTGGAGTCCCACAGGGTTCCATCTTATCCCCTCTCCTGGTCAATGCGTACATACAGCCTTTGGGTGAGGTTGTCAGAGAGTTTGGTGTAAGGTGTCATCAATATGCTGATGACACCCAGCTATATCTCTCTTGTTTTCATCAGACCCAGGTCAGGCAGTCTCAGTGCTTACCCGGTGTCTATCAGCTGTGGGGGATTGGATGAGGATAAGCCGTTTGAAGTTAAATCCTGACATTGATGGGGTCTGCCCTCCCCTGGTATCTTGGGTCCGTAGTCTGGGGGTGCTCCTTGATTCGCAGCGCTGCCTGGATGTCCTGGCCACAATCATCCATGTTTTTATTACCTCGAGATTAGACTACTGTAACGCACTCTACATGGGGCTACCCTTGGTGCTGGTCCGGAGACCACAGCTGGTGCAGAATGCGGCGGCTCATCTCCTGAAGGGGACAGGCTGACACAAGCACGTTACTCCAGTACTCCGCTCTCTGCACTGGCTGCTGATAGTCTTCTGGGTCCAATTCAAGGTGTTGACCTTTAAAGCCCTAAACAGCCTGGGCCCCACCTACCTGCAGGACTGCCTCACCCTCCGGATCTTGGATTGACCTCTGCAGTCTGCCAGGGGTACCCTCCTTGAGGTTTCCTGGGTGTCGACCATGAGGAGGGTGTTCTCTGTGGCTGTACCATGGCTGTGAAATTCCCTCCCGCTGGAGGTCCGCCTGGTCGCTGACCTCCGCTCTTGCCGTAGAGAGTGTAAGACCTGGCTGTTCCGCTGGGCCTTTACCGAGGGAGATGGGATGGGTGGGTTGGGCTAGGGAGGGGTTTTGGTACCGGGCTATTTTAACGTTGGGGTCATTAGTGGTGAGTTTAATGTGTTTTATTTTATTATGTGTGTTAAAATGTTGTTAGCTGCCCTGAGATACTTTCAGCAGGAGTGGTCAGCATATACATTTAATAATAATAATTATTATTATTAATACACTCCCCCTTCTATTGGATTTCCCGACGAGAAGGGCTCCAAAAGTGCTTTATTCAAAAGGGAAGGTTGGTAAATGGCAGCTGTTCTGCTACAGATTATTTTCTAAATGTTGTGTACCCTTATTGAAGACGTGAAAAAAAATAATTCATCAGCCCTCCTTTATCAGCCCAGCACAAGGAATATGCTTACATGGTCAATGGGCATGTCTAAGAAGGCTTGTTGGTTGTAACTAGTCCCTAAAGAAATGTTTCCACCTTGTCTCCAGTATATTTCCCACTCTTTATATTTTTCTGCTCCTATGCTTTGTTCCTGCAGGCATTTTTAACTATCCATATAATATTTCTTACTGGGCATGCTTAATTTACTAATAAAGATATCCGTTTTATCCTTTGTAAAGTAAGGAAATTCAAAGTTAAGGTTGAATTTCTGTCTTTAACGCTCGGTGTTATGTTTAGGCATTTGAATATATGCATACGTGTTTCCCAACTGTCAACCCACTGATGATGATGAAACCCAAAGAAGGCCTTCATCCAGTTCAGTGATGTAAGATAGCCAAGTGTTCAACCACAACTTCATGAGAGGCTAAGACAATGAGGATTACACCTTACACATTGCGTTTAATCCTCAAAAAGCCTGTACGTGTGTACGCTTAACCCACACAAACCCCATAAACACAAAGATTGCTCACCTAACTCCAGAATTTCTCACAAACAAATATTATTAGCATAGTCCATAGCTGTGATCTTGCTTTCAGTGTATCAAAAGTGCTGTAAAACCATGGGGTGAATGTGTGCTTTATTTACTGTAAAATCATGAGATGCTTTTGTGTGTGTTCTACTGAGCAAACATGAGTTTTTTGTGTGTGCTTTATGTGGTAACGTCAGCCAGTGGCTGTCTGTCTTCCACCAGCTTGTCTGTTTTGCCCACATTGCTGTGTTCCTCTTATTCCACTCGTCTCTCACCGTGGTCAGTCCTCTGGTTATCTTCCTCTGGAACAGTTTATGGGGACTTGTTCTCTGATACTTGGGCAACAAGCGGATGTAGCAACATTTGTTGAGTGTGAATTCAGCATTCCTTGAAATTGCATCTGAAGCCCATGGCATTCATCAAACGGGAGATGAAGCAGGAAGGGAAATGGTTGTGGATTTCAGAAAGCCACCACTTTTACCCAAATTTCCAGCAGGGCCAACATGCCACACAGCTGTCACGGGTTCCTTTTGGAACCTGGTATAACAGCAGCTGCCTCTGCGGAACACGAGGGCTTCAATGAAAGCAATTGAAAATGCAACCTGCATTGCTCAAAACCAACGTTTAAAACTGCAGAGGTGAGTTAGGTGGGAGATCAGCATGGGAAACTGAATCAGGGGTCTCTCGGAACCATCTGCACATCTGCTCGATTCCAGATGTTCAATACAGTACAAGTTTCCGTTTGCATCCACTGCTCTATGTCCACCCCAGCTCCTCAGTGTCACTGCCATCCCATTTCTATACCTTCATGAGCTGTTTTTGAAATCAATCTACTTTTTGTTGAAACAAAATAAAATAGTCTCTGTGGCAAGTCCATCTTCAAGGACCACTTTCATTTCTGGGTCAGATATTTACGTTGCAGTAGGCAAATCAGGGCTTGGCTAGGAGGAGACACTGCCCTCTTCCTGGAGTAGGAAGCTTAGCTGGTTGCATGAAGGGTGGTATTATACCAACCAATCTTAGGGGTGTTGTGCAGAGTGGCATATCCACGCAGCAATGGGTGGGCACATCATGATACATCAGGCAGTGGTGCCAGGAAGATACAAATATCAATATTCCAGCTTGTCATTCCTCGAGAAGACAGCATGACTGCTAATACCGACAATCTGCATGCAGCTACCATTTAGGCTATGTCATGACACTCATTATAGAGATGATGGTGCCCCAATGAGAATGGAACAAGTTTACTAGGGATGGGCGAACGCGGTTCAGAAGTTCAGAGTTCGGCCCGAACTCTGCTTGTCCGGACGACCGAACCCGAACATACCGAACGACGAAATGGCCGAACAGTTCGGATCGCATTCGGCTGAGTTCGGGTGTCAAAAAAAGGTTCACTGGAAGGTCAAACATGACAGGGAGGTGTCAGTCACTGAGGAGCAGACTTCCAGGCACCAGGGGTGGAGAGGCTTGCAAGAAACAAAACTAATTATCTGCCTCCCCCCTTCCCAACACCTTCTGAGCTAGTCACTGTTCCTGAACAGCAGGCGTTGAGTAGGATTTTTAGATTGCTTTAAGTTTCATTTCAGTTTTGTACTGAAATGAAACTTAAAAACTGAAACCTTGTGTTATGCATTTCACTGTACAGACTCATTGAGTATGTATGTGTTCAGTTCACTACAGACTCCTCTTCTGTTTGTGATTCCCCCCATCCCATATATATGGGTTGTATATGGATCTATCTATCTATCTATCTATCTATATGGATCTATAGATCTATGGATCTAGATATAGATATATGGATCTATGGATATGGATGGATATATAGATGTATGGATATGGGATGGGGGGGATAGATAGATAGATGTAGAGAGTTGTAGGAGTTAGCTTAGCGATAGAGGTAGCGTTAGTGATTTAGTTTTAGTGTTTGTAGGAATAGGCCTGTGTACTTATTAGATATTTAGTTCATAGCATTTAGAATAGTTAATAGCAGTTAGATTTAGTGTAGATAGACACATATAATATTAGATAAAACAAAAAAGAAACCCATATAAAAACAAAAAACCAAATAAACAAAAGAAAACCATATAAAACCCAATTAAAAAAACCATATAAAAAACACCCATAACAACATTTCCCGAATGGCCAAACCGAACAATCTGTTCGGACGACCGAACCGAACAGCCAAACCCAAACTCAGCAAACCAACCGAACGGACGAACCGAACGCAGCCGAATGGCCGAACCCAAACCACAATCTGTTTGCCCATCCCTAAAGTTTACATTTCATTTCCTTAGCAGTGTCACTGGGACAAGAGGCAGATTATGCTGGTTGCCACTTGTGCCTAGAACTCAGTGAATAGGAAGCAATTCATAGTTAGGACATCACACCACAACACCATTCATGAACCTGTGCACCAACGTTGTGCGTCTCCTGCAAATTGCCAGATTGCTAACTGCCAACAACACATGTATCTCCTTTCAGTAACTGTTGCCCCCACAGCATGCCACGTGTGGATTAATGAGAAAGGCAGCGACTGGTGTGAGAATTTTGTGAACCCCTGGGACAACAAACAGTGGATGCTAAATTTCTGTAGGCTGCAATGGGTGAGGATGGAGCTAGCCAACATTTTGCAGCCCAAACTTGAGGAAAAGTAACACTGCAACATGCGAGTGCTTCCCCGTGGAGAAGTGGGTAGCCATCAGGGCCAGCCTTACCACGAGGCAATTAGGGGAGGATGCCCAGGGCCCCCCTCCTGAGGGGGGCCCTTAGCCCAGCTCCCAGCCTGAACTCCGTGGTCAGGCCGGCCCTGAGCGCGGGGCCGTCAAGAGCTGGCTCACCGCGTCTGACAGGCAGCGGAGGGGGGGCAGCAGGAGTGAGGGAGAAGCGGAAGCCCCTCCTCTCCCACACTCCGTGCCTCCCCCCCTACCGTTCCGCTGCCTGTCACTGTCACATGACTTACCTAAAGGCCCTCTCCCAGCCTAAAAAAAGCAGGAAGAGGAGGAGGGTTCCTCCCGAGACCGGGCCCGCCAAAAGGTTTCGGAGGGCGGGAAAGGCTAGAGAGCCGAGAAGGAAGGAAAAGCTTCCACCAGGGGGAGCAAGGACCCAGTTCCTATATTCTCCTCAGGACTCTGAGGCGGAGGAGCAATGGGGGGGAGAATGAAGAGGGCTGTTTTTCCTAGCTGCAATCCCTTTCGAGTGCAACCTCCATTTCCTCACAAGAAATGTCTGATGTGGAGGAAAGGGAATGGGTGGGGCCTACTACAGACCCCAAAGATAGGGAAAGGCAGTTTCCTGCTCATTACAGGGAAGAATTGATCTCGCACGTAATAAACACTCTGCAGCTTAAGGAAAACCCTGTAAGAAAGACTCCTCCGATTCACAGGAGGAGGAGACTAGGGAGTATATACCTTCAGTACATGGGAGAGACCAGGGCCTGCCCCTAGACAGGGCGTTTGAAAGAATTGTTCTGGAAGAATTGAAACACCCAGATAAAGCCTTTAAGATGAACAAGACTCAAGATTCCCTGTACTCTTTCTCCAGGAGAAAGGGACCCTTGTTCAAAAGCCCTAAAATAGATGCCGTAGCGGCTTCTTTGGCCCGCCAGACAGTTTTTCCTACCGAGGGGGATTGTCATCCGCGGTATCCAACAGATAGGGGTGTGGACTCCGCTCTAAGGAGGGCTGCTGATTCGTCTGCAGCGTACCTAGAGATCAACATAGTGGCATCATGCGTGTCCAGGGGTCTCCTGCCGTGGATGCAAGAGGTCCAGGACCCCAAGCTGTCTGAGAGGAGGTCGCAGAAATTATCTTCCCGCATTTGCATGGCTACTGCCTTCCTTGCAGATGCAACGACAGATGCGCTTTCTTGGCCAGCTAGAGCAATGGCCAATGGTATAGCAGCCAGGCGCAGAGTATGGCTCCGCTCTTGGCAGGGGGACTCTATGGCCAAGAACCTACTCACCTCGGCCCCATACAAGGGATCAACACTATTTGGGGTGTGCCTCGAGAAAGTACTAGAGGAAGTGAATGTAAAAGATAAACCCAAAACCCTGCAGCAGGTGGTGTCAAAAAGGAGATTTTTTCGGAGCCACTCATTCAGGTTCAGGGGTTTTGGAGCTCCCGCCAGGAGAGGGCACTATCAAGGCCACAGGGATCTGCCAACAACTTTCCTTTTTGAGGAAGAGGGTTCAGAGCAGGCAAGTTCGACAGACGTAGGGCTAGGGGGTTGAGCTCCTCCCAACCAAGACAAGAAGCCTGACTATGCCGTATCGGGAGTAGGGAGCAGACTCTAGCAGGTCAGGGCAGCTTGGGAAGAATTGGTTTCCGATGCCTGGGTTCTTTCCTGCGTAATGGAAGGTTATCGCATAAAGCTGGAATGCCCACCACAGCAAAAATTCATCGCCTCCCCAGTTGCCAAGAATACGGAAAAGCACCTGGCCCTGACGTCCAAAATTCACAGACTCATGGAGATTCAGGCAATAGAACGGGTACCGGAGCACAAGCGTTTTGCAGGCGTTTATTCCATTTTGCTCCTAGTGTCCAAAAAGCTGGAGAAATGGAGAGCAGTCCTGGATCTCAATTCTCTAAACAATTTTTTAAAAAGCGAAGGTTCAAGATAGAGACAGCGACGTCAGTGTTCAAGAACCTTCTGAAAGGCGATTGGATGGCATCCCTGGATCTCAGGGAGGCATATCTGCATGTCCCCATTTGGAACCTGCACAAGAAGTGACTCAGATTTTCCTACAACGGGAAGCACTGGCAGTTCAGGGCTCTTCCGTTGGGGCTATCTTCAGCCCCCAGGACCTTTACAAAGATCTTGGCCCCTCTGATTGCCAACCTTTGCAGCAGGGGTAGTCACATATATGCCTACCTGGATGACATTCTGATCAGGGGCAACTCCTCCTCCACAGTGGAGGAACACCTGGGGAAGCCCATCCGCTACCTGGAACAGAATGGCTTCGTAATAAACAGAGAGAAAAGCCACCTAGTGCTGAGTTGCAGGTTGGAACACCTGGGTATTCTAATAGATACCTCCTCCGATCGAGCATTCGTACCGCCGGAACGACTGGGAAATACTGAGATTAATCAGGGGGCTCAAACAACGAAGTCGCATGATACTCAAACAGCGAGACTATTGGGTCTATTAGTATCCTGCATAGGCCAAGTGACTTGGGGTTGCTTCAACCTTCGCCCCTTGCAGAGGCAGCTAAGGGGTTTCCAGAGAGAGCTCACTCTCGGGCTCAATCCGTGGGTACCCGTCCCACAGGAATTAAAAGACTCAATGTCCTGGTGGCTAGGTCCAGAAATCTTCCAGGCAGGGGTGTCTCTCTCGGAACCAGCGAGGTCAGTTCTGACAACAGATGCCAGTCTCCAAGGGTGGGGGGCACTCAGGAATTCACTCAACGCAGGGACTTTGGTCTCAAAGAGATTCGAACAGGTCTATCACCTTCCTTGAACTCAAGCCCATCCATCTAGCATTGCAACAGCTGCTTCTTCCGTTTCCGTCTCGTCACCGTCTCGTATACACGGACAATGTGACAGCAAAAGCCTATATAAATCATCCGGGGGGATCGAGATCCAGAGAGCTACATCGGGAGATGGTCAAACTCTTCACATAGATCCAGTCGCATCTAACGTCAACGGCCCTACATATCAGAGGCCTAGACAGCAAGCGAGCCGACTGGCTGAGCCGCCAGACCTTGGATCCACATGAGTGGACCCTGGACAGGTCCGTATTCCAGCAGATCGTGGCATGGTTCGGTCTACCTGTGAGGGATCGGTTTGCTACCAAAATGAACACACAGGTTCCTAGCTTCATGGCTCCAAGACGGTGCCCAGAAGCAGAAGGCTTCGATGCTCTAAACCATCCCTGGCCCAGGGGCCTCTTGTAAGCTTTCCCTCTGATTCCGCTGATCCAGAGAACCATAGCCAAGGCTATCAGGGAGCAGGCACGTCTTCTACTGATAACTCCATGGTGACCCAGGAGACCTTGGTTCTCTGAGCTGATAGAACGCAGTCAGTCACAGTATCGCAGGCTACCTCTTATCCCATTGCTAATCACCCAGGGCCCAGTATGCTGCGCAGAGATACAGACATTAAAACTAACAGTATGGAACTTGAGCGTGCAGCACTGAGGGCAAGAGGCTACTCAGAGGCAGTTCTGAATACGATTCAACGTTCTAGGAAGGCTGCCACGAGAAGGAGTTACCGAGCCACTTGGAAAACGTTTGCTTCCTGGTCGCTCCAATTAGGCCGGGACCCTACCAGGGCGGGAGTGGCTTAGGTTCTGGAATTTCTTCAGTTGGGCTTAGATAAAGGGCTCAGAGCTAACACTCTGGCCAGGCAGGCAGCTGCCATAGATTCAGTTCTTAGAGCAGTGACAAATAAGAGAGTCTCTTCCCATAAGAACGTGAGAAGATTTTTACGAGCAGCTAGGATGATATCACCCCCTGTAGTGCATAGGG
>QEPC01000564.1:2609834-2635097 GCA_003113815.1 Sphenodon punctatus
GGAGCCACTCATTCAGGTTCAGGGGTTTTGGAGCTCCCGCCAGGAGAGGGCACTATCAAGGCCACAGGGATCTGCCAACAACTTTCCTTTTTGAGGAAGAGGGTTCAGAGCAGGCAGGTTCGACAGACGTAGGGCTAGGGGGTTGAGCTCCTCCCAACCAAGACAAGAAGCCTGACTATGCCGTATCGGGAGTAGGGCGCAGACTCTAGCAGGTCAGGGCAGCTTGGGAAGAATTGGTTTCCGATGCCTGGGTTCTTTCCTGCGTAATGGAAGGTTATCGCATAAAGCTGGAATGCCCACCACAGCAAAAATTCATCGCCTCCCCAGTTGCCAAGAATACGGAAAAGCACCTGGCCCTGACGTCCAAAATTCACAGACTCATGGAGATTCAGGCAATAGAACGGGTACCGGAGCACAAGCGTTTTGCAGGCGTTTATTCCATTTTGCTCCTAGTGTCCAAAAAGCTGGAGAAATGGAGAGCAGTCCTGGATCTCAAATCTCTAAACAATTTTTTAAAAAGCGAAGGTTCAAGATAGAGACAGCGACGTCAGTGTACAAGAACCTTCGGAAAGGCGATTGGATGGCATCCCTGGATCTCAGGGAGGCATATCTGCATGTCCCCATTTGGAACCTGCACAAGAAGTGACTCAGATTTTCCTACAACGGGAAGCACTGGCAGTTCAGGGCTCTTCCGTTGGGGCTATCTTCAGCCCCCAGGACCTTTACAAAGATCTTGGCCCCTCTGATTGCCAACCTTCGCAGCAGGGGCAGTCACATATATGCCTACCTGGATGACATTCTGATCAGGGGCAACTCCTCCTCCACAGTGGAGGAACACCTGGGGAAGACCATCCGCTACCTGGAACAGAATGGCTTCGTAATAAACAGAGAGAAAAGCCACCTCGTGCTGAGTTGCAGGTTGGAACACCTGGGTATTCTAATAGATACCTCCTCAGATCGAGCATTCGTACCGCCGGAACGACTGGGAAATACTGAGATTAATCAGGGGGCTCAAACAACGAAGTCGCATGATACTCAAACAGCAAGACTATTGGATCTATTAGTATCCTGCATAGGCCAAGTGACTTGGGGTTGCTTCAACCTTTGCCCCTTGCAGAGGCAGCTAAGGGGTTTCCAGAGAGAGCTCACTCTCGGGCTCAATCCGTGGGTACCCGTCCCACAGGAATTAAAAGACTCAATGTCCTGGTGGCTAGGTCCAGAAATCTTCCAGGCAAGGGTGTCTCTCTCGGAACCAGCGAGGTCAGTTCTGACAACAGATGCCAGTCTCCAAGGGTGGGGGGCACTCAGGAATTCACTCAACGCAGGGACTTTGGTCTCAAAGAGATTCGAACAGGTCTATCACCTTCCTTGAACTCAAGCCCATCCATCTAGCATTGCAACAGCTGCTTCTTCCGTTTCCGTCTCGTCACCGTCTCGTATACACGGACAATGTGACAGCAAAAGCCTATATAAATCATCCGGGGGGATCGAGATCCAGAGAGCTACATCGGGAGATGGTCAAACTCTTCACATAGATCCAGTCGCATCTAACGTCAAAGGCCCTACATATCAGAGGCCTAGACAGCAAGCGAGCCGACTGGCTGAGCCGCCAGACCTTGGATCCACATGAGTGGACCCTGGACAGGTCCGTATTCCAGCAGATCGTGGCATGGTTCGGTCTACCTTTGAGGGATCGGTTTGCTACCAAAATGAACACACAGGTTCCTAGCTTCATGGCTCCAAGACGGTGCCCAGAAGCAGAAGGCTTCGATGCTCTAAACCATCCCTGGCCCAGGGGCCTCTTGTAAGCTTTCCCTCTGATTCCGCTGATCCAGAGAACCATAGCCAAGGCTATCAGGGAGCAGGCACGTCTTCTACTGATAACTCCATGGTGACCCAGGAGACCTTGGTTCTCTGAGCTGATAGAACGCAGTCAGTCACAGTATCGCAGGCTACCTCTTATCCCATTGCTAATCACCCAGGGCCCAGTATGCTGCGCAGAGATACAGACATTAAAACTAACAGTATGGAACTTGAGCGTGCAGCACTGAGGGCAAGAGGCTACTCAGAGGCAGTTCTGAATACGATTCAACGTTCTAGGAAGGCTGCCACGAGAAGGAGTTACCGAGCCACTTGGAAAACGTTTGCTTCCTGGTCGCTCCAATTAGGCCGGGACCCTACCAGGGCGGGAGTGGCTTAGGTTCTGGAATTTCTTCAGTTGGGCTTAGATAAAGGGCTCAGAGCTAACACTCTGGCCAGGCAGGCAGCTGCCATAGATTCAGTTCTTAGAGCAGTGACAAATAAGAGAGTCTCTTCCCATAAGAACGTGAGAAGATTTTTACGAGCAGCTAGGATGATATCACCCCCTGTAGTGCATAGGGTTCCTTCTTGGGATCTAAACTTGGTACTGGAAGCCTTGACGAAACCTCCTTTTGAGCCCCTGAGACACCGTATCATATTTTATGACATTAAAAGTTACCTTTCTAGTTGCAGTTATTTCAGCAAGGCGGGTCTCCGAACTGGGGGCTCTGTCCATGGAAGAGAACTTTTGCATCTTCCAGTGGGATTCAGTCACCTTAAGGCTGGATCAGGCTTTCCTGCCAGAGATTAATACTTTTTTCCATAGATCACATGAAATTATTTTACCCTCATTCTGTCCCAATCCTACTCACCCGAGGTAAAAGGCGTGGCATACTCTGGATGTAAGGCGAGCTCTTAAGACCTATTTAGCTAGGACCAGGGGTTTCAGACAGTCCACGGCACTGTTTGTGAATATTAAACCAGGATATCAGGGGTGCAAGGCTACTAAGACCCTGATATCAAAATGGTTAAAGCAAGGGATCATTGAAGCTTACAAGGCAAGGGGTAGGGTCCCTCCCCTTCAGATTTGGGCTCATTCGGTGCGTAGCGATGCCACTTCTTATGCCTTTAAGGCAAAGGCCTCATACGAAGAGATCTATAGGGCAGCTACATGGGCCTCTATTCATACCTTTTGTTTAACACTATAAGATTAATGTTTTCCAATCAGCAGAAGCTGCCTTTGGCAGAAGGGTGTTGCAAACAGTACTGGTTTCCCCCAGTGCTCTTGGCTCCCACCCTTAAATTGTTATCCGAAGGCTTGGGTACGTCCCAGCAGGAGGAGGATGCAGAGCTATGAGAAAGGAAAATTGGTAACCTACCTTTGGTGAATTTCTTTCTCATATATGCTCTGCATACTCCTCCGACCCTCCATGCCAAACAGCACCAGTTGAGAGCTGGAAGTGGGGGACCAGTACTACAATTTTAGTTAAGGAGTTGTAGAGGGTTCTCAGTCTTAACATAGTTTGATTTTACTAGTAGTAGAGTAGGAGAGGTGGTGTTTTGTGATACAACTATTGTTTCTAGTAATTATATTTGGGAGGACGATTCTTCAGCTTGCGTACAGACTGGCAAGAGAGCCGGGTAGCTCTGTTGGCGCAGTGAAGAAAATTGTTTCATCTGCCTCCTAGCGGTCAATGGTAGAACTACCCAGCAGGAGGAGTATGCAGAGCATATGAGAGAGAGGAATTCACCGAAGGTAGGTTACCAATTTTCCTTTCCCCTCACCCAACCCCAAAAAACCCTCCCCAACCACCCCCTCACACCCTTACCCCAAACACCCACCAAACCGCCCATTCCCTGCCAGCCAAACGCCTTAACAAAAAGAGAGGCATTTTTACACCACCTCCAGAAGATTCTCAGACTCAAGTGTTGTCCACAATTATGGAACTCCTCACCCCGGAGGTTTTCCTAATCCTCAGCCTGCTCACTTTCCTAAGATACTGTAAGACTTTCATTAGATTTGGTTTTTGACTAGGAGAAATAGGTGTTGAGGTACTTCAGGATGAAGACATTTTTTAAAAAAAANTTTATATAGCGCCAGCAGTGTACCTGGCACTTTACAAAGTAATAAAATAGACACGGTCCCTGCCCCTAGGGCTTACAATCTGAGAGACAGGAGCTGGGGGAGAGACTTAGGAAGGGGAACAGAGGGAGAGACAAGGGGTCTAACATTCATGAAGATGCGAGGTCTCAAGTGCATGTACTTGGCTTGGCTTGCAGTATTTTTAATACTGTTTTATGTTCTGTATTACACTTACTGCAGTTGCATTAGGACCCAGGTTCTCAAACTGGGAGGCACTGACTGTTCTGGGAGAGATGCTGTGGAGGGGCGCGCTGGAGAAACCACTTGCTTGCTCTTCCCATCTCTTGCTGTAAAAGGCTTACAGTAGCTGCTGCGAGAAGCATGGAAGTGGCTTCTTATACAGTAAGCATTCCCTCTCTCCACCCAGCAATTGCTATAAATCTCGGCAGCAAGTGCTCCTAGTGGAACACATTCAAGCCCTTGCTCCGCCCCGTACTTCCATGTCATTGGGAAGAATTTGGAGGAAGCTGTTACGCTGGGAGCCAACATGTGGACAGGCGAGGGAGCGGGGCATGCATTGCTGGTGGGGGACAGCAAGGACATCATGTGGCAGCTTTTGAGGGGGGAGGAGTGCAAGGAGAGCAGAAGGCAGATGGCGCAGGGGGCAGATGGAGCAAGTGGCATGCTGCAGTATCATGGGGAGAGGGCAGGGGGGAGCAGGCACACTTGAGTAGGGGACTGAGCATTGGGCGTGTTGCAGTACTAAGGGGCAGGAGGGAGTCGCAGGGGTATGCTGCAGTATGAGGAGGGAGCAGTAACATGGGGGACAGGAGGAAATGGGGCACTGCTGGGTGCTGCAAGGCAAGAGAAATCAGGGAGCTGGTGAGATGGTGCAGCATCCGGGAAGGAGGCAGGGAACAAGAGAGAGAATGATGGGGTGTGATGTGTGGCAGGGAACTCCCCAAAGCTACACAAAAGAGAGGGGCGGCTTGATCCGAAAAAGACTGAGAACCATTATGACCGGGCACCAGCACCGCAACCCATCATCCCTCACAAAATGAGTGGTTTTCTGCACTGGCTAACGGGGGAGGCAGCTCAGGAGTGAGTGACAGGTCAAGAGCAGGCTCCCCTTCATCTGGATTTGCCAATTCACCAGCATCCTCATCAATAAATGTCATGTCTGGGTCTTCTTGGGTATCCAGGCCTGGAGCTTCTGCGTCCCCAGGAAAAGAAGCTCACTCTCAGCTCCAACAGGGAACAGTCACAAGGTGAATGTTGCCTTGGGGCCCATGGTGAGATCTGTTGCTGGGGTCGGATTTCCTGCCGCAGCTGCATGGAAGGGACTGTGCTGGCTGCTCAGTACTGTTGTGGGCTGCAATATGCTTGGAGTGACAGCTAGTAGTGGAAGGAATCAACCTTCTTTTGTCTCCAAGCATGCCTTATTATAGTCAACTCTTACCTATAGTGGCAGACTTATTCCAGAGTTCAATTTCAAGAACAAGCGGCAAAATGTATTTGAAGCATAACCACAGTTTCTTCTTTGAGGATTTCAATGATTCTCACTATTGGGATTCACTTCCTGCTCCGCTGCTCTTGTCAGCAGTTTCCAGGTAGAAGATAGGCTGGAAAGATCTAGAATAAGGTGAGGGCTCAGTCCCCCCTCCCGCTCAGAGAAAAGCGTGGGTTTCAGATCGCGTGAGAGTGGGAGTCCATAACAGGGGCCGGAGCCCTCGCCGCCTCAGTTCCTTCCAACTGCGCTGCGTTGGAAGACCTCCGTGCTTTTCAGCACCGTCTAATTTATTTCCTAAAAAAAGATTAGAAAGAAGATTATACAAAGAAAATTAAACCTACGACTAGTGCGGTTGGGCGCTGTCCCACCCTGCGGGGCCTCTCCCGGGGTTTACCGCCTTCCCTCAGGCCGGCGAAGCATGCCCAAGCAGCCGGGCTTCAAGCGGTGCGCTTCCTGCCCAGCCATGCTTTCCGTGAGTGACACAAGCTTTGTCTGACCTGTTTGGGAGAGGGGCATAATACCAGAACCTGCCCCCACTGCACTAAGCTCTCCTCCCGAACCAAAAGAGCAAGGGGCCTGCGGCTGCAGGAGATCCTCACGAGGAAAGCTCTTCAGGGGGGTGAAGATCGGCCTCTGTTGCTCTCTTGTCGTTTAGCCTCCATGGATTTGCCTGTGGCCTCTACTGCGCAATCCCATGCCCTGGAATCTGTGGAGAGAGCTCCAGTACCGCTACCTTCACCGAAAGTACCTGAAGTGCCTGGTACTGGGACTAGCTCGCACTTGCTGTCGGCCGCTACCGGTCCTAACCCGTCCGCTCCAGGTCAAGACTGTCTTTTCCCATCCGTTCCCGAGTCTCAGACGCTTCCGCCACTCCTTCCACACCCGGTACCGCAGGTTCCCCTTGCTGCACCCACTCCGGTACCGTCTACACAACAAACTTCACTTATGATGGAACATCACGGGCACTCCCATCCAGCCACCCAGACCCGGCACCATCTGTCCCGTTCCGGATCAGTACACAGGAAGGAAGCCTCAGAGCTGGTACTCTTGATTGAACCTGACCGCAGTCTACACCATGGGGGACTGCTTCGTTCCTTTAGGGACAAGCACTCCCGATCTCCATGCTCCTGCTACTCCCCCCCCCCCCCACAGCGAGGCATGGTAGCGCCATGACGAGTTCAGCCGATTCCTGGACTACGGGCGCGTGGATTACCAGTACAGCCAGCACCGATCTCGATCACCCTACCATCCAGATAGGGACTTCTCAGTTTTTGGACAAGAGGCCCATTACCAACCTGCCCACCAATACTTACCTCCTGCACCACCTCGGGCGCCTCCTACGGCTACGATCTCCAGGGCTCCACCGGACTCTCCCCTGCGACCATCCATCCCTGCTCCACCAAAGCAGCCGCGCCATCGGGGTCCCCAACAAACCGCGGTACCGACAGTACCAGTGGTACAAGCTATTCTCCCGGTGGTGCAGATGGCACCGTTGGTACACACCCCTTCCACCTACCAACAGGAACCAAGGTCAGACCCACCGAGGGGACTTTTTCTTTTGCTAGCTCCCCCACCTTAATCTAGGGATGCGCTTGCCTCCGCTGCAGCCCCAACTGCTCCTCCTCCTGAGTGCGAAACTTTCTCTGAGTGCTCCGCCTCAGTCTCATCCTCTTCTTGCAGGGAAGATGAGGAAGATACGATCTCCCCATCTCCTCCCGATGCTATCTCTGATCCCATGTCCTCCCTCTCTACTGAGGATAGCAAGGTCTTCCAGATCATGCTGAAAAGGCTAACTTCTGCCCTCCCTAATTTACCCACTAAGGTGGTTAAAAAGCCACAGTCGGGCCCAGTTTTGGGGACCTTGGGATCAGGAGAGTCAGGGCAAATCATGGTCCCTATCCTTGATCAACTCTTGGAGCATTCCAAGGCAGTGTGGGCAAAACCATCCTCTGCGTTACCCGCTAATAAGCTGGCATATTCGCTCTATGCAATACCAAGGAAGGGAGCAGAGATGTTTTATAAGCACCCAGCACCTAACTCCTTAGTCATAGCTGCAGCTTCCTTCTAGTCCAGAGCAGGAGGTATTCAAATGTCCCCTGCAGATAAGGAGGGTAGGCGCTTGGATGTGCTGGGCAGAAAGATTTTTTCATCAGAAACCCTTTCTCTTTACGCTGCTAACTACGGTGCCGCTCTCTGCGGATACCAGCACTGGTTATGGGCGCAGTTGAGTAGAACCTCTGACCCTGCCCCGATCTTGGTCCTCCAACAGGAGGGAATGCAGATAGCTAGGTTTCAACTTACTGCTAACATGCACAGTGCTGATTCCAATATCAGAGGCATGGCCTCAACCATCACTCTCAGACGTCACGCTTGGCTACAATCCACTGCCTTAGCTCCCGAGAATAAAATGCGCATAGAGGACCTCCCCTTCGATGGGGATGGACTCTTTGTGGCTTCCACTGATGACACGTTAAAGTTAAGGAGATGTGTCAGACTGCCAGGTCAACTGGGGTGATTCACACTACTAGGAATAGGTCGTATTACCCTTCTTCTACCTCTTACCCATACCACCCTTACCAGGCTAGACACCACTTCCAGCCCTCTTACCAATCTAACGGGCGGTACTCGCCCCAGTACCAACAACCGCAACCCTCCTCTACCCAATCTCGTAGGCGATTCTCGAAACAGAGAGGCAAGGGTAGATCTTCCTCCGCTGGACTCCCACCCAAGCAGCGTTTTTGAAGAATGCCAGGTCAAGGGAGTTTCTCAACGTCCCCTCCTCTTTCACAACTGCCTCCAGCCCTTCTACAATCAGTGGGCCTCTCTTACCTCAGACCGTTGGGTTAGGGAAATAATTGCTTGTGGATATTCCATTCAATTCCACTCACTCACTCCCAACTCCCGTCCCCCACCCCTTCGCGCCCCCCCCCCAAAAAAAACCCCCAATACTACTTGAGGTTCAAGAGCTTTTTGCTGTGATGAGACCGCACCTTGAGTATTGTGTGCAGTCCTGGTTACCCCATCTCAAAAAAGATACAGTAGAAATAGAAAAGGTACAGAGAAGGGCGACAAAAATTATAAAGGACGTGGAACGGCTCCACTATGAGGAGAGGCTAGACATGCTGGGGCTCTTCAGCTTGGAGAAGAGATGTCTGAAGGGATAGGATAGAAGTTTATAAAATCACGAGTGGTGTGGAACACGTAAATAGGCAACAGTTATTTGCCCTCTCAAATAGTAATGGAACTAGGGGACACTCCATGAAACTAGCAAGTAGCAGATTTGAAACAAATAAAAGAAAATATTCACTCACTGCACAATTAAGTTGTGGAATTTGTTGCCAGAAGATGTGGACACAGGGTTGCAGGTGACTTGTTCGTATTATCCCACAATCAAAATACTTGTCCTTTCCCCTATGCTGGCAGTCCTTGACCAGTAAAAGGTGTGCCGGCTGGAGCAACTGGGCATCTCTTTCTGGCTCTCACAGTTACGGTAAGACTCTTCTGCCACAGGGATGGCGCTAGGGATGGAGGGTGAGAGGCAAGGAAATCGATCCGTTATTATGTTTTTGCCTGAGTTCTGTTTTAAGTATTCAGTGTACTTCTTCCAAAACTCTCTTTTCAACTTTGCCCATTCAATAAGCTTACTCTGCTGAACTCCAGGATACTTAAGTCTCGCCCTGTTTCACAGCTGCTATAAACTGCAAGTTAGATACTAATATTTTTGTTATTTGATTACACTGGCTATTGTAATAGCAACAGCTTTTCATAGAGTACATGGTCTACCGTCTGCTATATACAGTTAATCTTGAAGTTCTAATCTTGAAGGTCATACTTCTGTTGGCTATCGCTCCTTCCAAACAAGTGGCTGAACGTCATGGTCTACAGGCAGATTTCCTTATCTTCTTTTTTCAAGAGATGTGTAAGTCTTGATTGCTAGAGTTATTTTGAAGCAAGTAGTAAATTACAGTGTTGGGGAGTATTCACTTGAGGACTGATGCAATATCAGTACCATTTGGAAGGAAACAAACTGTGCCCAGTAACTTCAATTAAAAAAAAAAAAAAAAAAAGGTGGTTGCTGATGTTGTTTGTTGCTTTGGAGACAGGTATAACTGGAGTATGCTAGAAATAATAAACTATCTCTTCCCGCATTTCAGTCCTTCCAACACTCAACCCCCCCACAAAATCCTATTGTAAAACGTGTTTGACCAGTTTGACAGGTACATACCCCGAGCTGTTTGCAGGAGGGGCGGGGTAGAAATATAGTCAATAAACAAAATAAATACAATTTACAGTTAACGCATTATACAGGACACTCCCTACTTCTGCCTTCAGAATACAAACAAATACAAATACGTTAAGTACCAAAAAGGGTTTTAAAATCACAAATATTTTCACATAAAGCTAATTTGAAAAATGCAGGAAAAGCCCCCCCCTTATTACAGCTGTGGAAATAACCAGCTGGCTTTACAGTTTTATGAATAGGGGTCATAATGAAATGTATTTATTTATTTATAAATATTTGTTAGCTGCCCCCTCATGCTTACGGCATCTCAGGGCGGCTAACAGCATAAAAACACACAATAAAATTCATTAAAACAGTGTTTAAAAATACAATCCCCCCCACCCCCCTCCTGATTAAGGAACAAATTGAAACCATTGTGAGTCAGAAAAAGTATATTTTAGGGCCATCGTTCCATTCTGCAGGTCAGTAAAACGAAAATATTACTTTCCATCTTTTGGCCCTTTTCACATGGGCATCCATGCGAACGCCACCCGCGGTCATGCAGTGGGGGGGCGTCCATGGGAACACCCGCGGTGGTTGGGGGTGGGTGTGCACTCCCGCACTGCACCCACCTGCCACCCTTGCGCGGAGCCGGTTGCTCCGTGTGTGGAGATGGGTGTGTGCCGGTAGGAATGGACACACCCCTACCTCCACCCACCACAGGTGCACACCCGTCCCCCCACCCACTGCGACCCGTGTGACGAGAGCCTCCGTTGCAAGCGTGGCCATAACAGAAGGGATAGATTTTATTCAAATTGTTTCTTTGGCTGCTGCCGTATAAAAACAAGAGCGCATTGCGATCCCTGCTTTTGCTGTGGAGCATGCTTCAGTCTTCTGTTTCTCAGAACTTTGTCCTTTTGTATTTAAGGGTTCTTAGGAGGACAAGTCCTGCCATTTGTTTTTGAGGTCCTATCTGATAAATCCATGTAATGACAGTAATATTTGTGTGCTGCTAGAACACCCATAGACATATTTTTATTTGATGAAGCAGTGCTTGAGAAAGAAAACACACAGGTTTTAGTATCACAAAAAGCTTCAGAGACAGGGTGATAACAAACAACACAACAGCCACAGTTGTGAGTGTGTATGTTGCACTCTCCCACATCCCAAGGGTATGAAACCTAACGGGATGTGGGTGAGCGTAACACACACTCAGAGCTCCATTCTGCCACCTGCTCTGCCTGCCACCGCCGTTACCACCACCAGCCACTTTCCCCCACCTCTCGACAGACCGCACACAAACAATTGGGCATGCATTCGCCTGCACAGATCTTCCTGCATTCTTGGTCAGGTGCTCTGGGTGGGCACCCAACAGGGAACGTGTGAAGGGAAGTCGACAGCCTAATAAATATTCATGTGAACACCCATTCATGGGTGGCTATCATGCTGCTTGTTGTCACCCGTACATATGAGCAGGCGCAGTGCGCTTCAAGTGACCATTTACCTCAGCTCAGCTTTTCCAACCATTTCCCTTTGCACGTGTGTAAATTAATGTTTGAGAGAATTAGTGCTGGGGTAGGGAGCAGAGACTGAGACCTGTGGGAAGAGGTGCGAGTGGGCAGATAGAGGGCCTTTTCACACAGGCGCCCCAGAAGGTGCAGGAGGGATGGATGGGCGCCTGTAGGAACGGTGCCCGCATTGGGGGGGAGGGGCGTGCGCTCTCCCGCGTTCCACCCACCATGGGTACACACCCATCCTCCCCACCCACTGCGGCCCGTTTGACAAGTGCCATTGCCTCCCTTCCAGCCCTGTGGTGCTTATTCAGCAAAGATAATACCTCTTTATAAAGGGTTCCTATGGGCTGCTGCGACTAGCAGACTCCACTAGGGTTGCATTTTCAAGAGACTAGGCTGCGGGAGTCTGCATTCCCCATGACGTCCAGTAGAGGCAGAAGACCTCCCCACCTGGATGGTGCTGGCCTCCCACTGAGCCCCAGGACCCAAATAGGTTTGGAGCGAGGGTTTTTATCTCCGCCCTACCCTTATTTATTGTTTTTTTTGTCCTACTCCTGTTCTAATTGTTTATATTATTATGATTGTTTTAAATTTATATTACCGTATTTTTTATTTTTTTAAAATTGTTAGCCGCCCCGAGCTGTTTTACAGGAGGGACGGGGTATAAATTGGTAAAATAAAAAAGTTGAGTACCAACTCCTTCCTCAACATGATGACATGAGCAGACGCGAGCCGTTAAATTTCCACGTTTTCCCAAGACAAGGGAATAATGCTCTTATCCTTTTGAATGTAAATTTGTTTCAGTTTATTTCATTTTGTTTCTCAAAGTTACTGGATTCATATTATGGATCCTTATTTAAATCAATTTTTAAAAACTTTAAATGACTGTGCATGCGCTGAATTGCCACTGGACCATTCTGCATCTGCACAGCCTTACAAAATGGTGGCAGCAGTGTCGCTGCCATCGCGGAAATGGATGAGCATGCGCAGAATGGGTCTAGCAGCCGTTTGGTGCATGCACAGTCATTTTAAACTTTAAAAAAAATAAGTACCCTTTTTTAAAAAGTTGCTATGAATGCACAAAACGGTCACTGTATATGTAATTTCTTTATTTTAGACGTGAACCGAAACAGGCTTGTTACACTGTGCCGGCTCACTTCGGAGTAATCCACAATGGATGTAATCCAAATACACACCCCTAGGCAGTTTAAGTGACTAGAAAGGTTTTATTTCTTATGACCTGAGTGTAAATGATAAGCAGCTTTGCTCCCACTGAAATCCGCTAGATCTGAAGGGGATCTGCATTGCACAGAAGGTTTGCATCAGGACCTGGATCTTAAATCAATGACCCTGGGATTCCAAGGCATGGAGCAGTGCCACCACTCTGCCCTACCCCTGGAGCTGCCTAGTAGGCTCCTTTTGTGCTGGCTCGGACAACCTCCTCATGGGTCTTTTGTGGTGACGCAAGGGGTGTTTTTAAATGAGCAAGATGATGGGGGAAAGGTCCAGTGTGGCTCCGCCGTGGAGCACCCACACAGGTGGAGGGCGTGGGGAGCCGCTCAAATGGGTGGCTCCCAACATGGCTACCATGACCACGGAGGCTGCTGCCATGAACTCCCCTTGCCACAGACCATGAGGAAGGGGGAAGTGTACCAGGCTGGCCTTTGCAAGTGACATGTCCCTGGCGCATGTGCTAGCAATCCCAGGCTCCCCAGGGCTTTTGAGCAGGACTTATGACTTGCCAAAGTCACTTCCCCCACCCACAGCGCCTATGAGCAGCGGACCTGTCTGCTGGCGTGGCTGGCTGTTGTCAGTCCTACAGACTGACTCCGCGGCCGCCTGTTGCCACACATCCATTTGACTTGCCCCGCACGGAGCACTCCCAATTTCTCCGTAGTGCTCCAGGAGTGGCCATGAGTGGAAGCACCAAGGGTCAAAGGAGCATGCATCCAGCCGCTCCACCTTCAGACGGCCAGTTGGACTCACGGCTCCTGGGGGACTATGTGGGGTAGCATCTTGTTTGAAAACACCCAAGGTTGCCCAACTGCCACAGGAAGATAGGTAGAACAAAACAGCTTGTTTCCACTTCCCACACTTCCTATTCTTCCTCTTCCTCACTTCTTGATATCCAGCCCAGCCTTGCTCCCAGTCTCGTCGACTTCCAGCCTGGATACCTGCCTTTAAGCTCCTGCTTTCATCCTGCCTCTGCCCCTTGCTCCACCCTCAACCTTCTCTTGGACTCCCCTGATTTGACCCTTGGCTGTGGCTTCCTCCTGATCTCGACTCCTGCTCTTTCCTTGGACACTACTACAACCTCTCATTCCTGGACCTACCTTTACTCCCAGCCTTGATCCTGATCCCCTCGCCATGGACTCACTCTGGATCTCTTGCCCTGGTCCTCACCTCCTGGCCCCAATCCGGATATCCGCCTACACCCCAGACATCCCTGCATCATGACCACGTTGCTCTGTGAGCAGGACGGTGCAGGGTAGAAAAATAGTGAAATAAATAAATAAATGACAGTTTGCTAAAATGTTTCAGTGATGCAAAGTGCCAAGTATTGCTGTTTTGATCCTATTTCATAGTTATGACCATATTTTGCTGTTATGACCATATTTTGTGACCTGCAGGTTGTCACACTGATGATCACAATGGTGCATCTGTTTGTTGCTGATAATAAGTGCAGCGTGCTTTGAATGAGACCGGCTAGTGGGAGCACTACGTTTCCTACATTTATACTCATTGTCAATTCGTCCCTAATGCAGAGCACAATGAATACCTTTTTAATTCTGGGGTGTTTCTTCAACAAATGATGCATTTCCCCTTTTCTTGCAGGTATCAAAGATTTGAAAAGGCATTTCTGCTAGCTGTTGACATAGGTGCCCGTGACCTGTTTATGGTGAGTCATTGCTGGAGATGGTTTTCTGATTGCTGCTCTGCGGATGAGTTAGCTGTCAGATTTTTGCACATTAAAGAGGATCAGTGTCATTTAGTAGAGAAGGCATTACTCTTCTTATTTTGTACCTTGCCTGTATGAAAGTGGTCAATAGCTATCTAGTATCTTTTGAGTTACTGACATTTTCCTAACCGTGCCCTGAAGGCTGCTCTCTGTTTTCCAGGAATTAATTTATACATTCTTGAACTTTTCTCCTCCACGTGTGTTCTATTGTAGGTGTATGTCATCTTTCACTCTCCTAAGGTTATATGTTTCTAATCCATCCCTTTAAGAAGTACAGCTGCATCAGACAGGACACAAGAGCAGCATGTCCTGGGGAATCCTGAATGCTCTCAGTTTGTGTCTTAGCTCTCTGTAAAAAGTGACAAATTATGAGCACTTCTCCAAGTACTTTTGAAATAACAAAGCTGCAACATCAACTCAAGGGGTTTTACATTTCAGGCACTCTTTGGCCCTCCCATTTAATTAGCGACAGAAGTAAAATTATCCAGCTCTTAAAAGGCCCAATGTGGGAGCTCTGCAGGAGGCCCTTGTTTTATAAGATCTTGCACTACAATGTCACAGTGAGGTCAGATGGACAAAGCCAATCGTGCTTTCCTAGTCTCTCAGCATGTTGCTGCTGCATAGCTGATTTCATTGTTTTCAAAGAAACAATGGGGAAAGGGCTTTTAAAAAAAGAAAAGAAAACCTTTGAAAGTCTCATTTGCTTGGCTCTTTTACATAATGAAGACATTCTGTTGTTTAAATTAAGCTTTGACACAAGATGCTAATATCATTTATCCTATTAAGTCACTTGCCCTGCTAGTTTGATCTTGATATTTTAAACTGTACGTTAAATTACACAATTAAATCCTCCTTTTATGGGTTATGAAAATTCCTCTATACTAATGATTAGAGCTTTTTTCACAGCTCTAATCATCTGGCTTGTTCCATCTAATTAGAAAGATGTGTATAACGTGATAAACCTTTCTAAGTATGCATCAAAAGAGTATGATGGAAATGTCATACTTTTAGGAAAACCATTAATATTTTCTCGTTATTAATATCTACCCTTCCACTCTTCTCTCTCTCGTCTCTTCATTTCATTGTTCTCTCTCTTGCCATTTGTTTTTTAATGTATTCGTTTTGGCACAAGACATCTACACAGCACAGATGAAAGCAGTAGCCATTGAGGGCCAGATTTTTCCAAAAGACTCAAGGTCAGAATTTAAAGTGCTCAGCACCCACAAACAGGATAAGACTTTAAAACTATTCAGCTCCCTTTTAGGAAGTGAAATAAGGGTTGCATTCTCAAACGAGCTGAGCATCCAGCAGCCCCCCCTGTTGTGACACCCAAAGCCCAGGTTCCCAGAGGAGTTCCGCATACGAGGTAAATAGGAGCAGGCTTCTTTTGTAAATCCACTCCTACCTGTGGGTGCTGTGGCTTCTAAAAAAATCTGGCTATTAAGGTTTGGGAAATTATTCTGATCTCACTTTGACCAATTGATCTCCGTGAGGTTTGCCTTTCTGCTGTTCTCATGCAGAATTCACAGGGATGGTGGGTGCTGATTAACTGACCAGTTTCCTGATTCTTAACCATCAGCCTTAGACTAAATTAAAGCTGCAGCCGCCTCCCTTCTCTCTCCATGCCCTTTCCCCTTCTGAGTTTTTCTAACACACAGCAACCTAGTAAACCTGTAGGCTAATCTGTTAGCGGGTCAAATGAAGCCCTGGGTTGCTCTCCAGAATTGTATTTTTCATTTTTAAAGAACATCTTTTACTCTATCTAGGCAAGGCCAAAGTGAGAGGACTGAATTCCTTGATAGTCCAGGGTTCGCAGTTTAAATTCTCTCTCTCAGGTATTTCTTTCAACTGGATTTTAAATCCTTCTAAAGTTATAGCAGCCCTGTCTAACTTGCTTTGGGGTCTGGATGACTGCATAGTTAGTTTAGGCTGTTTTTCAGACTCCAATCATGTCTCTTTCTAGCACTGAAGTTTGTCATCTTGACATCATTGATTTCAACACATGATGATGCTTAGCACATGTTTATCATTGCGCCTGGTGACACCCTGGAATTGCTAGCCACCCGCACAGCTATGTTGATGTAGCTAAGCTGCCTTGGTGCAAACCGCTGGGGTAGAGAGACTGCAAACTACGGCTAACACCAGCACAGCTTAGTCAAGTTTGAAACAGCAGTGATATTGGAGGCTAAGAAACCTAGCCATACAATACCTAAATCACAAAGCTACAGCACGTTTAACCATGGAGTCGCTGCCATTGGCTGCCCAGAACCCCATATAATGACAGCTCCTTACGGGAATGACGCAGGTTTGTACAGTAGCCTCTCCCTGAAAGCTAGAGTTCATATTTGATTTTTTTAAAATTTAGTTAATGTGTGAAATTTCATGTTGTCAAGACACATTCCTGTTGACAGCACATCTTAGGTGACTTAAGAGCACAATGGAGAGAGAGGGGCATGATACAGAGAGACCCAGAGAAATGTTCCGGTAAAAGCTATCTGAAGTACTTGTCTCCATCTTATAAGAGCACACATTATTATTCCAACAAAAGTCAATATGAAATCAAGCTCAAAGTTATTATTTCTCTTTCCTGTCTGTTCCACATTATATTTGTGTGTATATGTGTATTCGTGTGTGCGTGCGCGCACACGTGTGCTTATTCTGCCCAGTTCTCCACTTCAGGATAAACCGAAATTCCTTATATGGGAGCTCTGTCAACTCAAACACAAGGTAGCTCTACATGTTATAGAAACCGTGGTAGCACCAGGGATGACCTCCTGAAGCAGAGCAGCTTGAAGACAACACTCAAGCTGCTCCATGTTTCCCTGGACGTCCTGCTGCAGACCTAGGAGCAAGGAACCTCGCACCAGGAGACTTTTTCCTCATCAAGGATTTTGTTTTCAATCCTGGTGAGATCTCCCCGTCCCAGCAACAAACACGCCCTGTGTTTGAAGGCTGGGTTTCGAACTTTTAAGTGCGTCTTGCTCTCTGCTCTGGTTTTCAAAGAGACAGGACAAGTACAGCCAGGTCTCCAGGCTAGGCCCATGAATGGGCTCCCTAAAGCAGATCATGCCTTTGGTGTAGCTTTCAATGGGGATTCATCTGTGTCACGTGGCCAGGGTAACAGGGGGGTCAGGATGGGGGATGGACCGTGTTCCCAAAGGAAGGAAAGGGGAAGAGACCCCGGGAAGGGAAGTCTGTAGGCTAAATGGACCTCTCAGAGCGTCTCGGAGTCTCCAGAACCTGCTCTCATCTTGAGGCCTAGAAGCCTATCTCAGAGAGGGTCGGATTCATCATTGAGGTCAAGGAGCAGACTAAAGACCCACACCCCAAGATCCTCCCCAAGGAAGAGAGAAATATAATAGGGGCAACAAGGAACAAGGGGAGCCCCAGGGAACAAGGGAACAACAAGGGGCAAGAACCAAGGGACTAAGGAGCCAGAGTGGGGGGAACCACAGGGACTGGAGCCGATGGGTTGGGGGAAACAGAGCTGGGGGAGCACCAGCGACAAGGGGAACCCCAGGGGACAAGAGACGGGGGGCTAGGAAAACAAGGCTGGGGCACAACAGGGATGCGGGGAACAACAAGGAACAAGAGACAAGGGTCTAGGGAACTGGAACAGGGGAGCACCAGGGATGAAGGGAGCAACTGGGAACAAGAGGCACGGGCTGAGGGACTCAGGGCAGGGGCGCAACAGGGAACAAGAGGCTCGGGCCGAGGGACTCAGGGCAGGGGCGCAACAGGGAACAAGAGGCTCGGGCCGAGGGACTCAGGGCAGGGGCGCAACAGGGAACAAGAGGCTCGGGCCGAGGGACTCAGGGCAGGGGCGCAACAGGGAACAAGAGGCTCGGGCCGAGGGACTCAGGGCAGGGGCGCAACAGGGAACAAGAGGCTCGGGCCGAGGGACTCAGGGCAGGGGCGCAACAGGGAACAAGAGGCTCGGGCCGAGGGACTCAGGGCAGGGGCGCAACAGGGAACAAGAGGCTCGGGCCGAGGGACTCAGGGCAGGGGCGCAACAGGGAACAAGAGGCTCGGGCCGAGGGACTCAGGGCAGGGGCGCAACAGGGAACAAGAGGCACGGGCCGAGGGACTCAGGGCAGGGGCGCAACAGGGAACAAGAGGCACGGGCCGAGGGACTCAGGGCAGGGGCGCAACAGGGAACAAGAGGCACGGGCCGAGGGAATTCAAAACAGGGGCGCAACAAGGAACAAGAAACCCGGGCCGAGGGACTCAAAGCAGGGGCACAACAGGGAACAAGAAACCCAGGCTGAGGGTCACAACAGGGATGAGGGGAACAAGAAGGAACAAGAAACAGGGGGCTAGGGAACCAGAGCAGGGGAGCAACAAGGACGAAAGGGGTAACAGGGAGCAAGAGACAAGGGGCTAAGGAACCAGAGCTGGGGAAGCACTAGAGACAAGGGGAACAACAAGGGACAAAGACAGGGCCTAGGGAAACAGAGCAAGGGAGCAACAGGGATGAAGGAATCAACAGGGAACAAGAGACAAGAGGCTAGGGAATGGGAGCAGGGGAGCAACAGGGATGAGGGGAACAATAGGGAACAAGAAACAACGGGCGAGGGAGCCAAAGCTGGGGAAACACATGCAGACTATAGGGGGGGACAGGGATACAGGGCAAACACACAACAGGAGAAGAGGCACTTGATACAAAAAATAAACATCAAACCTTTGGGCGGGTGTGAGACGTTGCTCCACCAGCTTCCTGAGGCCACATCAGTGTTTAATTACCATCTGTGGCCAATCAGGAAGCTGGGGGGCGGGCTAGGGAAACAAGCCCCAGCTGGGAGAGGGGGCAGCCATGCAAAGGGCAGTAAGACAGGGGAAGGCATACAGAGGAGAAATGCAGGAGGTGAACAAATCCACCAGGTGGCGCAGGCCCCAAAGGCACCTCTCCCGCATCCCAAGGCCAAGGGTTCGCGCCCGGGACCTGACAATCTGCACATTAGCAGCAGGCTTGACAGGGTGAAATGGACAAGCTGCTTGACAAGTAGAAAGCAAACTTAGGCAATTCCAGGAGACAGGAACTAGTGTGACATGTCTACTGTCCCCCCTGTCTCTGTGGTAGCCTGGAAGACCAATGATGGGTGGCAGGAAAGTGTCCTGACAGACGCTGATTCCATGGTGCATTTTCAGCCGCTCCACAGGCTTTCTGAGCACTCCATGGATTTGTTCCAGGGAACAAATAAGCAAACCTACGTTCCCCCTCCGTGGGTTGCTTCTGGGTTTGAGTGGCCAAATGTTAATGCTTACCCCCATGTTAGGCAGCTGAAATGATGGCAAACGTTATGCGTAGAGATGCCCACAGAAGACACACTTCTGTGAAGTTTTCTTCTCTTTCCCGCTAGGGAAACTGCTGACACTATTCAGTAGAAGATTTTACAACAAAGAGCAAAGCTTTACTCTTCCTTCCTTTGTTGGTATGAAACCCTCAAGTTAAACTCATTGCCTCCCACGGTTTCCAATATCACCTTTGCACTGACGACACTCAACTCTCTCTCTCCACCCCCTCTCTTTCCCCTTCTGTCCAAGCTCGCCTCATCAACTGTCTCTCTGATGTCTCCGCCTGGATGTCCCAATGCCAGCTCAAGCTCAACATGGCTAAGACTGAACTCCTTATCTTTCCTCCCTTCCCTTCCTCCCGCTCTTCTCTATCCATTCTTATCGATGGTGTCACCATCCATTCTGTTCCCCAAATCCATAGCTTGGGCTTTGTCTTCGATACTCACCTTTCCTTTAAACCTTACATTGACTCTGTTGCCAAGTCCTGTCGCTTCGTCCTCTATAACATTGCTTGGATTCGCCCCTTTCTCTCTGTCTCCTCAGCCAAAACCCTTGTTCACGCCATGGTCATCTCTCGCCTTGACTACTGCAACCTCCTCCTTACTGGCCTCCCTCGCTCTCACCTGTCCCGCCTTATCGCCATCCAAAATTCCGCTGCTAGGGTCATCCACTCAGCCCGTCGCTTTGACCACGTGCAGCCTCTCCTCTCCTCTCCTCGCTTCACTGGCTCCCCCTCCCCCAATGCAGCCTTCACAAATTCCTGCTGTTCACTTACAAAGCCCTTCACAGCCTGGCTCCCCCTTACCTCTCAGCCCTAGTCTCCTTACACACTCCTGCACACACACTCTGCTCCTCCTCTGCTCCCTCCCTCGCTCTCCCCTGCTCCCCTAACCGCCTTCTCCCTTGCTGCCCCCCATGCCTGGAACTCCCTCCCTGCCCACATCCGCCTTGCTCCCTCCCTCCACTCCTTCAAATCCCTCCTCAAAACCCACCTCTTCCTCGCTGCCTTTCCCAACACCTGCTAGAACTTTCCTCTCAATATTTACTGTCTACCAAACCAAGCACACACACCTGAGACTTCGCATCCACCTGAGTGTGTGTTTGTCTTCTCCCCTGTCTCTCCCACTGTCCCCTGTCTCCCCCTCCTTGTCTTTTAGATTGTAAGCCACAGGCAGGGACCGCGTCTATTTCTATGTTCTGTACAGCGCCAGGTACCTGATCGGCGCTATATAAATGTTTATAATAATAATACCCTCCCCGCAGACTCCTGCCTAACTGCAACCAAGCCAAGCACGTGCACCTGAGACTTCGCATCCGCTTGAATGTTTTATCCCTTGTCTCTGCCTATGTCCCCTCTCCTTGTCTCCCCCTCCGTGTCCCCCCTCATTGTTCTGTAAACCGCCACGTACGCAGCTGGCGCTATACAAGTGTTTATAATAAAATAATAATCCAGGCCTCTCAGTGACTGCTTGCAAATGAGACGGAGGACGGGGACTGCTGTTATCATAAATCAAGTCTCAAGGATTGTGCGAAGTTCTGCTCATGCGCATCGGCTTTTTCACATCATTAGCCCATTCTTGCCGTGATTTCAGGGATAGCAGCTCTAGATGTGAGGTCAATTGAGCTTTTACTTGTATAATTGAAGTTTGAATCGGGAGTTTTTTATTTTATTTTAACATGGTTTTAGCGTACAGCTTCTTAAACCATTGTCTGTTACTAGCTAGAATATAGCTTCCTCTTCAAATCAATCCGCTTCTTCTCACCTTGTATAGCAAGGTTAAACTCCTTGTCTCCTCCCTCATGCTCAGACCCTATTTAACAGCATGGTTACTGTTTCTTACTCTAAATCTCACTACTTGCTTCATTACTATTTCTCATTCAATTTGCCCTTATTCTGACTTCACGCCTCTTTTATGCAAATCTCATTAGACATGCTTCAGAGTAATTACTACTGTGTAAATGAGATCAAAATCAGGACTTTCGTGTTGCACCCATGCTTTTCTCACACACTTCCCAATGTTGAAGCTGCCTTACATCACCTTGTGCTGAAGGCAGTATGCACCATCTCCTCTTTAAAATCCCGCCTCAAATTACACTTACATGAAGCCTCCTGTTGCTTATTCGCTATGAAATGTTGTGACTCTCTTGTGAAAAAACCTTATGTTCATACAACGTGTGATTGAACAATTAAGCATATAAAAGCCAAGAAATTCAAAGCTATGTACCCCAGAGCACATATTCCATTATTATTATATTGAATATAATGAACTGAACAGCTCCATCAACAGAAGTGTTTACCAATGGAATGGAATAGCCAGGACCTTATTTTCCCAGGAAGGGAGAAACCAGCCAGGTGTATTGGCTTGTTGGCTCTCTTGCTTAGACTTGGTTATCTGGAGTGGGTTCACTTAGACTCCCCATTGGCAAAGGAGGAGTCTTTTTCTCCCTTTTGGATTTTACCTATTTTACTATTTTGATCTTTCTTTGTGTAACCATTATTCGCTTTTCCAGACATTTTTAATTATCTTCATCACATTTCTTATAGATTATAGTGATTTAACATTGTATCATATGATCATTTCATTTATTCAACTGTAGGGTATATTTTATGGATTAGTAAAGAGTTTAGCTTTATTTTAAGTCTGTCTGGGTTATTTCTGGATTGGGAGGTACCTGGAGCTCCTAGAATCACTCTGCCAGTTCTACCTGTCTGAAGTTCTAAAATAAACATTTAACACTGATCATGCACCTAGAGAATTCAGTCCCATTATGCTAGGCACTAAAAACTTACAACCCAAGCTGTTCTAGTCTATACTCTGAATTTTATATCAATACTGTTCAATTTTACCTTAATGTAAACTGCATGTGCGAACATTTTAAAGTTGTCTTGGAGTTGAAAGTAAAAGCAAGAAAGTTCAGCCCAATGTTGAATTTTTTTCCATAAAGTTAAAAACTGTCTATAGAGAAAACAGCTCCTCCTCTGTAACTATACTGGCATTAACATAGTAGTCCACATGAAGATATCACTATATTTGTATGTAAAGCTTCTAAGCATCACATTTGATACAAATTCACCAGCCATATCTCTCTACAACCACAAAGTTCCATTTTTAAAAAAAAATGAAACTAAAAAGCACACAATAATAACTTAAGTTATTGGACAATGACTGACCCAGCCTATAACAACAAAGATCAAGCAACATGAACGTTGTTAGATTTAAATACTTTTGTAGTGTTTTTCAGCTTACAGCTGCTGAAAGTTTAAATGGCCATCTACTGTCCCATAGGCAGCAGAAACCCAAGGAACAGGCACTTAAGGAGAGTGTCCGATATTGGACAATACCCCGATGTGTAAAATAGAAGTAAGGCCTGAAGAAAAGTTGGAATTTTGCCCAGACATATTCCTTAGATCAATGTACATCAGTGTTTCAGATGCACTCATGAGGGTCATTTCTGCACAAGTAACAAAGACAAGTATTAATAAAAGGCACTTCTTTAATGCATCAAATTGCTAAATGGTAAACTGTAGCCATTTAAACATTCTCAGATATCATTATGATAGATGATGTAATCCTTGAATCAGCCAAGTAATTGGATTATAGGCAATTTCACACTACCCACCCACTATCCATGTTGCAGGGCTGCAGTGTTGCCCTATGGGTGCCCTGTAACATGTATAGTGGGTGGGTGGAGTGTGTCTTGTCTGGAAACACCCTATGTAAAACAAAACTAATCACAACATCGGTTAGGTTCTTTGGCCCTTTTCAAATGGACACACACACACACACCCCTGTTCACGTGTATGGGTGGGGGGGTGCGTCCGCTTGAATACTGTGGTGGGAGCGAGGGGGATGGGTGGGCATCCATGGGAACACCGCAGCTGGGGGGTGGGGGGGGCGTGTGCACTCCCACACTCCACCCACCTCCACCCATCCACAGAGCAACAGGCGCCAATGCCGGATGCTCCGTGGGTGGGGGTCTGTGGGAATGCACCCCGATGCACCACCCACCCATTGCGCCACCCATCCCCACACACACCTGTGCCCATTAGAAAAGGGCCATAAATTGTTCCTTGAAAAATCCCATTTTTGAATGAGATTATTAAATAGTTAACCTCCCCAATATTTATCAGTTTGGACAGAAACTATTAGCTTAACTAAGAACATAAGAACTGCCATACTGGGTCAGACCAAGGGTCCATCTAGCCTAGCATCCTGTTATGGAGAAACATAGGTAAACACACGTGTAACACGGGACTACATGTAGACTACAAGTCTGGTAAATATGTAATGCCAAAGGTTCTACATGTATGTAATTTTACAATGGAGAACTGTAAAATCCAGATCAGAGATTATTATTATTATTATCATCATTTATATAGTGTCAGTCTTGTGACCTGGTGCTGTACAGAACATAGAAATAGATGCAGTCCCTGCCTGTGGCTTACAATCTAAAAGACAAGGAGGGGGAGAGAGGGAGCGGGGACAGTGGGAGAGACAGGGGAGAAGACAAACAAACATTCAAGCGGGTGTGAAGACTCAGGTGCGCGTGCTTGGCTTGGTTACAGTCAGGTTGCAGCAGTCCGCAGAGGGGGGCAGACAGTAGGAATATGGGAACGACTAGAAGGGGAAAGGCAGTGAGGAACAGGTGGGTCTGGAGGAGGGATTTGAAGAAGCGGAGGGAGGGCGCAAGGCGGATGTGGGCAGGGAGGGAGTTCCAGGCATAGGGGGCAGCGAGGGAGAAGGGTCGAAGGCAGTTAGGTGAGTAGGAAAAACAAGGGAGAGTGAGGGAGGGGACAGAGGAAGATCGGAGAGCGCGTTCAGGAGTGCGTAGGGAGATTAGGTCCAAGAGGTAAGGGGGAGCTTGGTCGTGTAGCGATTTGAACTTGAAAACCAGGAGTTTAAACAGGATACGTTCAGGAAGGGGGAGCCAGTGAAGAGAGAAGAGGGGAGACTGCACATGGTCGAAGCGATGGGCAGAGTGAATTACCTTGGCAGCGGAGTTTTGGATTGCGATAAGGGGGGACAGGTGAGACCGAGTGAGGCCAGCAAGGAGGAGGTTGCAGTAATCGAGGTGAGAGATAACCAAGGCATGAACAAGGCTTTTGGCCGAGGAGGTAGAGAGAAAGGGGCAGATCCGAGCAATGTTACGGAGGGCAAATTGGCAGGATTTGGCAACCGAGTCAATGTAAGGTTTAAAAGAGAGGTGCGTGTCAAAGATGAAGCCCAAGCTACGGGCTTGGAGAACAGGATAGATGGTGACTCCATCGATGCAGATGGGCAGGTTAGAGGGAGAGGAAGAGGGGGGAGGAAAAATGAGGAGTTGGGTCTTGGCCATGTTGAGCTTGAGTTGACGTCGGGACATCCAGGCGGAGATATCAGAGAGGCAGTTGACGAGGCGTGAATGAACAGAAGAGGAGAGAGAGGGGGTAGAAAGATAGAGTTGGGTGTCATCAGCGCATAGAGATGATATTGGAATCCATGGGAAGCAATAATTATGTCAAGGGACAGGGTGTAAATAGAGAAGAGGAGAGGGCCAAGGACAGAGCCCTGGGGGACCCCAACTGAAAGGGGGAGGGAGGAGGAAGTCGACCCAGGGAGCGAGACTGTAAAGGAGCGGTCAGAGAGGTAGGAGGAGAACCAGTCAAGGACAGAGCTGCGGAAGTCCAAAGAGTAAAGCGAGTCCAATAGGAGCGAGTGGTCGACAGTGTCAAAGGCAGCAGAGAGATCAAAGAGGACAAGAATGGAGTAGTGGCGCTTAGATTTAGTGACAAGTAGATCATTGGTGATCTTGGCCAGGTCAGTTTCAGTAGAGTGGAGGGGACAGAAGCCAGATTGAAGAGGGTCCAGGGAGGAGTTGGCAGAGAGGAGGTCCAGGCAG